>JAQOOD010000003.1:1957857-2360888 GCA_029633175.1 Citrus glauca | reverse complement strand
TGTTTCAGTTAATACCATTCTGAATTTCTCATCGTAATAAATTGGTCAACAAGTTCTCTAGGAAATTTGGCTTAGAATTCTCCTAATTTTCCTTGATACTTTTCCTGCAGGCGCAAGAAAGGAAGGTTGCTCTAAGGAAAATCCCTGAAAAAGCTATATTATCTGAGGTTCGCCGTATGGTTGAGGAAATGCAGAATTTGAATAAGAAACTAGAAGAAACGGTGAGTTACATATTCAATGGCCTAAATTGATTATTTTGAGGAGTTTCTTCTGTTCATCACTAATTCTGTATTGTTATGTCCATCCTTATTTCTTGATTGGAGAATGTGGCATAATTGAAGTCTGCATCTAAGTAACGGTTTTAAAACTATTTGGTTTACCTTTTAGTAAATAGCGAGCCTGGTTACTTAACCTTTGGCTGGCAATGCATCATCTGAACTCATAAATCCCATCACCTAAAAGTCTAAATGATTTGCTTTCACTTCATGGATTATTCGTTTTCTGTCATGGTAAAGCACTTGGAGCTAGAGTGGAGGCTTTTGCAGTTTCTTTTGTTTCATTGTCTTGTCCCCCCAGTTAAATGTCTCAAATTAAGTTCCTGATTCTGTTGTGTAAAGAAAAGTCGTGTTTTTATGTTCAGGAAGCTGCCATTGAAGAATACTTCAAACCAATTGACAAGGAAGCCGAGATTATAGTGAAAATGCAATTGGATGGGGAGGAGAAGACTATGAGGGAGATGATGGCAGCCATGCAAAGACAGGCCTTGGTTGAGAAAGCTGAAGCTGAAAGATTTGCAAATGCACAACACTTAAATTTGAAGGAACGCTCAAACATGGAGGATGATCCCCAGGATGCAGAATCCACCACCAGCCAAAATCATGCTCAGATGAGATGATTCTGTGAATTGCTTCTAGATTGCAGTAGAAACAGAAGAATTCTGTAGGAGTGAAAGCCTCTCCTTCTCCTTTCGGACGTAACTGTCAGATTCAGTTGTTGCACCCATGGTCAATTTCCTTAGTTGAGGCCATCAAATTTATTTGAATAACGAAGGCAACATTTTGTCAGATTTTTTTGATCACACACTGACAATTTCACAAGGGAGTTTGTATCAAATGTATGGTGTAATCTGGCATTAGAAGATTACACCCAAATGCTATGAGCATGCAGGAAGTCTCTTCGTGGTAGAACTTCATGCAATTACGGTATCTTACCTTTTGTGAAGTTTGTTTAAAATGAGTGCGGAGTGGCCTTTTTCAATAGCTAAATTTAGCCTACTTCTCTATCTATTGAATCCAGATGCAATTACGTCGACTCTTTCCCCCGGAGTCGACGAGATGAAGTAACTAAATTAGCAACGATTGATACAGATCACTAGGTCAGCAGATGTCATCGTGAATCAATGAGGATCCGTCCGGCTTGGTAAACGCATACAGTAGACGTGGCTTGTAAGTAAGGCTCCTTGAGAGGGGCTAAATTTTGGTTTCACGAATTCAACAAGACAAGGATAACACGTATCATTGTAGTGTGACCTCAATTTGAACCGACTGGAAAGTTAAGAAACCGACCAGACCTTGAAACTTCAACTTCTTTGGTCATCAATCATCATGGCTTTCCTAACCTCTCTAGGGACCAAAACTTTCCTAATATATATGCTTTTGGGTAAAAATAAATCAAAAGCTCCCTTTACAAGAGAAAGAAGAACGTGAATAGAAATATACCCGCACTCGCCAATCATCTGGCGCGTCAAATATTTTTAGATGGTTCTGCAGGAAAAAATATTCCAATTCTTAAGATGGACCGTCATCATTATCTTAATATAAATGTGAAATCTTCAAGCAAATCCTTTTATAAAAGATTAGTTTTTGTGTGAGAATTTCTATGGATTGCAATTTTTTTTTCCACGCCGCCCAAGCATCATATTATTGTCACCTAGTCCACGCAACTATGAACAGTGTCACTACTACATTAGAATCCAAAAATGCATTATAAAAGAAAAAAAAAATTAGTTGGAAGTTGACAAATCCTTTTGTGGATTGATTGGATTAGTACGTGGGATAAGGTGGGGATGAAGATCGAAAGGGACTCTAATTTCTTCCATTGTCCTCAATTGCCACCCATGAAAGTTGAAAAATTTTCCCACATCAAAAAGTAAAATTCTCCATAAAGTACGATTTTTGTTTTTATTATTGTCATATATATAAATTTTATGTCCCGCCTGAAATGCTTAACTATGTCGTAAGTTTTATGTCCCATGTTTTAACTCACAATAACTAAATACCAAGATCAATACTACATTTATTAAACTTTAAAAGTGCGCTAATTTTGAATAGGATTGGAGAAAATAAAATCCTTCGTTGATAAATTGGTTTGAGGTAATGACGTTGCAAGCCACAACTTCTAAGGACCCATTGCAGTATCAGATTGAGAGGGACACAAAGACTTCAATCGTATGTGATTTATTTCCTTAGAAGTAAAGCCTAATAGATAAACACCTAATCTAAAAACTCTATCAAATGCATCAAATAAAGAAACAAGTCTAGAAGTATCATTGGATTGACTAAGTTAGCATGCAATATTCTAAATTTTCAAATAATGGATAATAACAAATTATTTCGCTTATGAATTGTTTTTTCTATTATTGAGTTATCTAATGCTGACGTCCACATTTTTAAAATATAAGTAGAGTTAAAAGATAGGGGTGGGCAAAAAAAACCGTATTGTAAAAAAAACCGAACCGAACCGGCGGTTTTCTCTTATTCGGTTCGGTTTTTTTTTTAAAAAAAAACCAAAAAACCGTTTGTAAAAAAAACCGAAATATCGGTTCGGTATTTGGTTTATTTAGTTAGACCGAAAAACCGAACCGAATAACCGAATAACCGAATTTTTTATATTTAATTTAAATTAAATATATGTTAATTTTTAACTGATGTGTAAGATAAGAAACATGAATTTGCATGCATACAATCAGAGTATATATAGATATATGTAAGTGTTACTGTTACACTTTCCTAAATTTTATTTCCCCAAAATAAACCTAAAGCTATCAAAATCGAAACCAAAATACCAAATCGGTAAATGCCTAAAGTTGATGTTGATATTGATGAAGATGGGAGAATGTTGTTGGCGACTTGGCATTTGTTTGTAAATATTGATGAAGATGGGAGAATGTTGTTGGCGACTTGGCATTTGTTTGTAATTTTTCTTTTTTAATTTTGTGTTGTAAGTAGTAATTGTTGTTATTTTTATTTTTCTTTATAACATTATAATTATGTTTATATAGATGGATTATTGGAGTTTAGTTATGTATTTTGAAATTTTAATATTTCATATTTTGGGAGTATTTTATTAATAGTTAGTAAGATATTAGTAATAAAATGTGTTTTGAATACTTTATATTTATTGTTAATATTTGTAATAAAATTAGGATAAATTAATTGTTGAAAAAAATTATTACATTCATGAGACCCAATGGACTAAAAATTTAAAAATTCAAAACATTCCCATTTTATAAAAAGAACCGAAAAACCGAACCGAACCGAACCGAACCGAAAAGAACCGTTTGAATTCAGTTCTTTTTTAATTCGGTTCTTATTCGGTTCTTTTTATAAAAAAACCGAATTAAAACGGTTCTATAAAATTTCGAACCGAACCGAACCGAACCGTGCCCACCCCTATTAAAAGATTAGAAAATTTAAAAAAAAAAACATTTCTCTTTAATGATTTAGCTCCCCCTGCATTGAAAAAAAAAATGTCTAATGTGGAATTTTCTTCTTTTTTGGGGGGGTCTAAAAGAAAAGGACATGGGCCTTATATTGGGTAAAAAATAATTGGGCCCACTTGTCTCCTTAAATGGAAAGACATTTCAGCTGGGCCGGTGCTTTGCCAAGCCAAGCTTAAATTTAGGTCTTGGGTTCAAAATAATGCCGCAATCTCAGCTCTGACGCGATGGAGCCCCACAAACAAGCACATGGAGAATCTCCGGTTAGAGATACCTTCCCTTCGAAGGATTTCATTTCTACAACAAAATTCACTTTGCTGACTTTTGAGCCTTTTGCTTTCTTAATTCTTGTACCATTGAGCATATCTGTGCACAAATACAAATGCTTTGCCCCTTCTTTCTTTTACTTAAAGCACTTTTCAAAATTGGACAAATGCCTAATTACTGAATTAGTAGTGCATGATGTTAAAAGTAAATTTAATACCCTTTTTTTAAATTTTTTTTCTTATTCTTTGGCCCCATGTGTGTCTTATCAATTGCAAATCCTGATCACAGCCCACCTTCCCCATTTATTTTTATTTTTATTCTTTTTTTTCTGGTTGGGTGTGCGTACTGGATAATTATAATCCTTTACACTAAAATTTAATAAGAGTAGAGTCTCTGTCACTTGACTTATTCACACCCATTTGATTTTTGCGGGTTTAATGGGTAGTTGCATTGAGCTTGTCTTATCAATTTGAACCCATTCAAATGTCTAGTAATTGTTTAGACTTTTAAGGCTTTGGTAGAAATCTTAACCTGCTCGACATATTACGTGTAACATCAGTTAACTTTGATCCTGGCCCTATATTTGACAGATTCATAAAACCGCGTCCTTGGAGCCAGCCTTGGAGGGAGTGAAAAAAACAAAGGGTAAAAAAAAAAAAGTTGTACTATTGGCACCCCTCAAATCTCCTCATAAAAATTTACTTTTTAGTTATATTTATTTTATTTTAAAAAATACTCCTTTTTTTAGATACAGTTTTTTTAAATTCTCAATTATCATTTAATTTGTTTCAGTGTTAAAACTCAAAGTATTATTGTACTATTTTTTTTAATTATTTTTAATTTTATTATTAATCTACACACAAATTAAAAAGTTATATGGGTGATAAGTTTTTTAGTGTTAATCATTGATTGAAATAACACATATTTTAAATTATAATTTCAAAGCAATTTTAAGTATAAAAATATTTAATCAATAAAAAATCAAAAGAGAATAATAGATTATTCTAAATTTGTACAATTTATTTTAGTTAAGTAGAAAGTAACACACACACACATATTTATTTAAAATGATTGATTATGAATTAAGTAATTTGCTAGAAAAAAATCTATATGTGTTTAATTTTCAATTTTTCTTAATTGTAATTTTATTTAAAGTGGGGTTTTATAAAAATAATGTAGGGGTGCCAATAGCTCTACTCAAATATATATGTATATAAACATAAACCATGAAGCCCTATTTATACGAAACAAATGAAAGTCAAAAGCAATGTCCTTAGTAATTAATTAGAATGAATATAGAGCTAACTCTAATTGGATATACAATGCTCGATTTATTAGTATACGAAGATTATCATGTGTGAGTGTCCGCGTCTTAAACGATGTTGATTTAGTATACTGGTTAAAATGTCCATATACTTTAATGTGAATATGTTTATGTATTTAGTGTATATTAACTAAAAAATGAAAATGAGATGGTTTATAAGCAAATATAAAAAAATGAAAAGTAAAAACGGGTGTCCCATTAAAAATAATAAAGAGTTACGGCAAAATATGTTTTAAGTTTTTTTTAGTAGTGACACAACTAATTAATAACAAAAGAAAAATTATCAGTCATATATCCTTAAATGACATCAGTATCAAACGTGCTACAATATTTTTTAAGTATATCATTCATATGACCTAAGTTGACAAAATACTTTTACTGTCCACAAATCCGTCAACTGCTTTTTGCAAGAGCTGACATCATTAGAGTAATCTAGTCTTTTTAGAAAAAAGTACATGTCATCCCATTTATCGGATAATTATTAATAATTGCTAAAATAAAAAGTTACTTTACAACCGAATCTTCTCTTCCAAAATTTAACATAAAATTTTGATGTTCTACTCCTCCAAACTCCAACTGAAATTTTTTAAGGTATAATATTGTATTATTGTAAATAATATGTTGTTAATAATTTTTTATGGTATAATATGAATATTTTTTTACTGATAATTGTTAATAATATGTACCATTAATAATTCATATTTTTTAATAAAAAATATATTTTTAATAAAAAAATAAAAAAATTATGTTTTGAAAATTTACGTTAATTTTATGATAAATTTATATTTTTACCTTATTTTAAGTTTCAAGGGCGAAATAATTAATTTACCACAATTCTGTTAACTTTCTAACGGAAGTTAACAGATTGGTGGACATCATAAGTGTTTTGTCAATTTAAAATATACGAGTGATACATTTAAAAAATATTGTAATATATTTGATATAAGTGTTATTTAAAAGTATATGTATGATAATGTCCCATAACAAAATCATGATTTCCTCTTTAATGGCTGGAATTGTTTTTTTTTGTTGCGTTAGTTTAATAATGAGATTACCTGCTTTTGCATCATTTAAATAAATAAAATATCGTGGACTTGGAATCGTGAGTTTCTTTGTACAAAGGGCAGCCAATAGTGTGGCGATATGATGCTAAAATGCATGATGTATATATGTAGCATCTTCGACGTTAGTCACGCCAATAGTTGGATAACACGTGCAATAGACAAACTATAAAACATATTCAACTTGTCTTACTTTTTTTTTAAAAAAAAAATATATATGCCCCTTTTTATTTTGTTTTTCCACACCATTCTGTTCTTTTGTTTAAAACAAAAAAACAAAAAAAAATCCCTTCAGAAGTTTCAACAATTGTAGCCACTCAAAATAATATCTCACAAACACTTGTATACATCGATCATATTTGCTATAATGCTTACGGTGTTCGTAGTTGTCCGTAATTAGATAAAAAGATGCAACACGAAATGAACATATAATTAATCTCATTAATTTTACCCTTCGTTTCTTTTCAATTACTCCCAATACCTAAACTTATTTGCTACTATTAATTCCTTCACTCGCCTTTCCCCCTCTTGCAAGATAAAACCGAAACCACATTCCCACATTTATTCACCATAAAAACGTGGCTCCGGCATTTCATCTACTATTTTGTACTTAAAAATTTAAACTCTCTAATAAATAAATAGGCTAGTGAACAATCTTATGTAGAGTGAGATATGTATGGATAATATTGTGCTAAAAATGGAGTCTAATTATTCTATCTCATTCGCCATGTGTGCACTAGCCGTGCATCATCGCCCATCATCTTACGTAATTTCACATCCTTTGATTAATTTATCATCACTATTTTATTTAATTACCCGATAAGGTAAAATAAAGATTAGAGTCAATTATATTGACCTTTGTGTCTACAGTAACAATCAAGATCTAAAATTTAACTTTAAATAAGACCCAAAAAAATTATAATAAATAAAAGAGAATGAGGTGGTATGAGGTCAAAACTAGGGTGCTAGATACATGTAGCCACCTAATTTGCGGAGTCTTATTTGCGGTATAATTCACCTCAAAACATCACAATTAGAGATCACACCAACTTGTCCACAGCGTGTCTCTTTTGGTGTATTTTCCAAGATTTTATCAGTTGAATATCATCAAACATTTTACTGGCCCTTTCGTCTTCTTTGTCTATTGCAATTAAAATTAAAAAAAAAAAGTGGCAATTATCAACCTACGTTCGATAACTCTCCATCAATTAGAAGTTTCGTCTGCACAAATCTTGTACATCATCTTATCAGATCACATAAATCTTTTTATGGGTTGATTTTTTTAATTAATTTTTTTTAAAGTTGACGTATTCATCAATGGTAAAGATATGGTTAGGTATGCTCAATTCAAGCATGCCACTACACCAATAATGCTAGGTATTCATAATTGGAATGTAAAATTTATATTTCCGTTACTATGACAGTTAAGATTTTTACTTTTGTATTGTATCATTAATTTGATAGCTTTTCTTTCACCGATAAACAAATAACAACTAAAGATTATGTTATTTTGAATTAGATTTTTTTTTCTTATTGCATTCCATCGTTATACATACACGCCTATATATAATATATTTATAACGTTACATTCACCAAATTTTCAGTCGTTTTTATCAATATTTTGACTCCAAATCTCAACAATTTTTTTTTCTTTAGGTGAAAATTTTCGAATATATTGTATTATATTATATTTTATCAAAAAATAACTGGGACGTCAATAAAGATAATATCATACTATTTTAGCTTTATAATTGCATTTGTATATACAAATGCTATCACATGATACAGAATGACAACATCGCATGGTACTTCTTGGTTATTTAATAATTTTAATCAATCCCATTGAATAATCATTCACGAAGTGCTTTAAAATTGTGTCGTAGTGGTCACAATTGGAAACCTTATTAGCATATGGAAGCTGCTCACCAGGTGTCAGCTTTACATAAAGGGGTCTGTATATCTCAGTAATCTCACTTAACTCATAATTTAGTGCTAATGACAACTTCCTTGTGACACCTAACGTAGCAATGTGGGATTGTTTGGTAAAGGGATAATTTCGTAAATTCCCCCCCTCCTCCCAACAAAAAAAAAAAAAAAACCAGAGAGACGGGATAATCCGAACATCGACAATATCAATGGTTACAAATACAATCCATTTCCATAAACAATTCTTTTTGAAAAAAAAAAAAGAATTGAAGGTCATTGGTTATGCCGAAAGAGAAGATTAGGTCTCTCTACCCTCTTCTTAACTTAAGACGGGCTCCGATTTGTTGGGTTTTTTATTTTATTTTATTTACTCGAATTTAGTTGAAGACAAGCGAACTTTTTGTGTCTCACCACATGCTTGCGATTAGGGGTGGGCAAAAAAATCGAGGTGTAAAGAAAATCGAATCGAATCGATGGTTTTTTCTTATTCGATTTAGTTTTTTTAAGAAAAAATCGAAAAAATCGTTTGTAAAAAAAATCGAAATAACGGTTCGGTATTCGGTTTATTTAGCTAAACCGAAAAATCGAACCGAATAACCGAATTTTTTTATTTAATTTAAATTAAACATATGTTAATTTTTAACTAATGTGTAAGATAAGAAACATAAACTTGCATGCACACAATCAGAATGTATATAGATATAGATATATATATATATAAGTGTTACTGTTACAATTTCTTAAATTTTATTTCCCCAAAATAAACCCTGAAGCTATTAAAATCGAAACCAAAATACCAAATCTAAAATTGAATTTGCATGCACACATTGAGTTAGAAAATGCCTAAAGTTGATGTTGATATTGATGAAGATGGGAAAATGTTTTTGGTATTTGTTTGTAATTTTTTTTTAATTTTGTGTTGTAAGTTGTAATTGTTGTTATTTTTATTTCTCTTTATAACATTATGATTATGTTTATATAGATAGATTATTGGAGTTTAATTATGTATTCTGAAGTTTTAATATTTCGTATTTTGGGAGTATTTTATTAATAGTTAGTAAGATATTAGTGATAAAATGTATTTTGAATACTTTGTATTTATTGTTAATATTTGTAATAAAATTAGGATAAATTAATTGTTGAAAAAAATTGTTATATTCATGAGTCCAATGGGATAAAAATTTAAAAATTTAAAATAGGCCTATTTTATAAAAAAATCGAAAAACCGAACCGAACCGAAAAGAACCGTTTGAATTCGGTTCTTTTTTAATTCGGTTCTTTGATAAAGAAAACCGAATTAAAACGGTTCTACAAAATTTTGAACCGAACCGAACCAAACCGGACCGTGGCCATCCCTACTTGCAATCATGCACCCTCACCCACATTCGCTGTGCACGTAGCGTCCGCATTTCCAACCTACTGACACTCGACGGACCCACAACGCCACATCCTCGTTTACCCACAGCAATCAAACCGGATTATTAAAAAAAAAAAAAAGAGCGTGATCCTGACGTGGAGCCGCGGTCTAATTCATTTATGCAATACCTTACGTGTCCTTTAAAATAAATGTTTTGGTGTGAGTGTTCTGTACACTAATTTTGTTTCCTTATTGAGAAGATTACCAAGGAAACCAAGAAAAGAACCGAGGAGAAGAGACGTGGTCGATCTAACAAAACACCATCGGTTATGAAGTTCTTTGTTGGGACCCACCATTATTCTTGACCCCCCCTTTTTTTTCCCTTTTTTTAAAGAAAAAAGAATTTTTTTAATGTACTAATAAAATTCAATAAAATTAAAAAATATAAATAATTTTAAGTGTACAAACTCTATTCATATAAACTGATAACCACCTTAAATTTTAAAAAAGTAAAAACATTTTTATAAATCATATATTATATCTTGCTAAGGTCATGTTTCATTTTCTATAAAAAAAGAAAAAAGTGGTAATTTTTTTTGAGTGATAAGAAGTCGCATTTCATTAATATATTTTTAAAAAAAGTCATATATTTTTTTATTAGAGTAATGATATAGCCACAAATTTTTGTACAAACTTATTTTGTATAAATTGACGTGACATTAATTCATTGGTTGAATGAAAATATAAATTAATAAAAACAAATTATGTGGATCAAGAAATATTTAATTCAACTAATAATTTAATGTCACATCAATTTGTACAAGAATTTGTGATTGTATCATTACTCTTTTTATTAATGGGATCGGTCGCATCTTCCAATTATGTGATTGAATGGACGGTCCATAATCTGTATGATAAAGAGGATGTAATGTTAACAAAAACACCTTAGACATAAAAATGTATTATTAATAACATTACAATTTGCGTCAAACTTGTATAACGAATGACATTTATATAGGTCGTGTTAATCTGCATGACTTTTTATTCATTGACTATTCATTGGGGAAGCCCAAAAGACTGATGATTATTGGCCGTCCGATTTTGAACATGACGCGAGTCGGCCTTGGGTCAAAATCTTTCGTTGGAAAAGCCTTGTATTTGTAATCACACGGCTAAGATTTCTGTATTCCTGTTGGTTTTTCTTAGTACGATTTTTAGACTTGTGGGTGGACCAAATTATTCAGAAAGTAAGCTGGAACCAAAAATTAGAAATAAGGAAAAAAATTAAAAGAAAAAAAGGAAACTCACATGGGTACCAAAATGAGTCAAATTCATGGGATACCCACCGTGTATCATGGGCTTGGCATAGTATTTGTCTCATTAAGTTTTTGTAAAATTGATGTCAATTAAAAAATAAATAAATGCTAAATTGGAGCTGGAAAAGAATAATTATATTATTATAAATGTCCCTTTTTGTGGTGATGCTTTTGGTTTTAGCTTTTTACAAGTCTTATCTTTACAATGACAGGCCACTTAAGTTACGTTAATCACAGCCGTACTCACTACCCTCAGATCTAAAACCTAAATTAAATTGAAAATCTTGACCGAATTACATTACAGTGGGGCCCAAAGTCGATATAATTCGAAGCTTTCCCCAATGAAATCGTGGCACATGTGAGTTGTGACCACGAAATGTATCGTAGAGGGTGACTTTAGTTTTTATTCTTTTTATAAATAAAGACTGATTTTAATATTTATCAACATCATGTCATCACATAAAACATACAGAACAGAATATTAATATTAATATTATCTTGTACAAAATACCCAAAAAAAGAAAAAACATAATATACAAAGGAAAATGCCAAACAAACACCCTCTTTGCTTTTTTCACCTTTTTTGTTGTTCTCTGCCATTTATTTTTGTTTCAATTTTCTCTAAAACCATAAGTTTAATATCTGGTTTTTTTTTTTGGCCGCCTTTTGGTTTAACAAAGAAGAGATGCTTATGGTCAACAGAATATATGCAATTATATTCTTTGCAATGCTTCACTTCGGAATGGGATTTAAAAAAAAAATAATAACTGATTTTTTAACTAAGAAGAAATAAATAAATATGGAACTGAAATCTTTCAGTCTTTCTAATTTTTTTTTCTTTTGGTAACATGAAAATAATAATAATTATAATAATAAAAGTAAAACAAAGAGTGATAGCTGAACATTTTACATTTTTACTTCACAATACATACAAGTATACAACAACAAAAGGTCATATATAATTTATACACACAAACACTTCTCTTTCTTCTTCTTCTTCTTCTCTTTCACATTTTAACAGCCATTTAATTAGATTCTCTCTCAATGGCCTATCACTTTTTCCATTTGATTGTACAGATTCCCAGCTGAGAAACCCATCTCTATCTTTTCATTTCTTATTGTATTTTTGTCATTATTTTTTTTGTGATTTTTAAAATAACAATTAAATAAATAAGACCACATAACCAACCAAAAAAAAAAAACTGAGAAAATACTGTACTGGGTCTTTGGCTTTTAATATTTTTTCAGCAAAGCTTTGTTGCTGAGAAGCCTTTCTTGTCTGTGCCCAGCTGTGTTTGTATATGCCATATGAGGCTTGAAGAAATATAGATTGAAAAAAACAGTTTTTTTTTCTTACAAATTTATTAATTTTCGTTTCAACTTTTGTCAATAAACTTGCCCTTTTTCCCTTTTGTTTACCAGAATTTTGTTAGAATTATTTCCTTTAAAGGGTTAAAAAAAAAAACTAAGGGAAGGACATGGGAAAGCAAGGTCCTTGCTATCACTGTGGAGTTACAAGTGAGTTCTTGTTTCTCCATTTTTTAAGGAAAAAATGTGTTCTTCAATTTTTGTATTTTATTTTGTTTGTTTGATATATGAATATGCATATTGGATGAGTAATTCTATGATTGAAGGGAATAAACTATGTGCAAAAGGCTAATGAATTGAGAATATGGGCTGTATTGTTGTGTGATTTTGCTTCTGTGTAGATTCTGAAACACAGCTGTCTTGTTTATTTGAACTGATACTGCTTTCAATTCCAGTTTGTCATTGAGTCCAAGTACTCGGTTTTTCTTGTTTGACTGTCTATCACAGTTTTCAACTTGTTTCAGAGTTGAGTTTGGACTCTTCATCAAATTGTTGGAAATCACTTTGTCAATATCAGATTGAGAAATAGCTCAAGCTGAACTTTTTGTATGAATTTTTTGCTTACTGAATTATTCAATATGAGAAAAAAATAAATGTAGTTTCTACAACATCAGGAATGTGAATTTTTTTTAGCTTAGTTTAACCTCAGTGGCGAATCTATTGCCCACATTCCTGTTTTCAAAGAGTGAATCCAATGTAGGATTAGAGCTGAAGAGTACTTGCTAATAAGTGCTTGAACTGTTTTTACTGATTAACTTGTGCTGCTTCTCCAACTGCTCATTGAAATTACTTTCATTTAGTTACTTTATTTTCAGTTTAAAACTACTTTCTTCCGTTTTCTTGATGTTGAGCTTTTGTTTCTAATTGCATCCTATTGTCTTTTGGAGTTGACAAACTCGCCCATTCATCTGCTAAGAAGTTTCTTGAACTAGTTCCAAATGCATCATTACATTATTTGATTGTCTGTGAAAGTGTGCAGCACAACATTTGTTTTGATTTCCCGCAAGCATTTGTTGGGACTGAGCTGTGAGTGAGGTTTATTAAAGTTGCTTCTCCTTAGTTGTAGCAACCTCAGTGTTATCTTCAATGCAAACACTATTCTTTGGCATAGAAGTTGGAATGATGCAAATTTG
The DNA here is from genome assembly GCA_029633175.1 of Citrus glauca. Classification (NCBI taxonomy): domain Eukaryota; kingdom Viridiplantae; phylum Streptophyta; class Magnoliopsida; order Sapindales; family Rutaceae; genus Citrus; species Citrus glauca. The sequence goes on along the minus strand of JAQOOD010000003.1, from coordinate 2,347,418 downwards.
AATCAATGTTGAATAGGTTTTTGATAGCCAAACACTCAGAAATGGTCATGTTGAGAGGGAACCTCAAGACCAATACCAGATGGTGGTGTAACGAGGAAGAAAATTCTATTTCTTTGTACATGTAATTAGAGTATCTATGAGAATTATGCCCTTGTTCCACCCTAAAGGTCAATGCCTTTATTTATATATTTTGATAAAAAGCTCAGTAGAGAAAGAAAGGAAAAATCGGGAAGAAAGAGCAATGGCTTTGTTGATCACTTAGAAAAGGCCTGATCATAAACTGCTTATGATGAGAGGAGGTGCATCCTAAATCGTGTTTTAGTTTGGGTACAGAAAGAGTGAGAATATTGATATGTTGAATCGACATGAACTAATATTGAAATCCGCCACATGAAAGATGTATATTAGCCCAACCCTGAGAAGCTATTTCTATTAGAAATTTACTGGAATGCTTTTCATATCCATTTCTCCCAAATATATACTTCTCTCGGTGATTAGCTTTCTATCTTCTATTCAAAATCTCTTTGTTGTTTCACCTGTATTTGTTAACAACTCTTGTCCAATAGAGCCTTCATCCTTGTCTATGCATTAGCTGAAGTGTATATTTTGACAAATCATTTTCCTGCTGAATGTTCCTGTTGTTTGTGTGGCTGTTAAATTTATTGACAATGAGGAGCTCTAGATGACCATTAGTTCATCTTCTAAGTCTATCTTTCACATTTAATTATATTTGTAAATGGATTTATTTGATGTCTATTATTGCTAACAATCAAGTGTTGTAATAGGCACTCCTCTTTGGCGCAATGGGCCTCCTGAGAAGCCTGTACTGTGCAATGCCTGTGGATCTCGGTGGAGGACAAAGGGAACTCTTGCAAACTATACCCCACTTCATGCTCGGGCTGAACCAGATGATTATGAGGATCACAGGGTTTCCAAAGTTAAGAGCATATCTATTAACAAGAACAAAGATGTGAAAGTTCTCAAGCGAAAGTCAAATTATGACAATGTGGTAGTTGGGGGTTTTGCCCCTGATTACAACCATGGATACCGGAAGGTTGTTGATGAAGACACAAGTAATAGATCTAGTTCGGGGTCTGCCATATCTAATTCTGAGAGCTGTGTACAATTTGGGAGTGCAGATGCTAGTGATTTGACAGGTTGGGCACTCAATAAAGTTCATCTTCGTTGCCCGTTTTGAGTGAAAATATTTTATACCAGGCCATCACTGGAGTTGCATAATCCATTGCTCAGTTTCATGTGAATTTCAAAAAGAGTTAAGAACATTGGTATTGCGTCAGCCACCGTATGATATATGAATCCAGTAAATTAGAGAAAAGTAACTTAACTGTTCCAGAATCTATCTCTGTGGAATGCCAACTGCTTGCTTGAGTACTTCAAGTGCCATTGATTCATTAATTTATCGACCTTACCGTGCTTGGTAATTCTGCCTCTGAAGTATTTTCCTGATGCTTTTCTTGTCAGGTCCAGCCCAATCAAATGTGTGGGACTCGGTGGTACCTTCTAAGAAGAGAACCTGTGTCAATCGTCCAAAGCAATCTCCAGTTGAGAAGCTTACTAAAGATTTGTTTACTATTTTACATGAACAACAGTCTTCATACTTCTCTGGATCATCAGAAGAGGATTTGCTTTTTGAAAGTGAAACACCAATGGTGTCTGTCGAGATAGGACATGGAAGTGTTCTTATTAGACATCCCAGTTCAATAGCACGAGAAGAGGAATCTGAAGCTAGTTCCTTGTCAGTTGAAAACAAACAGTACTTAGTAAATGAGTCATACTCTCGTTCTGCAACCCTTCATGTATATAATGATTACCAGGGTGTAAACTTTTCAAGTCGTAACATGGACAAAGCAAAGAACTTCATTGAACAAGGCATGCAACAAGATCAACTAAAGAGGTAACTTCTTTGGGAATGGTAAAAACAATTGAAAGCCCTTTTGTCAATTATCTATTTTTAAGAGATTGAAAACAAAAGTAACGGTTTCTAATTTAAATCCTCCCCTATATAATGAGCATGCAACATAACTACAAAATGGAGATTGTTACCTTGGTTAACATTTCTGTTTTTTGGCATTTCAGGGATAAATCTCAGCAGGAAAAATTACAAATCCTGGGGAGTCATAATTCACCGCTATGTGAAATAGACTTGAATGTAAGTGGTATTAAGTTGGTCTTTGTCTGGTGGTCATACAAAAACCATTGATTTGAACTTGATGTTATCTGTTAGAATTCTACTGTGAAGGCTTTGGTAAAATATTATATATATATATATATATTGAAGCTTACTTTCAGCTGTACATTTCTCAATATGAAGGATGTTAAACTGAGTTATGTATATGGTATATGAGTTACCGTGTTTCACTTTCTCATTGTTATGCACTCTCAAAGTTTCACTTTGAATTTCTTCTGAAGGATCTTTGTGAATCTACCCTAAATTACTCATACAGCAGTGTGACTTGCATCGTTTTATTTATCTATTGTGCAGAATATTTCTGCTTGAACATTGTTCTGTTTTAAATTGTTGAGAGATATCATGGTCAGTATTCATATTTGGTGTAGGATATTCTCAATTTTAAGGAGTTTGTGGGACACTTGACGCACGAGGAGCAGCAGCAATTACTGAAGTATCTACCTCCGCATGACACCACCGTATTTCCAGATAGGTCAGTCTCTTTCTCTTACGTGTCTTTTTATGCTATATGCAAGTGAATGTAGAGAATTTTTGAAATATGATCTATAGTGAAATAATGAATAAGGTTTCATTGCAGTGTAGTAAGGATAATCACACCAAATTGGATTGCAAGTGTGATATGCATAATAACCAAACCAATGGAATCCGGTCTTGAATAATGAGCAAGTGATGGTCCTATTATGCATATTCAAACATTGGTGTTGAAGCCATTCATTTCATGTGGAATTTTAAAGAAAAGGTTTCAATTTTGAGGTGCATTATTGATGATATTATTGTTGCATGTGCAGCCTCAATAGTATGTTTGATAGCCTTCAATTCAAGGAGAATATATCTTCCTTTCAGCGACTGCTTGCAGAAGGGGTTTTTGATCTCTCATTCCTGGGGGTGGCAACCGAAGACTGCAGGACATTGAAAAGGCTTGCGTTATCTAATTTGACAACATCCAATTGGGTGGAGCACTATCAATCACTCAAGGTTTTAAATTGAGTTTTTATTTGAATATCATTACTTTAAAATCTTTATCAGAACTTTTATTCGGTGGAAAGTTGATTGACAATTATCTTGCTAATTATTAGCTCACTTTATGGTTGCAAAAGTGTAAGAGTGGTACTGGAGGGTCATATGTTTCAAGAGGGCCAGATGCCGCTGCATCAAATAACATAATAAATGCCAAGAGATTACGTGATGGCCAAAATCAAAAGTTTCCAGGTTAGTCAAACTTGTGATAATGTGTCGTTGAATGTTTCTGATCAGTAAACACTACAAAAGGTTGGAGAGGTTCATTGATTCCCAACGTCGAAGACACAACTTAGGCTCCCCAATGAACAAAGAGAAACCGAACGGGAGACTAATAAATAGGATTATGATAAGCTGAAGGGTACTTTGTTCCTAGCAAGTATAACATGCACTAGGATTACCGATGTGGTTAAAATCAATCCTTCCAATCTCGGCTTCAATCCCGGATCTGTAATTTCTGTTCAAATAATTTCCAATTGCTTATGGCCCACAGTTTTAAGTTCCTTTGCAGTAAACATATACATGCAATATCATAGAGGATACACATTTCTTTCTGTTGACACAGTTAAGCCTCAACAATTTCTCCTACATACATATTCTGTCCCGATAATCCTATGGACCTGACATTCACAAATACCACCACCAATTTTAGAGGATAGATTTTTGGGGAAATTTTAATGAAACAGATGATTGGCTTAAAACATCTTTAGCACAGATTATGGATTATATATTAGAAATTTGAATTAATCTCTCTGTTGGTGCACCGTTGCATGTGTGGATACATCTAAACTCAAAGATGTCTTTTCAATTTGAAGAGTTAGTGTTGACAACTTGGTTTACTAACCCCATGATCAAGTGACAGGCTTTTGTAATGGCATAATAAATACATCACAGTATAAATTGATTGTCAATGGTCTTCTGTAACTATTACAATATTGTACATTGGAACTGCTCCCTAAAAGTATCTTTGCTCTTTCAGAAGCAAAAAATATTATGAAGAGCCCCAAAAGGGTGACTGTGAAGGCTACCTATGAAAACAAGGAATTCATGGAAAATGATGGCTCTTGCTTTAGTCCAAGAAGTTTATTTGCCTTGCCTTCTGATGGTAGCTCCCTCATGCTCGAATCTCTGCATTTTGTTGATGAAAGTACTGATCAAGATCTGCTGCTGGACGTGCCATCCAATGGCTCATTTCCACAGGCAGAGCTCCTTCACCCATCTTTAAATTTTGGCCAACAGGCAAGCAGTAGTAGCTCAGCCTTCCCGAATCATGTCCGACCATAGCAGAATTGGTCCAAATAGTACTTTGATTACTAGGGCCATGTAAGTCTGCTGACTGCCTCCTTCAGTGCTTGTCCGATGGATGCTCTATGCATGCCAACTACTAAAGTTCTGTGAATGACGTTTGTTGGTTGATCTTTTTCCCTTGATCTTTTCGAACATGGAATGCTAAGAGATAAATTTGGCTTGGGTGGGCTTTTTTGTATAGGTTGACAACAGACTGTAATATATAGCTCAAGATGCTGTAGAGGGGCGATTTTCAGAGTTATGTATGCAAATATAATGTTTGCCATGCAAAATAACTTGCCACATCCTCTTGGAGCCGTTGCTTCAGTTTCATAGATTTTACCCAGCCACAATGGGAGGGATGCATGTGAATTAAGGTGGTAAGTAACCATTATATTTATGCTTCTTGGCTGGACAACTGCATAGTTCAGTTGGTCATGTCAGTCCCGAAGATATATGGGAAAAGAAGAAACGTTCGCTCTTTTGATGCTTATTGTGAATAATCGACGTCATTAAGTGGGTCAATCATTCTAGGTTGTAGGAACAGTGATCTGTAAGATCATATATTACGTTGCTAGTTGATTCTCTTAGATGTGAGAATATAAGAACTTTGTGCACATCAATTTGAACATGACTTAATACCATTAGCCCGGTTTAAATAAAGGGATATTATTATTTTTTCACCAAATATATTTTGACACATCATATCAGTATTACAGTTTGGTAAAATTATCAATTTACTATCAAATATTTAAATTGTTAATACTTTTCCGTTAAAACTTAATTAATATGTAATGGAAAATTTATAAAAGATCAATTTTATCCTTGGAGCGTAAAAGATGATTTTGCCTTTTAAAAAGGAAGAACATCAAATGATGATTTAATTACAAAATTTATAAAAGATTAATTACATAATTTTTTAAAAGGTCAATTTTATAAAATTCATAAAGGGTAATTTTTACCCTTTAAGAAAAGAGAACAACAAATGATGATTTAATTATAAAATTTATAAAATGTTAATTGCATAGTCTTTTACACTCCAAGAGTAAAATTGACCTTTTATAAATTTTACGTTACTTATTAACTGAATTTTAACGAAATGGTGGAAAAATACTAACAGTTTAAATGTTTGGTGATAAAATAATAATTTTACCAAACTGTGGTGCTGACATGATGTGTCAGAATACTTTTGATAGAAAAATGATAATATCCCTTAAATAAATTGTGCACGACCACCAAACATCACTACTTATTTGAGCATTTGAAAATGCTCAAAGTAACTTTGTAGAATTACCCAGTTAAATCTTATGAACAACAAAGATGAAATACTTATTACACATTTAAAATTTTACTTATTTCTTGTTTGGGCGGATTATCAATTCTCTGTGCTAAAAAATGGGCGGATTATCATTTCCATAAACAACTAACCGGTTAATGAGAATCCATTAATAAGCAAAGTCTGATGACCTCATTAAGTTTTATCCGCAGAAAAACTGCAGGATGGATCCCTATAACTATAAGAGCAATAAAAGAAAACTCCCGAAGTCAAATTGTGCAACTGCATACAGCCGATGCACGTGCATTTGAAGAGAGCCAATCATAGTGCTATTATCCTGACTTGGGAAAGCAACATTTTGCCTGATTGCCTCAACATATTAAATCAACTATTTTAAATTTCAATTTAACAGGTACGACTATGCATTGATAGATATGTAACTACTTATATAATATACATTTCCTGAAATGAAGGGAAAGAATGAGAATAGCTATAAATACCTTGTTTCTTCTTTGACAAATTTTAGCAAAATCCTTTTCAATTGGATCCTTAAATTTAGGCTAGGTCACAGGGCTTGACTTCATTCAATAAATAAGTCCAACCAACAACTGTCTTATCAAACCAGTATTACACACAGATAGAGCTCAGTTAAGGAACACTAGTAGCTGAAATATATATAATTATGTACAAGATTTTTTGCGTAAAAATGTGATGATGCTCCAAAGTCCAAACACGCACCTCATGTAAAGCTCCCAAACCAAATAACACCGATAGCATCCCATTATTGATCCACAAATGCACTTATCTTCCAATTTATAAGTTCAATATGCTCCAACATACATCCTCCCATTTGTAACAACCAACAATAACATCCCTAACTGTATAGGCCAGCAGCAGTTGGGAAACAGGTTCACATCCAAGAACAATAGGATTTCCAAAACCTCTGTTCAGTTCGAAACCCATCATACCAATGTCCATAAAAAGCCTATGTCCACTTATATACATGTTATAAATTATTCTTTATCTCATAGCTACGGAAAAGACAAGCCCCGACTCTTTGCAACATCCAAGATGCTTTTACTCTCAAGGCTATGATCATAATCACAATTCCTTGACAGCATCCTCAAGACATCCAAAAGTGTGATCTCCTTATAATCATTCCTAGCATCCCTCTCTCCCTTTCCACAAATTGTCACAGGCAATGAGCGTATCGCCCGAGTTCTTCTCCCCATTTCACATGAGTTATGAACACTTGGACCAGTATACCTATACTTGTCAATGTCCTCTTTGCTCTTTCGGCCCGAAATTGAAGTTCCCTCACCATTTCCATTGTTGCCTACTGATCTATAACCTTCCCCATTTCTTATAATGTGCTCTAAACCTTCACTAAATCTTAAATCCCTATCAGTAGCTTCAGTTTCTAATCCTAAATTGTCAGTTGAAAAGTCTAGCTTCCTTTTGCTAGAACTATCTCCACTAGCTTCACTACTTTGATTCCTTTGATGCGATTTATATTCGTGATTGTACGGACTGCCTTTATTAGAATTCAATTTCTCCAAAGATTTCATTATTTTCTTTACACTTTCCCCTAAACATCGTTTTGGAGATTCCGAACGAAAACTGTTATCCGAAATTTTCGATTTTTTCTTTAGAGATTCGATTAGACGTTCACTGGCAGCTAATTCTCTCTTCAGAACCCTAATTTTGTTTAATTCAGATTGAATTACCTCGTTTGCACTGCCGGATCTCTGCGTCAACTCCACCTCTGTGAACCCTAAATCGGTATCCGCCCCCAAATCGACCGTCTTTTCGCCCTCCGTACAACCCCCTTCAGCTTCTTCTTCAATAACAACCCTTTGATTATCTCGATGATCGTCGGAGCTGGAGATTAGGGTATCGTCAGGTGGGGTATGGAAAATTTCGTTATCTTTAAGGGCATTATTATCATTCTCGTCGTTGTCCGACATACTATCAGGAGGAGTAATCATCATGATGCCGGTTAATTGCTCGTCAATTTCCCCGGAAGCTTGCGGGTCCTCTTCCGGTTCGCCCACGAACCGACAGTGACGCAAGTGTTCTTCCTGGGAGGATGACACCTGGCAGAGTTTGGTGATCGAGGCGAAAGGATCGTCGGCTTCCATTTTTCAGGTTTGAAATTTTGGGCGAAAGGTGAAGTGGGGGAGAATTTCGGAACAATTCTGATTTCAATTTTAGGGTTTTTCTATTTGTTGGCGGCTTCATCGTTTTTGGTACCTTTTGAAGGATTCCCGCCCTTTTTTGTATCAATCAACGGCCGGTAATAAGATCAACGGTGGATATTTAAAGCATTTTGCAAATTTTACCATTTTCCATTAAATTTGTGAAATTTGTTTACTTATGATATTTTTCTAATTATCAATTTTTTATTTAATTGAAGTAATAACTTAAACGAGCCATGACCAACTTATACAGTTTGTTTTAAGAACTTTCAATCTTTCATGTGCCTTGCTGATTTCTTATTTCAAAACAACAAGTCATTTCTTCAACCTTCCCTAAAATCAAATCTAATGAACTTGTTTCTTTGCACCAGCAAAGCTCGATTTCAATATTTGTTACAACTTGAATCTGCCTTCACTTAGTGTAAACTGCTACATGCTTCAAATCTCTTATTAAAGAGCAAAACTACGATGTTTTTTTCCTGGAGAATTTAATCATAATATAGTTTCCCGAAGATTTTAATCAAAGGTTACAAAATTACGTGCAATAATCATTGGGGTGTTTGGAAGTTAACTACTACTTTGGTTCTATGCTTTCCGGGGGTAGTTTTTTTGTCTTTAATGTGTGAAATTTTTTTTCCTTTAGAGAGAGAGTCACACGTTATTCATATGTACTGGTTCAGTTTAATTGTTTCCAAAAGGTCCATAATGTTGTAAATAAGGAGATTTAGTATTTTCATAAAGTATTTTAGTAAATGTTTTAAACTTAAATTTAGGAAAATATCAGTTAAGTGGACAACACAGAGAATGTTGAGGGAAGAGGAAATATTAAAATCAATGTGACATTCATGAAAAGATTCGTATCTAAAATGCGTTATAAAAATTATTCTTTGTTGTTTTGTGGTCGATTGATAAATTCGACGCTCGTCCTTGTTAATTAACATTTTTTTAAAGATTTTCAAGATTGAGATATTAAAATATAGTACTTGAGAAAGCTAGAGACGATGGTAATAATTTAAATATTATGTTTATTAGTGAAACAATGACATTGCGGATATAAAATGGATTTGATTTGGGTTGGGTTGGTTCGGTTTTAAGCTTTTAGTTTATATTGGCTCGACCTTGGGAACAAGGGCGAAGTTCAAGCCAGATCTCTATGGGGGTCAATCTATACATTTTGAAATTCTTAAAGGATAAAATCAAATAACAAATAAAAGTATTTAAAAAATATATAAGGCAATTATTTAATGTAAATAATTGCCTAAAAGATTGTATTTTAATATAAAAAGAAAAACAATTACAAACCAAAAGAGTCCCCTCCCCTACAAAATCGCTATCAAAATCAAGATCCCCAGTATCAAAAATGAACTCGACGTTCTTTTATCTCGAAATTCATTGATTATTGATTCAATATTTATTTTTTTAGCAATTTCCCTTTTAATGTACATAATCAAAGAGTCTGTAAGAAATTCATCTTCCGTTTTGTTGCGAAGTCTTGTCTTGACTATACACATAGCTGAAAATGACCGTTTTGAAGTTCCAGTTGACATTGGAAGAGTTAGCACAAGAACAATTATTCTATAGATATCAAGAAATGTTTTTGCTTTCCTGGTACTAGCCAACCATTGACTCAAGTCACAAATGGTTGATAAATTTTTGAACTCTGCATGTTGGACTACACCATACTCATAATGCTCAATTGATTTTTCAGATTTATTTTCTCAGCATCTGTAAAGTCTGCTGGATAAAACCTTTCAACCAACTGACAAATATCACCAATTCTAAAAGACTTTCTACATTCACGGGGGTCAAGTGTTGAACTAAGAATAAGCAAATCTACTGCATGTTCATTAAATCGACTATTCAGTTCTTGTAATTGGCAATCTATAGCAGCATAAAAAATATTTACCTTATAATGGTCAGCAACAGTAAAAGTATCTTTTTGATGACGGGCTCGACCTTATCTCGCAACATAAGGAGCATCCATTTCTGGGATATCTATATTTCTTGTTGCACAAAATACTTTCACTTGATCAAGTAAAGTATTCCACCCATTATCTCTCAGTTTCTGAATAAGTACTTTAGTTGATGAAACCAGATACATGACATGTAAAATATCTTGAGACTTAGATTGCAAAGCTTGACAAAGTATATCAGTAATTGCCATAATTTCTTTCATCATATGCAAGATAAAAACAAACTCAAAAGTTGTCATTACCTCATATGCAGCATCAGCATCTCCCTGTTGAAAAGTAGTTGTCCCGTCTTCAATGATATTAAGTAAAACTGAACAAGTAGCACTGAACATTTTTATTAAGTTAGAGACTGATCTAAAGTGAGAACTCCAACGAGTATCTCCAGGCCTTGGTAAAGTACCAATTTGATTAAGCCCTCTTCCACTCTCAAACTCATCAATGGAGATCATATACTCAATATCAGCATCTTGAGCACGCTTGAGTTCATCATTACGCTTGCAAGAAGCCCCAACAATATTCGCAATAGAAGTCAATTTAGTAAAGAAATGATGAACAAGAACAACCTCATGAGATACTACAACTAAAGCCAACTGTAATCGATGAGCTAAACAATGAATGTAATAAGCATAAGGACAATCTTTTAAAATCAAAGCTTGTAAGCCTTTCCATTCACCTCGCATGTTGCTTGCACCATCGTATCCTTTCCCACGAATATTTTGAATATTCAAATTGTAATGAGGTAACACAGAGTATATTCCATCTTTCAAGGTTGCTGCAGAAGGGTTTGAGACATGAACAAGACCAAAAAAACATTCTTGAAGAAAACCATTATTATCAACAAATCTTAACACTATTGCCATTTGTTCTTTTTTTTGACTCATCACATGATTCATCCACAATTAAGCAAAACTTGGCATTTCTTATTTCTTCACGAATTGTCTTTTTCAATCTCATTGAAAAGACATGTAAAATTTCCTTTTGGATATTCGGTGATGTATATGAGGCAAACTTTGGTGCTTTATCTAGCATCACTTCTGCTACTTTTTCATTGTTGGAACCAAATACTTTGAGTAATTGAATAAAATTTCCGCGGTTTAATGACTTTTCACTTTCATCATGACCTCTAAAAGCAAAACCTTGAAAAGCAAGATATCTAATTGCTTCAATCGTAGTTTTTAATCGCAGTCTATTATTTGCAATTTCTTGGGAAGAGTATCGATTAAGTACCTGCACTAAATGTTAAGATTGTCTCGTCAAATCCTTACATGATCTTTCAGTCTTTTAATGAGTTGAGTTAGGATCCTTTCCCACATGATTAAGGAATGCACAATTTTTTCCATCTCTAACCTTCTTCCAATAATTAAATCCTTCAATAGTGAACGCAATATGCTTAGGCTGTGCAAATGGTGCATTAAATAGATAATATGGTAGACAAAAGGCTGCATTTTTTGTAGGTGAATACTCTAATCAAGAAAGAAAAGAATCAAACCATAGATATTGAAATCGACGTGGATGCTTTTCTGATCCAGATTTTGGATACTCTGGAAGTCTTGGTTGGTATGGATCTGACATAATATATGCTCTTCAAATTTCATCTCGTTGATTGACATCATAATCCCAAATCTGGCGGCGCAATCCTGGATCACACTGCAAAAGTTGAGTATCAACTTTACTTGTCTCAATTCTTGGAGATTTTGAAAGTTGGTTTTCAGAATTTGGAGAATTGACATGTGAAATTGGTGAATTTTTAGAAACTGGTGGATTAGAACTTTCTTCTAATATCTTCCTTTTGAAATATTGATCAATTTTAGATGATTTTCCCATCAATATCCTCCTTACCCCTGGAATTCAATCAATAAGGAAATTGTGGATGCAAGTTAATGAGTTACTAATCAAGAGAAGCGTATCATTGATGCAACAGAGATTGATTAAACTCCAAGAAACTAGACAAGCTTTATTTTAATTCAATAGAAACAAATCTCCAATTGTTGAAAGTAGTACATAAAATACAAATTAAAAGATGTTAGATAATGATTAAATTTCAGGAATATCATCAAGCAGCTCGGCAACAACATTCACCCTAATTGACAATTTCAGTATTTCACTCAATTGCCTATCAGAACTGTGGACAAGACAACTACGGAACTACCGACTACCATAACATCTATTTCCTTCATCAGTTCTTTCTATCCTTAATAAATTTTAAAAGAAGGTGTTGAACTCACCTAAATTCCAAGTGAAGTGCGATTTTTGACGAGTTTTTGCCGCAACGGTTGGCTAACCAATTGATGATCAAATTGATTAATCGTAAAAAGAACGCTATTACCTATTGGGCTCGATTGCCTATTGGGCTTTTCTTGTAAGTTGTAAGGCTTTTTATTTATTATAAAATTATCTTATGATAGTAATAGTATGTGCAAAATATTTCTACTGGGGCCAACATTGTATGTTTATTTAATATTTTTTTACTTTTATTTAAAACTTTAAAAAAAATTATTGGTGGAGGGGGCCATGCCCCCCATTGCCCTTAGCACCCTCCGCCCCTGCTTGGAAAAAGCCACCCTCACTTGGTTTGGTGTTTTGGAAAATTTATAAAAAAATCCTAAAAATTTTGAGTTTTTCCTTTTAAATTGAACCCGATAAATTTTTTATATCACAACTAGCAAAATGAAATTTTTTGGATCAAAACATCCCCCACATTTCAGATCCCTAATTGTCACACATACTGTGAATATGTGATCAAGTACTAGTCACCTTGCCTGTGCATATATTTTGGATTTTGTTCCAATCTTACTTTAACTCGAATTTTTGTTATTTTCAATAGTTTTTTTTATCTGTCAACTCAAATTATGTATTTTAAGAATTCACATTATTTTATGAATGAAAAATAACAACATTTAAAAAAATTCACATTAATTTCAAACTTAAACCCTTAACTTTAAACATTAAAAAAATACACATTGTTTAAAAACATACACATTGTGTGACACACTAACCTTAGCTTCATGATTTATAATTGATAATTATATCTTTAGTTATGTATTACTACATTTGTTTGATGAGTTTGGTAATTTGTTGAAAGTGATGGTGTTTGATGATTTTGTGAAGCAGTGAGATTTGATAATTTTTTAAGAGTGGCATTGCTTTGGTAATTTTTTTTAAAGTGACGAGGCTTATTCAGTTTAAAAACATTGTATTTGGCTAATTACGATAAAAATAAAAGTTAATAGTCAATTTCAAAAAATCCAAAGATTTTAAGACTATTTTCCAAGTTTGGTTTTTTCCCCCTCAAATTTCGTTCGGGAAAAAAAATCAAATATGTTTAATAGTTAAAAAAAGGACAAAATTTAAAATTTAAAATGTTTTTTGTGTAATTTTGGGCTGGACCTGAACAATTTTAATCTTAAATGGACCTAAGTCTTAGTGGACTTTTAATTCACAATGTAGCGTGTAGTGTTTAGAAATAAAAAGAGTATGCCTGTTGACACTCCTTTAAATTCCTTCTAAAACTCCTCTTTGACCAAAATTATTTAAGTAATAAAAATATCTTTTCTTTTTGTTTTGAATGAAAAATTGATTAAATATTTAAATAAATTATTCTTTTAATAATTTTTTCTACCCGTCCTATTTCATAATTTATACTTGTATTTTAAATTTTAAGTAAAAACATTATTTTGAGAAATTTTTAAGAGTTTAAAATTATGAAAGTAGAAATTAAGTAACAGAATAAGAATAATTCACGCTTTTTGGATTCGTATAAATTTATAAATAAAAATATTTAAAATTTTTTGAGATAGAATTTAATGATGGGATGTGGACTTTTAATTTATATGTTAATATTTTATAAATTAATTTAAGGTATTTTAAAGATTAATGTAATTAAAATTTTTAAAAAGTTGTTGAAACTTGAAAGTTTCAATCAAATAAAAAATTGCAAACCTTTTTCACATGTGCGGTTAGAGAATTTAATTTGATCCGAGAAACTACATAATGCCGAAAAAAAAAATAATCAGGGACACGTGTACAAACCAAATTTATTTTTGACACGCTCTTACAGCGAAGGGAAATTTCATTTTTGACTGCGTCCTGCCTAAACAGTGACGATGCAAGCAACTCGTGGTTTTCCGTTTTAGCGCCAAGGATTATTATTACTTACACCTGCCCACCGCAGTAAGCGAGCGAAATAATTCTAATTCTGGGAAGCACCTCACGACGTCGTTTATGACCGTCTTTAAATCAGAACCTCGCTTTTCACTCGCCTTAAAGCATGAATGTGAAGATGACAATTTTATTTTTCATTTTTCCAATACATCACACTGCACTTTTCGGAGAGGCCGAAACCTAAATCATTTCCGATATTGACTGTCATGCAGTTAGATCTTGTGCTTTCTTGACCGTTCATCCAGTCTAAATTCCAAATCCAGGTCTATTATTTACTTCTATATTTTGTGCTTCTGGTGGATTTTTTTTTAAAATGAATGTGATTAATTGGCTTCACTGAGAAAAATGATGGAATATTGTGTGTTATTTAACTGAAGATAGCATTTTCGTTTTTTTTAATAATTAGTTCAATTACTAGGTTTTAATCATTTTAATACTCGCATAATTGTTGTCTTCAACTTTTGTTTAGGTTTAATTTGATTGTTGTGATTATGAGATTTGTAGCTCAAATTCTGTGTGCTTACCGAGAAAATTCTGTAAAATCGCCTGAATCTTTGTTTGTTCATTTGTTGTTTTATTATTTTTTAAAGCCTAGTTAGTTATATAATGACATATGATTTTATTTTCATGGATTGTTTACTGTCTGATTTTTCTCATTTTCTTTCCATGTATTAGATTCTGAGCTTTGGGGTATGTATGTTCTGTTTGGCTTCCTAAAAAACAAGGTAAAAGAAACTTTCGCAGCCATTTGTTTAGTAGGATATTACATATGTAGACAGGAGATACTGTTAGCATATTTAGTGTCGGCATCTTATTGTAAATCATTGAAGACTTTGGATCACTTTTGCATGAAGCAAGAAGAAACACCTGTGCTTTACTTGTGGAGAATAAGGTTCCATTATTAGAAGACTCCACCCGTTATAAGGAGATTTGGTATTTATTACACTCTTTATTAGGGTTTGACATGTAACATATAAAGGAGGAGTTTCACTCATTAAATTTAACATTGTATATTCTGTGAACCTGTGATTAAGATTTCTATGTATTCTTGAGTGGAGAAGTATTTTAGGTTTGCGTCATTCAACCTTCCAATGTCTATCTGAACTTATGATTAACATCTTAGGGAGAAGTACTTTAATTGCGCCTATTCTCCAAACTCTATTGCGATTATGATCTTAGAGAGAAGCATTTTAGGTTTGCATCTATTCTCTAAACTCTATTGTGATTAAGATCTTCAGGAAAATTATTTCATGTTTGCTTGTGTCGAAGAGATGGAAGACGTGAGTCTTCAACCTTCCATTGTTTATTTCTAAACTCGTATTGTGATTAAGATTTTCGGGAGAAGTATTTTAGGTTTGCTTGTGTTGAAGGGATTTCAAGGAAGCAGTAGACAATTTGCAAGGATTGAAGGAGTTCAAGTTGCAGCAGACATTGAAGTCAAGTGGTGATTGCTAAGCAAGTTCATTGGGTTTGGTTTCACCAAGGGAACCAATACTCTTAATTGAGTAAGTCCAAGAGGTTGTAATCTTTATTACTTAGTGAATTAATTAAAATTTAGGCATGGGTCGTTGTGGGTGTGTCCCCGTCCAAGGACTTAAGTAGTCGTTGTGGGTGGGGCCCTATCCGTCAGGGGTGGGCAAACTCAGGTTTAGATAAACCCAATTGGGTTTCGAGTTAATCAGGTTGGGAAAAAGTCATCTGAACTCAACCTCAGTTTTTGTTCTGATCCAATCCGAACATGAATTTAGGTTTAATTCGGATTGGAGTGGGTTAGGGTTAGATATAGATATATAAATACAATACATAGAACAATATTGGGTTTAGATGTCTTGCTAATTCCGAAGTCAAGTTTATTTAAATTCAAACAATAAACCCCATTTTACAATTTTGTTTCAAAATTTTGAAATTAATTATTTAATATAATATAGTCATATACCATGAAAAACTTAGTGATGGTGGCTGTCGAGGTGGAACAAGCTGCAGGCTGGTGGAGCAAGCAGCAGCAGGTAGATTGCATCGTTGCGTCACGGTAGCAGCAGGCAGCAGCAGTTGCGTGCGGCAGATTGCTGTGGCACTTTGTAGCAGCAGCGATGGCTTGACTTCGTGCAGTCACGTCGGTTACTGCTGGCTGCTGCTTTGCACCGTTGTGTCCCAATTTCTGTGTGTGTGTGTGTGCGTGCATGCACGCGGCGGTGCGTGCCTGTGGCTGCTCAGCGTTTCCGACCTCCGGGGCCTGAGCTGCATGTGTCGTGTGTCTGTGTGGTGTACTGGTGTGAGTGCTGTGGTCATGTGCTCTGTGTGTGATACTGTGGTTTACAGATTTAGAATTTTGAGTTTTGTTTGTAACTTTGTGTGCTGCGGCTCTGCGTGTGTGAGTGTGAGTTTTGTTTACAGATTTCATTTCGATTAGGTTTACTGGCTTAGTTAATTTTATAGTTTTGTTTTAGATTTTTTTTTTTGACCCAACCAATCGGATCTTCAGATTGGATCATGTTGTGGTAAAGATCACTCAATCGGATTGCACAAGTAATCCAATCCAATCCGAACCTGAACCTGAGATCGGATCGGGTTTGCGCCACCCCTCCTGTCTGTGGACTTAGGTAGTGTTCATGGGCGTGGCTCCATCCGTAGGTAATTGTTGTGGGCATGGCCCTGCGGACGTAAGAAGTCCTCATAAATCTTATGTCCCCTTTATCTTTATTTTTATTTTTTATTTTTATTTCAATAATTTTTTTAACTAAATTTGGCTGAGTTTATAAACCGATCCGACAGATACTAATCTCTTATGTTGTTTGACTCATGTTGTTGTTTGCTTTCATTTATGCAAGGATTGTTAAATGTTGTTTAATTTAGTCTTTATGGGACCTGGAGACTACTGTAATTCTGAATCTTGAGATTCTTAGTAGTCTGCTATATCTAGTTTCTTCATATAAGGCTTTCTTTAATCTGTTTAATTCTGCGAAGGCATTTGCTTAAATTTCTGTTTAGTTAATGCAAAAAATCTAGTACAATTGCATTGTTCACTATTCAGTTATAAGTTTGTTGTTACTTCTCTTTTCTTACATTCATCTTTTGGCTCATGGGAGTCTTTGCTCATTTGGTTCACCTTGTTGCTGTTTTGCTCAATATTTAGTTTCTGAGTTATAATTGCTTTTTTTTTTTTATCTCTAGATTAATGATGATTATGTTTATTTTTCAGGTTGTTTTAATATTTCATGAGTTGGGATGGGGGTTATGGACAGTTTGCTGCAGACAGAGTCAGCTAGAGTTGTTTCATTACCTAATGGTAGTCATTCTGATGGTAGGTTGGGAAAAGCGCCTATGGAAAATGGCCACTGTGCTTCACAAGGTGGTCCCAAGCATAAGCGGCGAAAAATTTCTGCTGTTCGAGATTTTCCACCCGGGTGTGGACCGTCTGCCTCAAGGATCAATTGGATACCTAATGAAGAAGCCATTGTTGGTGTAGTTAGGCCTGATGCTGAAAATGTTGTTGTCTCATCTAATCATGTGGATATGCTGGATCTAGTTAGTGCTGACCCGAATGGAACATTGTTGCTAGACACCGAAAATGTAAACACTTCAGGAGGCAAAATGTATGATTGGTCAAAAAATTTGAACATGATGCACATTGGTGTTTCAGATGAAGAGATGGTCCTGCAAAGTGGTTCAAAGGCACTATCCTCACCTAATTCGCGAAATGCTGTTCGACATTTAAGTAATCTGCAGAGAATTTTGACTAGAAATTATCCTCCTAGGAGAAGAGTTTCTGCTATCAGAGACTTTCCTCCCTTCTGTGGGCAAAATGCTTCAGTTCTTGGTAAAGAAGAGTGCATGGAAGCACATCCTTCTTTTAGGAGTTCACCTCAAGAGGAGTCTGATTCCGAAGGCAAACCATTAAAAGAGACTGTGAAGACTGATGAAAACCAAATCAGAGTGAACGGTTATGATGGAGATGCTTGCATGAATGAGTTTGGAGGCAATGTTTCTAAAATCACCAGTGGTAAAGTTCTTGCTGATTTTGAAGAGCATGCTACCATGGAAACAAAGAATCATGATGGCTTCGTAACTTATTCTAAGAAAATGATGACAGTTGCTCAGGAAGATACGGGTGAAATGAGTGTTGTATGTCCTCATGCAACTAAACGATACCGGTTTGATGGTAAGACTGGGGCACTCATAAAATCAAGCGAAAGGGATGTTGGAGTTTTGGAGGAAAATCCAGTGAGGGATATCGTGGTTTATGGAGAGCACAAACAGCTTGATGGAACCCGGTCAGATTTTTCTGTAAGTGACAATCAATTCCAAGAGGAAGATTCTGAAGGTTTACAGCTTGCATTGAACAGGGTTATTGTGCAAGGTCTAATGGCATCGCTGAACTGTCCATGGAGGCGGGAGAAAGGGGTTTGCAAACCTAACTATGTTAGTGGTACAGGTCAAAGGGAAAGAAAGAAGCATAATTTGCTGCCACCTTCTAAATCTCCTTCTGAGGAAATGATCAAAGCAAAAGGCTCTGAAGGATCATACTGTAAGAGGAATTCATATTCAGGAAGAAATGCCTATGAAAGTAGGAGTGCATTGGTGATGAGGGATGGGAAAGATTCTCTTGGGCATGATAGAGGACAAGAAAACTTTCATCTGGGTCAAAGATCACATGTTTTTGATGTGACCCTCCCTCCTCATCCCAGGAGTTCAAGTGGTAAAGGTCCTGAAAATGATGCTATTGGTGCCCGAAACAAGGTGAGGGAGACATTGCGTCTGTTTCAAGCTGTTTGTAGGAAGCTGTTGCATGAAGAAGAAGCAAAACCCAGCAGACAAAATTCTCATAAGAGGGTTGATTATCTAGCAGCAAGGATTCTCAAGGACAAAAAGAAATACATCCCTGTTGACAAAAAAGTCATTGGATCGGTTCCAGGAGTTGAAGTGGGCGACGAGTTTCAATACAGGGTGGAGCTCAATATGATTGGTCTTCATCTCCAAATTCAGGGTGGTATAGATTATGTCAAGCACAAGGGAAAAATTCTTGCTACAAGTATTGTAGCATCTGGGGGTTACGATGATAACTTGGACAACTCAGATGTTTTGATTTACACTGGTCAGGGAGGGAATGTGATGAACGGAGGCAAGGAACCTGAAGATCAGAAGCTTGAACGAGGGAATCTAGCTCTAGCGAACAGCATACATGAACAGAATCCTGTAAGAGTGATCCGTGGTGATACAAAGGCTTTAGAATCTAGGACGTACATTTATGATGGTCTGTATTTGGTGGAGAGATATTGGCAGGATGTGGGCTCACATGGTAAGCTGGTTTTCAGGTTTAAGTTGGCCCGAGTTCCGGGTCAGCCGGAGCTTTCTTGGAAAGTGGTGAAGAAGTGCAAAAAATCTAAAGTACGTGAGGGTCTATGTGTTGATGATATCTCACAAGGAAAGGAGCTGATTCCCATTTGTGCTGTGAACACTGTAGATGATGAAAAGCCCCCATCATTTAAATACATAACCAATGTTATATATCCTGATTGGTGCCGTCCTGTTCCTCCAAAGGGTTGTGATTGCACTAATGGATGTTCAGAGTTGGGGAAATGTGCTTGTGTGGCTAAAAATGGAGGGGAGCTTCCTTACAACCACAATGGGGCCATTGTTCAGGCAAAGCCCCTTGTGTATGAGTGTGGTCCTTCTTGCAAGTGCCCTCCTTCTTGCTATAATAGAGTCAGCCAGCAGGGTATCAAATTTCAGCTTGAGATCTTCAAAACTGAAGCACGGGGATGGGGTGTGAGATCACTAAATTCCATTCCTTCAGGAAGTTTTATCTGTGAGTATGCAGGGGAGCTCCTTGAAGAGAAGGAAGCGGAAAGAAGAACCAGTAATGATGAGTATCTATTTGATATTGGGAATAATTATAATGATGGTTCTCTTTGGGGTGGACTTTCGAATGTTATGCCTGATGCACCATCAAGTTCTTGTGGAGTTGTGGAGGATGGTGGATTTACCATTGATGCAGTGGAGTATGGCAATGTGGGGAGATTTGTTAACCACAGTTGTTCCCCTAATCTTTATGCCCAAAACGTCCTTTATGATCATGAGGACAAGAGAATGCCTCACATAATGCTCTTTGCTGCTGAGAACATTCCTCCCCTACAAGAGCTGACTTATCATTACAATTACGTGATAGATCAAGTTTATGATTCGTCTGGCAACATTAAGAAGAAGAGTTGCTTTTGTGGTTCTTCAGAATGCACTGGTCGGTTGTACTGAGGGAGGTTAACAGTAGTAGTTTTGATTTTCATCAGAAAGGTACATTCAAGTGCCCTGTTAGTTATATCACTTGTTCCATGTCCTAGCATCTTTCTGGCTCACCTATGCTCACAAATATGAGGATGTATGTGTCTGTCTGTATGTACGTCTGTGAAATTGCATTATGCTGTATTTGTTTGTTGGACAGTACATTTAAATTTAAGTCTGTGAAATTGCATTATGCTGTATTTGTTTGTTGGACAGTACATTTAAATTTAAGTGCCCCGTTAGTTTTTACGCTTTACTAAAAATACACCAAAACTTAAGCTCCTTGTTAGTTTTTACGCTTTAATTTACGTGCCCTAATATCCTATGCTTTATTAAAAAATACACATTTTAAATTTTTCTTTTGCAGTTTTTTATTATTTTTCTACTTTTTAGATGATTTAACAGGATATTGATAAAGGATTATTTTATCCCTTAATGTAAATAGATTATTTATTAGTTGTTGTTTTAGATATTTTTAGAATATGTTTTATTTTGAATTGATGGAAACAAACTGTAAACTCTATGTTCATCATGACTGGTTTTACATTGTTATTTTTTGATTGACGGAAACAAGGTATAATGTTTAAAGTTTTCTATAACTACTTTTATGTTTCCTTTAAATGTATTTTGGATAACTATAATTGTTTTTACTTGTGATTTATTGTTTTCGAAGACTTGTTGTTATAGTCAAAGATTCTTTAGGATGAATTATATGTGCAGAGGTTCTGAATTTATATTTTCAATGAACTACAAATTAATTATGATGGTTATTTTGGTAATTTTATATTGTTAAATTAGTAGGCTTGATGAATTTATCTAACTACATTTATAGCTGCTATTGGTTCCAACTTCCAACAGCTACAAATTGGAATTTTTTTCCGTCATTTAGGAACTAACTAAGATTAAATAATATTTTAACAGTATAGTGGTCGTTTAATTAATATTCTATTAAATTTTTAATTATGTTAATGAAAAAGTAAAAATGTGATATATTTTGTAAAGTTTACGTGGATAACCACAAAAAAAGTTTTATTTTTAATTAATATTCTATTATAGCTGCTATTGGTAAATATTTATCTTATTTTTATAAATAATTAACAAAAAATTTGACTAATTTTTAATTCTAAAATGAAATGGCTCATCCGTTTATTTTATAACTTTTACATTTGAAATATATTGTTTAACATGTTGTAATCCCCAAGAAATGTTATTGCCGATGCATGTTGTTTGATAATATATTAATTTTATTGATTATTGTTTGATAATATATTAATTTTATTGATTACTATTAGTAGAGGAAATATAGTGGAGTTATTTAAACATCCAGAAGAAATTAAACAAGACACACACACACACAAAAGACACTACAAACGATATGGACGAGCGATTTTATCTTAAAGAAAGCGGAATTTTATTCATTTTCTGCTTCATTGATTAGATCAAAAGATCTAATTAAAGTACACAACCCCACTATTTATTTAGCAATTAGTTAAAGTGTTGAGGAGACGGGAGTCCACAATACCCGCTAAGCAACAAACTTGGGAAAAAAAAAAAAAAAAGATAAGGTAACAGCACTTACGGATGCTGGGCAACAACATACTAAAATATCTAAATGACATTAAAAAGCTGATAACCCGGAACCAGTAATAATAAAGCTTGGGATATCTCAAATTTATTCAAGCTGAATTGCTGACCCATAAGCAACTCCAGCCTTCCATATTTTTGGAATAGCATTGTTTGCCACAGCCCATGTGAGCCCTGCGCTGCCACTCACTTGAAACCTCAAATTAATTGCTCCTGGTGGTGGATTAGGGATGTCAAATACTGCACCGAAAGCCCTTCTCATCGCAACCCAGTCTTTACGATCCTTCTGCACCATCAAAAGCATTACATGCGATGGACGGGCCAAAAATCAATTATTTTAGAAGTAAATTTGTAAGTAATTACCCGCCATATTTCAACTGCTAGGACGTCATTTTGGCCACCTACGTACAGCATGGATACGGCCAAGTACTGCGGGTACCTGCTGTTTTCATGGACCTTGAACATGACGTTGTAGCCTCTGAACCGGCAAGGGACTCTCAAGAATTCAACGTCGACGACACCATAAGAATAAAGCTCTTCTGACTTATCTGTAATCGCCATTCCTCCATATGCGCGTGGGCTGAGGATGAAGTCTGTGTCGTCTCCTTCACCATAGTCAGTCACCACCACGTACACCCCATCATCTGTGCAAACTTCCGGTACATTGCATCTGACCTGTAGTTAATTAATTAACTAACCATTATTAATTGATGGTACAAAACCAAAAGAATTACTAGTGGTAATAAAATTGTTGACGATGTTGAATTTGAAATGATTTAAGCAGTCTTATGAAGAATATGCATGCAACTACTTATATATATATATAAACAATACAATTTAAATAAATAAAGTTTTCAAGTTCCTTTCACGCATGCATAAGGCTTAGCCGTCTTAGCAATTCGTTCACTTTACACATTTATTATATAGCTTTACAATAAACTGCAATGATTGAGTGAGTTGAAAGTTAATAACCATTACCTGATAGCAAGTTCCACAACCAGTTCCATTATTCCAAAGCCTCGACACACCGGCCACGCTAGCATCATTTACAGTTCTTCCATATTCACCAAACCCGCAAGCACCAGCTGATGAATCATCAACATGAACATTAGTTAATCTAAAAGATAAACAAATACCAAAACGAAAATTCTCTAAAGCATAATGAAATGAACTATTAGTTCGCGTAAACTTGTGCACGGGTTTAATGTACATAGCTTTATAAAGGTGAGATTTTTACATACTTGGTGTCCCAAAGCCGTCAGGGCTACCATAGTATGTAGCTCTAGATCTTGTGAACGTGTACTGAGAGTAACACAATGCAGGCAAAAGCACCACGACGGAAAGAAGGTAGTATTGACATAACCCCATTTGCAAAATATCAAAATCTTTGTTAGCAGTACGAAGGAGGAAGCTTATGAGATGGGTTGCTAACAAATGTTAATGCCCACATTTATAGTAGAGGCTTTGAGGGCTGCTGCTAAGGGGAAATTGCCACCTCTTTTCTTCCTCTTGGGACCAGAGAATTAGATTAGATTGATGATGTGTGAATGTGGACCCCATTATTGACCCCTCAAGACCCTTATTTGAAATGAATTCGACTCATTATCATAATTATTAGCAGAAAGTTACAAATTCCATATAAAGGTTTTTCACTTTATGGCTAACACTTGTCTCTCTTTCATATTTTGGACACTTCCTTTGCCACCCAGAGACTTCGGAAGTAGTGCTACACGAGTCAGTGACGGTAGCTGAGAGTGAGTGTCAACCGTTGTAAAGCAACCAATAAAATCATAAAATCACCTCCCATGCCATTATTATCAGCCAAGTAATTGTTAATTACTGGTTTGGTTTTGCTTCGTTTAGACGTTCTAATAGCATAACTTATTTATCTTTTTATTTATTTTAAAAATTGAATGGAGATTAAAAACTTAAACCACTCAACACCAATCATTATTCTTTATTGCTATTTGAATTTGAGTGAAAATATCTACAACCGGCTGAATTATGCCAAAAGATCTAATAGCACACATCCTGTGGCTTGCGTGTAAGAGAAAACTCAAGATTTCACAATTAGAAATGGCAAAATTTTACACAGGTTTAGGTTTTCATGGTGTTTAAATAATTTTTAGGGAATGAGGAAAAAATAATCCTCAAACACTTAATGAGATGAAATTTTGTTTTATAATCTCCACCCCGCCCCCACCCCCACCCCCACCCCCACCCCCACCCCATTATATATAAATATTTTTTTAATTTTTATTTACTATTTTTTTTATCAAATACAATGTTGATTAACAAAATTTATTTTTTATTTTACCTAATATAAATAAGTTATAACTAAAAGAAAACCCTATAATATAATTCTTATTCAACTCTAAAACATTATAATGTTTTCTTTTCTTCATTAAGCAGTGCTCTCTTCAAATATTTTCAATTTTGATATTAGTTAAAAATATTATTTCAAAATTTTGGAGATTTTTAAAAATAATTTAAATGTTTTATAATATGATTAATGATTTTATTTAAATTTCTAATTTTTAATTTACTAAAATTACGTATCCATACCTACCATGAAATAAATAAATGGGGAATGAGAAAATTATTCCCTATATAGGGATTTTCCTTCCCCATCCCTGTAAATTTATTGGAGAATGAGATGCGGAATAGTGGTGAGATTTTTAATAAAATTAGCAATAAGGTAGTCCGATCCACATCCACCTCACCCCCATTGCCATCCTTATTCTCGATCATCAAGCTAAGTAAATTGTGGAATTAAAACCTACGGAAACTAGCTGGAAATTACTTATTGAGTCAAGAATTGAAGGCTAATAGGGAAACCACACCAAGCAATTAGATTTAGTACGTGATGTACGGGTATCCAAAATGGCGTTTTTTCAAATTGCTTTGTCGAGTCAAAAGCAAATGCAATAGGCCCATAACAACTGGATTAACCCTCTTGATCACCATCAGTCTTTTGGTAGTAGCGCGCCAGTAAACGGGTCAAGCCAAGCAAATGTATTTAGTTATGCTCGAAAATTAGGGATGAAAGCACTCATTAATCATAATTAAAAGCTTGTTTAGTATGACTTATTTAGGAGTCATAAGTGCTTATTTAATTCTTTAAGCACTTTTTAAAATTTTTTATGGTGTTTGGTTATTTTTTTAGTAGAGTTTTTTTAGCTTAAATAAGCTAATTTACCTCTATTAGGAAAAACCCAAAATTTGAGTGTTTGGAAGTTGAGGTTAGAGAGCTTTTCCAAAAAATATATATTATCAAAAATATCCTTGATAAATTTCATTAATTACACAATACTCTTTGTATAAAACTAACCCAACGAAAATTTTTGCTGCCATATAAACATAGTGTTGCCGCCACTTCACTTTATCTCTCTTTCATTTTTTTAAAAATAACTAGCACTTTTATTTTGCAATCCCTACACATACCTAACACTTGAGCGAGTGTATATCAGTGATGCAATTTTTAATTTTGAAAATTAAAGAAGTGATAGAACTAATTTTTTCTTATTAATTGATAGCTTGAATGCATTTTGTTACATGATATATAATTATGATTACATATCCTTTTCGGTAATTTAATTATATAAAAGCACTTTTAGTTTTATACACCCAAATAGTTTAATGGTTGAAAAGTACCTTTTTAATGGACAACTAAACGCCCAATGACTTTTTGTCCAAAAATTCTACTGGTATAAACTCTACTGTTTTAAACTCTATTTAATAAGTTATACCAAACGGAGCATAAGTCAACAATTGTTGCACTGCAAAATACAAAATTCATTTTAAACTTTGTCTTTTTTGACACATTTGGTGCGATGTAAGATAAAAAAAAAAAAGAAAAAAGAAAAAACAAGTGTACTTATTGCATGAGAGTGGAGGCTTGTAGAACAATTAATAAAGAATAGTGCTAAAGAACTAGAGAGTTTTCCATTAATAAATGGAAAATTACTATTTATTGGAAGATGGGGTGGGTGAGCTATGCTCCTCGTCATCCATCTGTCGGCCCTAGCCATTCCCTTTTAACTAATTAGCCTGCATAATGTTGTATTCATGTATGCAAACCAGTGAAACAATGAAAAAGAGTAACGAATGAGACAACACATACGGCTATTTGACACTTCCCCAAGGCGGTCAAAACTAGCCATTTGTGGTGGAATCACTTATTAGAGAAGCTTTTCTTAAACACTTTTTGTGTTCAAATAAATATTCAAAACTGCATCATCGCAAAAATGAGTTCTTTTTATTGTAAGTATTAGTCGAAATGCGGAGAAGACCCCCCTTAGTTTTGAGGAATTCCGATCTCTACAACAAAAATTATATTGGCAGAACCCCAAACGACGCTTAGACTGAAAATGGTCGCTCGTCCAAGGCCACTCGTTAACAGAACAACATCAAGTGCAGGAAGAGTTCTGATTTCTACTTATTTGAAAATGCTAATTATTGTCAAAATTCATCATTATTTGTGTCGATCCTCATGTTAGAATATGACAAAATTTGAAACATAAATGTAATACAGAGAAAACAAAAGCAACTGTTGGGCATTGCATATACTGGAATACTCTAATTTATTCAATGGTATCGACACTACTGGTGTTTGATGTAAAAGAATCATTGACATTACATGCTTGGACACGCATGTAAATAACGTGCATGGATGAGATAAAAGCATATTCCATAGATCCACACACTTCGGTAGCAATATTTTATCTTACCAAAACCTATATTCATTCTGACCCACATTGGTTCCCCTCCTCTAGCCGAATGCATTGAGATTGGCATCGCCATTACGTCATTCAAAACCACTACTTTTCAGTTTTGTTTGGACATTGTCGATTCAATCTACCCATACTTCCGCTGAATAAATGAAAAAACAATTTCAATGAATTGTTTCACAATGAAAGAATGTCAAGTCCCTAAATATGCATCAACTAATTGGAAGAGAAGGGAGGGGGGAGGGAGATCAAATAGAGATAGTGACTGTCCTTATAATGGACTCGAATAATGACATCACCCTTCTTAATGGGACATCCACCACTAGTGTAAATAATGGAATAAAATTGTGGAGACTTGGGCCCAAAGTATGTGTGTGGTTGATGTATCTAAACTACTTATCTTCTCGCAGCATCCCCCTCCTACACTTTGCGAAAAAATTGGGTGATCTAGTGAGTGTTTTTAGTTTTGGAGTTGTATGAGAGAGAGAGAGAGAGAGAGAGAGAGAGAAGTTTGAGTTTAGTGTAGTGTGAAAGGGGGAAGAGTTTGTGGGTTTTATTAAGAATGATGGGAATGCGAGTTATTCTCACAAGGATCCCTATAGATTTGTAGAATAATAAATTATTCTGTTTATTTATCATATGTCTCAACCTGGTCCTACTGTAGTACTATAAAATATACTATAAGGATACTTTTACCAAAATTAACAGATTTATAGACTTTTACTATTACATCCGTAGTACCCCCGCTCTAGTGTGCAAAAGGTATGCTTGAACCCTTTGATGTCTAAGTCATTATTTAAGTCATAATAGGATCATTGATTGACTCATAGGAGGAATGCAACCAAAGGCGCACATGCCCATGTTTATTATGTGACCCTCCCTCTTCATCCCAGGAGTTCAGGTGGCAAAGGTCCTGAAAATGATGTTATTAGTGCCCGAAACAAGGTGAGAGAGACATTGTATCTATTTCAAACTGTTTGTAGGAAGCTGTTGCACAAAGAAGAATTAAAACCCAGCAGAAAAAATTCTCATAAGAGGGCTGATTACTTAGCAGCAAGGATTCTCAAGGACAAAAAGAAATACACCCCTATCGATAAAAAAAGTCATTGGATCGGTTCCAGGAGTTGAAATGGGTGACGAGTTTCAATACAGGGTGGAGCTCAATATGATTGGTCTTCATCTCCAAATTCAGGGCAGTATAGATTATGTCAAGTGCAAGGGAAAAAATCTTGCTGCAAGTATTGTAGCATCTGGTGGTTACGATGACAACTTGGACAACTTAGATTTTTTGATTTACACTGGTCAGGGAGGGAATATGACAAATGGAGGCAAGGAACCTGAAGATCAGAAGCTTGAATGAGGGAATCTAGCTCTAGCGAACAGTATACATGAACAGAATCCTGTAAGAGTGATCTGTGGTGAAACAAAGGCTTTTGAATCTAGTACGTACACTTAAATTTAAGTGTTCTGTCAGTCATATCACTTGTTCCATTTATCTAATGTTTAATGGATGCACATAAACTGTTACTCCTACGACTCGAACCAGTAATTGTGTCAAAATATACAAAACAGCCGATAACTTGTGCAAGTTGATGGTCCTTTACCGACAATGGCTCTAACTCTAAAGAACTTAACACAGTCAGTGCAGCCCTCATTTGATGCATTCTTCTCTTTCAATGCCAAATGTCAAATTCTATTAAAGGATGTTGCTTTAATATAGGCAACTATTATGATAATTCCAAGGGGTGTTACGTCTTGGTCATTTCCTGTAAGACTACAATACTTCTGAAAAAGGAGAAATAGATATTATGCCGTCACTTCTTGTTAATTTATTTTTCCAAATACATGTAGCAGTATCATTTTGAACATGCTTTATATGTTGTTTGCATATGAGAAATGTAACAAATTATAAAAAAAACGAATCACAATATCGACTTTTTTCCTTCTATGGTGTATCTAAAATCATTCATTAATCAGTGCTTACCGTAAGAGCTAAAGATGAATTAATGTAGTACGTTAGTTGAAGAATTTATTATATGTGCTTTTATGGGTAAATATATTGTATGCTTTATTAAAAATACGCCAAAAACTTTTCTTTTACAATTTTTTATTATTTTTCAACTTTTCCATTAATAGCATTAGATGGTTTAATAGGATGTTGATAAAAGGCTATTTTATCCCCTAAATGTAAATAGATTATTTATTAGTTGTTGTTTTAGATAATTTTAGAATATGTTTTATTTTGAATTGATGGAAACAAACTGTAAACTCTATGCTCATCATAATTGGTAATGTTTCAGGTTTTCTATAACTACTTTTATGTTTCTTTTAAATATATTTTGGATAACCATGATTGTTTTTATTGGTGATTTATTGCTTTCAAAGACTTGTTATTGTTGTCAAAGATTATTTAGGATCGATTATATGAGAAGACGTTCTGAATTAATGTTGTGAATGAATTACAAATTAGTAATGGTGGTTATTTTGGTGATTTTATATTGTTAAATCAATAGGTTTGATCCATCTAACTAAATTTATCGCTGCTATTGGTTCCAACAGCCACAAATTGGAATTTTTTTTTATCATTTAGTTACTAGGTAGGATTAAATAATATTTTAACGATATAGTGTTCGATTAATTAGTATTCTATTAAATATTTAATTATGTTAATGAAAAATTAAAAAAATTATACATTTTGTAAACTTTACATGGATAGCCACAAAAGAAAAAAAATAGTATATTTTTTTATAAAGTGCCAAACAAAGAGTGGTTGATAGATGTTTATTTTACTTTTATAAATAATTAACAAAAGATTTGGCTAATCTCCAATTCTAAACTAGAATGGCTCGTCCGTTTATTTTACAATTTTTACATTTAAAATATGTTGTTTCACATGTTGTAATCACCAAGGAATATTATCAACAATGTATGTTGTTTGATAATACATCAATTTTATTTATTACTATTTGTTGCAAAAAGAATTACTTCAATATTTAAAAAAAATTAAACAACCACACACCCACAGAGACACCACAAATGAGGCGGATGTACGATTTTATCTTAAAGAAAGCGGAATTTTATTCATTTTATGCTTCATTAATTAGATCAAAAGATCTAATTAAAGTACACAATCCCACTATTTATTTAGCAACTAGTTGAGTGTTGAGGAAGCAGGAGTCCACAATACACACTAAGCAACAAACTGAAAAAAAAGAAGAAGATAAAAAGATAAAGTAACAGCACTTACTGAAGCTGGGCAACAACATACTAAAATATCTAAATGACATTAAGAAGCTGATAACCCGGAACCAGTAATAATAAAGCTTGGGATATCTCAAATTTATGCAAGCTGAATTGCTGACGCATAAGCAACTCCAGCTTTCCATGCTTTGGGAATAGCATTGTTTGCCACAACCCATCTGAGCCCTGCGCTGCCACTCACTTGCATCCTCAAATTAATTGCTCCTAGCGGTGGATTGAAGATGTCAAATACTGCACCGAAAGCCCTTCTCATCGCCACCCATTCTTTACAATCCTCCTGCACCAACAAAAGCATTACATGCGATGGACGGGCCAAAAATCAATTGTTTAGAAGTTAAATTGTGAGTAATTACCTGCCATATTTCAACTGCTAGGACGTCATTTTGGCCACCTACGTACAGCATGGATACGGCCAAGTACTGTGGGTACTTGCTGTTTTCATGGACCTTGAACATGACGTTGTAGCCTCTGAACCGGCAAGGGACTCTCAGGAATTCAACATCGACGACACCAAAAGTATAAAGCTCTTCTGACTTATCTGTAATTGCCATTCTTCCATATGCGCGTGGGCTGAGGATGAATTCTGTGTCGTATTCTTCACCATAGTCAGTCACCACCACGTACACCCCATAATCTGTGCAAACTTCCGGTACATTGCATCTGACCTGTAGTTAATTAATTAACTAACCATTGTTAATTGGTGGTCCAAAACCAAAAGAATTACTAGTGGTAATAAAATTGTTGACGATGTTGAATTTGAAATGATTTAAGCAGCCTTATGAAGAATATGCGTGCAACTACTTTTATATATATGTATATAAACAATACAATTTAAATAAATAAAGTTTCCAAGTTCCTTTCACGCATGCATAAGGCTTAGCCGTCTTAGCAATTCGTTCATTTTACACATTTACTATATAGCTTTACAATAAACTGCACTGATTGAGTGGGTTGAAAGTTAATAATCATTACCTGATAGCAAGCTCCACAAGCAGTTCCATTAGTCCAAAGGCTCGACACACCGGCCACGCTAGCATCATTTACAGTTTTTCCATATTCACCAAACCCGCAAGCACCAGCTGATGAACCATCAACATGAACATTAGTTAATCTAAAAGATAAACAAATGCCAAAACAGAATTTCTCTAAAGCATAATAAAATACACTATTAGTTCGCGTAAACAGAATTTCTCTATAGCTTTATAAAGGTGGGACTTTTACTTACCTGGTGTCCCCAAGCCATCAGCGCTACCATAGTATGTAGCTCTAGAACTTGTGAATGTGAACTGAGAGTAACACAATGCAGGCAAAAGCAGCACGACGGAAAGAAGGTAGTATTGACATAACCCCATTTCCAAAATATCAAATACTTTGCTAGCAGTACGAAGGAGGATGCTTTTGAGATGGGTTGCTAACAAATGTTAATGGCCATATTTATAGTAGAGGCCTTGAAGGCTGCTGCTAAGGGGAAATTGCCACCTCTTTTCTTCCTCTTGGGACTAGAGAGTTAGATTAGATTGATGATGCGTAAATGTAGACCCCATTATTGACCCCTCAAGACCCTTATTTGAAATGAATTCGACTC
Organism: Citrus glauca; assembly: GCA_029633175.1. Classification (NCBI taxonomy): domain Eukaryota; kingdom Viridiplantae; phylum Streptophyta; class Magnoliopsida; order Sapindales; family Rutaceae; genus Citrus; species Citrus glauca. The sequence continues at coordinate 2,315,861 of JAQOOD010000003.1, read as the reverse complement.
ATTATCATAATTATTAGCAGGAAGTTACAAATTCCATATAAAGGTTTTTCACTTTATGGCTAACACTTGTCTCTCTTTCATATTTTGGACACTTCCTTTGCCACCCAGAGACTTCCGAAGTAGTGCTACACGAGTCAGTGACGGTAGCTGAGAGTGAGTGTCAACCGTTGTAAAGCAACCAATAAAATCATAAAATCATCTCCCATGCCATTATTATCAGCCAAGTAATTGTTAATTACTGGTTTGGTTTTGCTTCGTTTAGACGTTCTAATAGCATAACTTATTTATCTTTTTATTTATTTTAAAAATTGAATGGAGATTAAAAACTTAAACCACTAAACACCAATCATTATTCTTTATTGCTATTTGAATTTGGGTGAAAATATCTACAACCGCCTGAATTATGCCAAAAGATCTAATAGCACACACCCTGTGGCTTGCGTGCAAGAGAAAACATAAGATTTCGCAATTAGAGATAACAAAATCTTACACGGGTTTGGGTTCTCATGGTGTTTAAATAATTTTTAGGGAATGAGGGAAAAATAATCCTCAAACTCTTAATGGGATGGGATTTGTTTTGTATTCTCCACCCTACCACCGCCTCACACTCCATTATATATTAATATTTTTTAATTTTTATTTACTATTTTTTGTTTTATCAAATATGATGTCGGTTAACAAATTTTCTTGTTAATTTTTATCTAATTTAAACAAGTTATAATTAAAAGAAAACCTTACAATTTAATTCTTATTCAACACTAAAATATTATTACATTTTCTTTTCTTTATTAAGTGGTGCTCTCTCTAAATATTTTTCAATTTTAATATCAGTTGAAGATATTGTTTTAAAATTTTGGAGATTTTTTTTAAAATAATTGAAATACTTTATAATATGATAATGACTTTATTTAAGTCTCTAATTTTAACGTACTAAAACCACATATCCATACTAATTATGAAATAAATAAAAGTGGAATGAGGTAGGAATGAGGAAATTATTCCCCATAAAGAAATTTTTTATCTCAGTCCCTCTAAATTTAATGGAGAATGAGGTGAAGAATAAAAGTATCATTTTTAATAAAATGGGATATAAGATAAGCCTCTCCACGTCCGCCTCACCCCATTGCCATCCTTATTCTCTATCATTATGCTAAGTAAATGCTAAGTAAATGGTGGAAATAAAACCTATGGAAACTAGCTGGAAATTACTTATTGAGTGAAGAACCGAAGGCTAATAGGGAGGCCACACCAAGCAATTGGATTTAGTACGTGACGTACCGGTATCCAAAATGGCATTTTTTTAAATTGCTTTGTCGAGTCAAAAGCAATTGCTATAGGCTCACAACAACTGGATTAACCCACTCGATCACCATCAGTCTTTTAGTTGTAACGCACTAGAAAACGGGTCAAGCCAGGCAAACGCATTTAGCTATGCTCGAAAATTAGGGACGGAAGCACTCATTAATCATAGTTGAGTTAGTAGTTGTTGCACTGCAAAACACAAAATCAATTTTAAACTTTGTGGTTTTTGACAAGTTTGGTGCGACGCAAGGAGAAAAAAAAAAAAAAAACATGCGTACTTATTGCACGAGAGAGGAGGCTTGTAGAACAATTAATAAATGGAAAATTGCTATTTATTGGAAGATGGGGTAGGTGAGCTATGCTCCTCGTCATCCGTCTGTCGGCCCTAGCCATTCCCTTTTTAGTAATTAGCCTGCATAATGTTGTATTTGTATGCAAGCCAGTGAAACAATGAAAAAGAGTAACGAACCTTCTTGCCATAATAGAGTCAGCCAGCAGGGTATCAAAGTTCAGCTTGAGATCATCAAAACTGAAGCACGGGGATGGGGTGTGAGATCCCTAAATTCCATTCCTTCGGGAAGATTTATCTGTGAGTACGCGGGGGAGCTCCTTGAAGAGAAGGAAGCGGAAAGAAGAACCAGTAATGATGAGTATCTATTTGATATTGGGAATAATTATAATGATGGTTCTCTTTGGGGTGGACTTTCGAATGTTATGCCTGATGCACCATCAAGTTCTTGTGGAGTTGTGGAAGATGGTGGATTTACCATTGATGCAGTGGAGTATGGCAATGTGGGGAGATTTGTTAACCACAGTTGTTCCCCTAATTTTTATGCCCGAAACGTCCTTTATGATCATGAGGACAAGAGAATGCCTCACATAATGCTCTTTGCTGCTGAGAACATTCCTCCCCTGCAAGAGCTGAGTTATCATTACAATTACGTGATAGATCAAGTTTATGATTCGTCTGGCAACATTAAGAAGAAGAGTTGCTTTTGTAGTTCTTCAGAATGCACTGGTCGGTTGTACTGAGGGAGGTTAACAGTTGTATTTTTTATTTTCATCAGAAAGGTACATTCAAGTGCCCTGTTAGTTATATCACTTGTTCCAAGTCCTAGCATCTTTCTGGCTCACCTATGCTCACAAATATGAGGATGTATGTGTCTGTCTGTATGTACGTCCGTGAAATTGCATTATGCTCTATTTTGTTTGTTGGACAACACATTTAAGTTTAAGTGCCCTGCTGTTAGTCATATCACTTGTTCTATTTATATGATTTTTAATGGATGCATATAAACTGTTACTCCCATGTACGACTCGAACCAGTAACTGCGTCAAAATGTACAAAACAGCCGATAACTTGTGCAAGTTGACGGCTCTTTACCCACAGTTGCTCTGATTCTAGAGAACTTAACACAGTCAATGCAGCCGTCGTTTCATGCATTCTTCCCTTCCAATGCCAAATGTCAAATTCTGTTAAAGGTCGCTGCTTTAATATGTGCAAGCATTCTGATGCTTCTAAGGGGTGTTCTGTCCTGGTCCTTGCTTGTAAGATTACAACACTTCCGAAAGAGGAGAAATGGATTTCCTTTTATGGTGTACCTAAAATCATTCGTTACCCAATGCTTACCGGAAGAGCTGAAGATGAAATTAAGGTAGTACGTTAGTTGAAGAATTTATCATATGTAGTTTTATGGGTAGATATTCATTAACCACTTAATATTCTATATTTAATTAAAAAATACACCAACAATTTTTCTTTTATAATTTTTCTACTTTTCCATTAATAACAATAGATGATTTTAACAGGAAACTGATAAAGGATTATTTTATCCCTAAATGTAAATAGATTATTTATTAGTTGTTGTTATAGATACTTTTGCAATATTTTTTTTAATTGATGGAAACAAACTGTAAACTCTATGTTCATCATAACTGGTTTTACAGTGTTATTTTTTGATTGACGGAAACAAGGTATAATATTCAAAGTTTTTTATAGCTACTTTTATGTTTCCTTTAAATGTATTTTGGATAACTATGATTGTTTTTACTGGTGATTTATTACTTTTGAAAACTTGTTATTGTTGTCAAAGATTATTTCGGATGAATTATATGAGCATAGGTTCTAGATTTATGTTGTAAATGAATTACAAATTAGTTATGGTGGTTATTTTGGTGATTTTATATTGTTAAATAAGCAGGTTTGATGAATTCACCTAACTAAATTTATAGGTGCGATTGGTTCAAACAGTTACAAATTGGATTTTTTTTCATCATTTAGCTACTAGCTAGGGTTAAATAATATTTTAACGGTATAGTGGTCCTTTAATTAATATTCTATTAAATCTTTAATTATGTTAATAAAAAAGGTCAAAAAAGAGATACATTTTGTAAACTTTACACGTAGATAGCCACAAAAGAAAAAAAGTTTTAGTACATTTTTTGTAAAGTGTCAAACAAAGAGTAGTTGGTAGATATTTATCTTTCTTTTATAAACAATTGACAAAAGATTTGGGTAATCTCCCATTCTAAAATGGAATGGCTCGTCAATTTATTTTACAATTTTTACTTTTGAAATATGTTGTTTAACATTGTAATCACCAAAGAATATTATCTGACGATGTATGTTATTTGATAATACATCAATTTTACTTATTATTATTAGTAGAGGAAATATAGTGGAGTTATTTAAACATCCAGAAGAAATTAAACAAGACAAATTTATTTTATAGCTTTACAATAAACTGCAATTATTGAGTGGGTTGAAAGTTGATAATCAATACCTGATAGCAAGCTCCACAACCAGTTCCATTATTCCATAGCCTCGACACACCGGCCACGTTAGCATCATTTACAGTTCTTCCATATGCACCAAACCCGCAAGCACCAGCTGATGAACCATCAACGTGAACATTAGTTAATCTAAAAGATAAACAAATACAAATACAAAAACAAAAATTCTCCAAAGCATAATGATGAAATGAACTATTAGTTCGCGTAAACTTGCGCACGAGTTTAATGTACATAGCTTTATAATGGTGAGATTTTTACACACATGGTGTCCCCAAGCCGTCAGGGATACCATAGAATGTAGCTCTAGAACTTGTGAATGTGAACTGAGGGTAACACAATGCAGAAAAAAGCAACACGAAGGAAAGAAGGTAGTATTGACATAACCCCATTTGCAAAATATCAAAATCTTTGTTAGCAGTACGAAGGAGGAAGCTTGTGAGATGGGCTGCTAACAAATGTTAATGGCCATATTTATAGTAGAGGCCTTGAGGGCTGCTGCTAAGGCGAAATTTCCACCTCTTTTCTTCCTCTTGGGACTAGAGAGTTAGATTAGATTGATGATGCGTAAATGTAGACCCCGTTATTTACCCCTCAAGATCCTTATTTGCAATGAATTCGACTCATTATCATAATTATTAGTAGAAAATTATAGCGTTTTCAAAAAACTTTTCAAATGAAATTTTATTATTTATTTATTTGAAGAGTTACATGAACATTTAAAACTCTAAAAACATTAAAATTAAAATTCTTTAAATAAGAAATGATTATTTCTCTTCAATTTTGTTGAGTTATTTTCTTCATTTTTAATTTATATTTTATTATTTTTTATTGAGAAAGAGAAGTATTTTAATTATCATTTATTTTTTCTTTAAAAAATATTTATTTGATTAAAATAATATTCGCATATTTATATTTGAAGGGTTTTTTAGATAGTAATATTTTTTTACCACATAAGTAAGTAAATAAGTATTTAAAAAGTAAAATTAGTAGAGTGTTTTAGAGACGTTCTAGTGGTTTCCACGTAAAGGTATTTCAATTTATGCCCAAGTTCCTAACACTTGTCTTTCATATTTTGGATACTTCTTTTGCCACCCGCATACGTTTTAAGCAATGCTACATGAGTCAGTGACAGTAGTTGAGAGTGAACCCCCGTTTTAAAGCAGCCAATAATATTATCAACCGAGTAATGTTTTTTAATTGTTAATTACTGGTTTGGTTTTGCTTCGTCTAGATGTTCTAATAGCATAAATTATTTATTTATTTAAAAAAATAAATGGAGATGAAAAACTTAAACCACTAAACACCAATCATTATTCTTTATTGTCATTTGAATTTGGGTGAAAATATTTACAACCAGCTGAATTATGCCAAAAGATCTAACAGCAAACACCTTGGAACTTGCGTGCAAGGGAAAATTCAAGATTTTGCAATTAAAGATGACAAAATCTTACAAGGATTTGTGTTCTCATAGGGTTTAAATAATTTTTAGAGAATGGAGTAGAGAATGAAAAAAAAAATAATCCTCAAACACTTAATGGGATGAAATTTTGTTTTATAATCTCCACCCCACCCCCACCTCACTCCCCATTATATATAAATATTTTTTAATTTTTATTTACTAATTTTTTAATCAAATACAATGTTGATTAAAAGGGTTTTATTTTTATTTTACCTAATATAAATAAATTATAACTAAAAGAAAACCATACAATATAATTATTGTTCAATTCTAAAACATTATTATGTTTTCTTTTCTTTATTAAGTAGTGCTCTCTTCAAATATTTTTCAGTTTTGATATCAGTTAAAAATATTATTTCAAAATTTTGGAGATTTTAAAAAAAAATTAAATGCTTTATAATATGATTAATGATTTTATTTAAATTTCTAATTTTTAATTTACTAAAATTACGTATCCATACCTACCATGAAATAAATAAATGGGGAATGAGAAAATTATTCCCTATATAGGGATTTTCCTTCCCCATCCCTGTAAATTTATTGGAGAATGAGATGCGGAATAGTGGCGAGATTTTTAATAAAATTAGAAATAAGGTAGTCCGATCCACATCCACCTCTCCCCCATTGCCATCCTTATTCTCGATCATCATGCTAAGTAAATTGTGGAATTAAAACCTACGGAAACTAGCTAGAAATTACTTATTGAGTCAAGAATTGAAGGCTAATAGGGAAACCACACCAAGCAATTGGATTTAGTACGTGATGTACGGGTATCCAAAATGGCGTTTTTTTAAATTGCTTTGTCAAGTCAAAAGCAAATGCTATAGGCTCATAACAACTGGATTAACCCTCTTGATCACCATCAGTCTTTTGGTAGTAGCGCACCAGTAAATGGGTCAAGCCAAGCAAACGTATTTAGCTATGCTCAAAAATTAGGGACGGAAGCACTCATTAATCATAATTAAGAGCTTGTTTAGTATGACTTATTTAAGAGTCATGAGTGCTTATTTAATTTTTTAAGCACTTTTTAAATTTTTTTACGGTGTTTGGTTATTTTTAGTAGAGTTTTTTTTAGCTTAAATAAGCTAATATACCTCTATTAGGAAAAACCCAAAATTTGAGCTTTTGGAAGTTTAGATTAGAGAGCTTTTCCAAAAAATATATATTATCAAAAATATCCTTAACATATTTAATTAATTACACAATACCCTTTGTATAAACTAACCCAACGATAATTTTTGCCGCCATATCGACATATTGTTGTCGCCACTTCACTTTATCTCTCCCTCATTTTTTTAAAAATAACCAGCACTTTAATTTTGCAATCCCTACACATACCCAACACTGGAGAGAACATATATCAATGATCCAATTTTTAATTTTGAAAATTAAAGAAGTGATTGAACTGGTTTTTTCTTATTAATTGATAGCTTGAATGCATTTTGTTGCATGTCATATAATTATGAATACATATCCTTTTTGGTAATTTAATTATATAAAAGCACTTTTAGTTTTATACAGTAAAATAGTTTAATGGTTGAAAAATACTTTTTTAATGGACAACTAAACACCCAAGGACTTTTTGTCCAAAACTTCTACTGGTATAAACTCTACTGTTATAAGCTATATTTAATAAGTTGTACCAAATGAAACCTAAGTCAACAATGGTTGCACTGCAAAATACAAAATCAATTTTAAACTTTGTCGTTTTTGACACATTTGGTGCGATGTTAGATAAAGAAAAGAAAAAAGAAAAACCAAGTGTACTTATTGCATGAGAGAGGAGGCTTGTAGAACAATTAATAAAGAATAGTGCTAAAGAACTAGAGAGTTTTCCATTAATAAATGGAAAATTACTATTTATTGGAAGATGGGTTGGGTAAGCTATGCTCCTCGTCATCCATCTGCCGGCCCTAGCCATTCCCTTTTAACTAATTAGCCTGCATAATGTTGTATTCGTGTATGTAAACCAGTGAAACAATGAAAAAGAGTAACGAATGAGACATCACATAAGGCTATTTGACACTTCCCCAAGGCAGTCGAAACTAGCCATTTGTGGTGGAATAACTTATTAGAGAAGCTTTTCTTAAACACTTTTTATGTTCAAATAAATATTCGAAACTGTAACATCGTAAAAATGAGTTCTTTGTATTGTAAGTATCAGTCGAAATACGGAGAAGACCCCCCAGTGTTTTGAGGAATTTCGATCTCTACAACAAAAATTAGACTGGCAGAACCCCAAACGACGCTTAGACTGAAAATGGTCGCTCGTCCAAGGCCACTCGTTAACAGAACAACATCAAGTGTAGAAAGAGCTCTGATTTCTACTCATTTAACAATGCTAATTATTGTCACAATTCATCATTATTTGTGTCGATCCTCATGTTAGAATATGACAAAATTTGAAACATAAATATAATACAAAGAAAACAAAAGCAACTGTTGGGCATTGCATATACTGGAATACTCTAATTTATTCAATGGTATCGACACTACTGGTGTTTGATGTAAAAGAATCATTGACATTACATGCTTGGACACGCATGTAAATAACATGCATGGATGAGATAAAAGTATATTCCATAGATCCACACACTTCGGTAGCAACATTTTATCTTACCAAAACCTATCTTCATTCTTACCCACATTGGTTCCCCTCCTCTAGCCGAATGCATTGAGATTGGCATCGCCATTACGTGATTCAAAACCACTACTTTTCAGCTTTGTTTGGACATTGTCGATTCAATCTACCCATACTTCCGCTGAATAACAAAATATTGAAGCCAATGAAAAAATAATTTCAATGAACTGTTTCACAATGAGAGAATGCCAAGTCCCCAAATATGCATCAACTAGTTGGAAGAGAAGGGAGGGGGGAGGGAGATCAAATAGATATAGTGACTGTCTTTATAATGGACTCGAATAATGACATCACCCTCCTTAATGGGACATCCACCACTAGTGTAAATAATGGAATAAAACTGTGGAGACTTGGGCCCAAATTATATGTGTGGTTGATGTATCTAAACTACTTATCTTCTCACAGCATCCCCTTCCTACACCTTGCGAATAAATTGGATGCTCTAGTGAGCGTTTTTAGTTTTGGAATTGTATGAGTGAGAGAGAGAGAGAGAGAGAGAGAGAGAGAGAGGAGTTTGAGTTTAGTGTAGTGTGAAAGGGGGAAGGGTTTGTGGGTTTTATTAAGAATGATGGGATCGCGAGTTATTCTAACAAGGACCCTATAGATTTATAGAACAATAAATTATTCAATTTATTTATCATGTGTCTCAACCTGGTCCTACTGTAGTACTATAAAATATACTAAAAGGATACTTTCACCAAAATTAGCAGGTTTATAGACTTTTATTATTACATCCGTAGCACCCCCGCTCTAGTGTGCAAAAGGTATGCTTGAACCCTTTGATGTCTAAGTCATTATTTAAGTCATAATAGGATCATTGATTGACTCATAGGAGGAATGCAACCAAAGGCGCACATGCCCACATTTGTTATGTGACCCTCCCTCCTCATCCCAGGAGTTCAAGTGGTAAAGGTCTTGAAAATGATGCTAATGGTGCCCAAAACAAGGTGAGGGCGACATTGTGTTTGTTTCAAGCTGTTTGTAGGAAACTGTTGCACGAAGAAGAAGCAAAACCCAGCAGACAAAATTCTCATAAGAGGATTAATTACCTAGCAGCAAGGATTCTCAAGGACAAAAAGAAATACATCCCTGTCGACAAAAAAAGTCATTAAATTGGTTCCAAGAATTGAAGTGGGCGACGAGTTTCAATATAGGGTGGAGCTCAATATGATTTGTCTTCATTTCCAAATTCAGGGTGGTATAGATTATGTCAAGCGCAAGGGAAAAAATCTTGCTACAAGTATTGTAGCATCTGGTGGTTACAATGATAACTTGGACAAATCAGATGTTTTGATTTACACTGGTAAGTGAGGGAATGTGACGAACGAAGGCAAGGAACTTAAAGATCAGAAGCTTGAACGAGGGAATCTAGCACTAGCGAACAACATACATGAACAGAATCCTGTAAGAGTGATCCGTGGTGAAACAAAGGCTTTTGAATCTAGGACGTACACTTAAATTTAAGTGCTCTGTCAGTCATATCAATTGTTCCATTTATCTGATGTTGAATGGATGCGTATAAACTGTTACTCCTACGACTCGAACTAGTAACTGCGTTAAAATGTACAAAACAGCCGATAACTTGTGCAAGTTGACGGTCCTTTACCAACAGTTGCTAATTCTGAAGAATTTGACACAGTCAATGCAACCCTCGTTTGATGCATTCTTCCCTTCCAATGCCAAATGTCAAATTCTGCTAAAGGATGTTGCTTTAATATAGGCAACTGTTATAATGCTTCCAAGGGGTGTTATGTCCTGGTCATTTCCTGTAAGACTACAACACTTCTGAAAGAATCACAATATCGACTGTTTTCCTTTTATGGTGTACCTAAAATCATTCATTAATCAGTGCTTACAGTAAGAGCTGAAGATGAAATTAGTGTAGTACGTTAGTTGAAAAATTTATTATATGTACTTCTATGGGTAAATATATTCTACGCTTTATTAAAAATATGCCCAAAACTTTTCTTTTGCAATTTTTTATTATTTTTCAACTTTTCCATTAATAACATTAGATGATTTAATAGGATGTTGATAAAAGACTATTTTATCCCCTAAATGTAAATAGATTATTTATTAGTTGTTGTTTTAGATAATTTTAGAATATGTTTTATTTTGAATTGATGAAAACAAACTGTAAACTCTATGCTCATCATAATTGGTAATATTTCAGGTTTTTCTATAACTACTTTTATGTTTCTTTTAAATATATTTTGGATAACCATGATTGTTTTTATTGGTGATTTATTGCTTTCAAAGACTTGTTATTGTTGTCAAAAATTATTTAGGATCGATTATATGAGCAGAGGTTATAAATTTATGTTGTGAATGAATTACAAATTAGTAATGGTGGTTATTTTGGTGATTTTATATTGTTAAATCAATAGGTTTGATGAATCCATCTAACTAAATTTATCGCTGCCATTGGTTCCAACAGCCACAAATTGGAATTTTTTTTCATCATTTAGTTACTAGGTAGGATTAAATAATATTTTAATGACATAGCGTTCGATTAATTAATATTCTATTAAATCTTTAATTATATTAATGAAAAATTGAAAAAAATCATACATTTTGGTGGATAGCCACAAAAGAAAAAAAAATAGTATATTTTTTTTATAAAGTGCCAAACAAAGGGTGGTTGGTAGATGTTTATTCTACTTTTATAAACAATTAAAAAAAGATTTGGCTAATCTCCAATTCTAAACTAGAATGGCTCGTCCGTTAATTTTTTAATTTTTACATTTGAAATATGTTGTTTTACATGTTGTAATCACCAAGAAATATTATCAACGATGTATGTTGTTTGATAATACATCAATTTTATTTATTACTATTTGTTGCAGAAAGAATTACTTCAATATTTAAAAGAAATTAAACAACCACACACACAGAAACACCACAAATGAGGCGGATGTTCGATTTTATCTTAAAGAAAGCGAAATTTTATTCATTTACTGCTTCATTGATTAGATCAAAAGATCTAATTAAAGTACACAATCCCACTATTTATTTAGCAACTAGTTGAGTGTTGAGGAGGCAGGAGTCCAAAATACACACTAAGCAACAAACTGAAAAAAAAAAAGGAAGATAAAAAGACAAAAGTAACAGCACTTACTGAAGCTGGGCAACAACATACTAAAATATCTAAATGACATTAAGAAGCTGATAACCCGGAACCAGTAATAATAAAGCTTGGGATATCTCAAATTTATGCAAGCTGAATTGCTGACGCATAAGCAACTCCAGCTTTCCATGCTTTGGGAATAGCATTGTTTGCCACAACCCATCTGAGCCCTGCGCTGCCACTCACTTGCATCCTCAAATTAATTGCTCCTAGTGGTGGATTGAAGATGTCAAATACTGCACCGAAAGCCCTTCTCATCGCCACCCATTCTTTGCAATCCTCCTGCACCAACAAAAGCATTACATGCTATGGACGGGCCAAAAATCAATTGTTTAGAAGTTAAATTGTGAGTAATTACCTGCCATATTTCAACTGCTAGGACGTCATTTTGGCCACCAACGTACAGCATGGATACGGCCAAGTACTGTGGGTACTTGCTGTTTTCATGGACCTTGAACATGACGTTGTAGCCTCTGAACCGGCAAGGGACTCTCAGGAATTCAACATCGACGACACCAAAAGTATAAAGCTCTTCTGACCTACCTGCAATTGCCATTCTTCCATATGCGCGTGGGCTGAGGACGAAGTCTGTGTCGTCTCCTTCACCATAGTCCGTCACCACCACGTACACCCCATAATCTGTGCAAACTTCTGGTACATTGCATCTGACCTGTAGTTAATTAATTAACTAACCATTATTAATTGATGGTACAAAACCAAAAGAATTACTAGTGGTAATAAATTTGTTGACGATGTTGAATTTGAAATGATTTAAGCAGCCTTATGAAGAATATGCGTGCAACTACTTTTATATATATGTATATAAACAAGACAATTTAAATAAATAAAGTTTCCAAGTTCCTTTCACGCATGCATAAGGCTTAGCCGTCTGAGCAATTCGTTCATTTTACACATTTACTATATAGCTTTACAATAAACTGCAATGATTGAGTGGGTTGAAAGTTAATAATCATTACCTGATAGCAAGCTCCACAAGCAGTTCCATTAGTCCAAAGGTTCGACACACCGGCCACGTTAGCATCATTTACAGTTTTTCCATATTCACCAAACCCGCAAGCACCAGCTGATGAACCATCAACATGAACATTAGTTAATCTAAAAGATAAACAAATACCAAAAAAAAACTTCTCTAAAGCACAATAAAATGAACTATTAGTTCGCGTACACTTGTGCACGAGTTTAATGTACATAGCTTTGTAAAGGTGGGACTTTTACATACCTGGTGCCCCCAAGCCCTCAGCGCTACCATAGTATGTAGCTCTAGAATTTGTGAATGTGAACTGAGAGTAACACAATGCAGGCAAAAGCAGCACGACGGAAAGAAGATAGTATTGACATAACCCCATTTCCAAAATATCAAAATCTTTGCTAGCAGTACGAAGGAGGATGCTTATGAGATGGGTTGCTAACAAATGTTAATGGCCATATTTATAGTAGAGGCCTTGAGGTCTCCTGCTAAGGGGAAATTGCCACCTCTTTTCTTCCTCTTGGGACTAGAGAGTCAGATTAGATTGATGATGCGTAAATGTAGACCCCATTATTGACCCCTCCAGACCCTTATTTGAAATGAATTCGACTCATTATCATAATTGTTAGCAGAAAGTTACAAATTCCAAATAAAGGTTTTTCACTTTATGGCTAACACTTGTCTCTCTTTCATATTTTGGACACTTCCTTTGCCACCCAGAGGCTTCTGAAGTAGTGCTACACGAGTCAGTGACGGTAGCTGAGAGTGAATGTCAACCGTTGTAAAGCAACCAATAAAATCATAGAATCACCCCCCATGCCATTATTTTCAGCCAAGTAATTGTTAATTACTGGTTTGGTTTTGCTTCGTTTAGACGTTCTAATAGCATAACTTATTTATCTTTTTATTTATTTTAAAAATTGAATGGAGATTAAAAACTTAAACCACTGAACACAATTCATTATTCTTTATTGCTATTTGAATTTGGGTGAAAATATCTACAACCAGCTGAATTATGCCAAAAGATCTAATAGCACACACCCTGTGACTTGCGTGCAAGAGAAAACTCAAGATTTCGCAATTAGAAATGGCAAAATCTTACACAGGTTTGTGTTCTCATGGTGTTTAAATAATTTTTAGGGAATGAGGGAAAAATAATCCTCAAACTCTTAATGGGATGAGATTTGTTTTTGTATTCTCCACCCCACCACCGCCTCACACTCCATTATATATTAATATTTTTTAATTTTTATTTACTATTTTTTGTTTTATCAAATACGATGTCGGTTAACAAATTTTCTTGTTAATTTTTATCTAATTTAAACAAGTTATAATTAAAAGAAAACTTTACAATATAATTCTTATTCAACTCTAAAATATTCTACATTTTCTTTTCTTTATTAAGTGGTGCTATCTCTAAACATTTTTTAGTTTTAATATCAGTTGAAGATATTGTTTCAAAATTTTGGAGATTTTTTTTTAAAATAATTGAAATACTTTATAATATGATAATGACTTTATTTAAGTATCTAATTTTAACGTACTAAAACCACATATCCATACTAATTATGAAATAAATAAAAGTGGAATGAGGTAGGAATGAAGAAATTATTCCCCATATAGAAATTTTTTATCCCCGCCCCTCTAAATTTAATGGAGAATAAGGTGAAGAATAAAAGTAACATTTTTAATAAAATAGGATATAAGATAAGCCTCTCCACGTACACCTTACCCCATTGCCATCCCTATTCTCGATCATTATGCCAAGTAAATGGTGGAAATAAAACCTATGGAAACTAGCTGGAAATTACTTATTGAGTGAAGAACCGAAGGCTAATAGGGAGGCCACACCAAGCAATTGGATTTAGTACGTGACGTACCGGTATCCAAAATGGCATTTTTTTAAATTGCTTTGTCGAGTCAAAAGCAATTGCTATAGGCTCACAACAACTGGATTAACCCACTCGATCACCATCAGTCTTTTAGTTGTAACGCACTAGAAAACGGGTCAAGCCAGGCAAACGCATTTAGCTATGCTCGAAAATTAGGGACGGAAGCACTCATTAATCATAGTTGAGTTAGTAGTTGTTGCACTGCAAAACACAAAATCAATTTTAAACTTTGTGGTTTTTGACAAGTTTGGTGCGACGCAAGGAGAAAAAAAAAAAAAAAACATGCGTACTTATTGCACGAGAGAGGAGGCTTGTAGAACAATTAATAAATGGAAAATTGCTATTTATTGGAAGATGGGGTAGGTGAGCTATGCTCCTCGTCATCCGTCTGTCGGCCCTAGCCATTCCCTTTTTAGTAATTAGCCTGCATAATGTTGTATTTGTATGCAAGCCAGTGAAACAATGAAAAAGAGTAACGAACCTTCTTGCCATAATAGAGTCAGCCAGCAGGGTATCAAAGTTCAGCTTGAGATCATCAAAACTGAAGCACGGGGATGGGGTGTGAGATCCCTAAATTCCATTCCTTCGGGAAGATTTATCTGTGAGTACGCGGGGGAGCTCCTTGAAGAGAAGGAAGCGGAAAGAAGAACCAGTAATGATGAGTATCTATTTGATATTGGGAATAATTATAATGATGGTTCTCTTTGGGGTGGACTTTCGAATGTTATGCCTGATGCACCATCAAGTTCTTGTGGAGTTGTGGAAGATGGTGGATTTACCATTGATGCAGTGGAGTATGGCAATGTGGGGAGATTTGTTAACCACAGTTGTTCCCCTAATTTTTATGCCCGAAACGTCCTTTATGATCATGAGGACAAGAGAATGCCTCACATAATGCTCTTTGCTGCTGAGAACATTCCTCCCCTGCAAGAGCTGAGTTATCATTACAATTACGTGATAGATCAAGTTTATGATTCGTCTGGCAACATTAAGAAGAAGAGTTGCTTTTGTAGTTCTTCAGAATGCACTGGTCGGTTGTACTGAGGGAGGTTAACAGTTGTATTTTTTATTTTCATCAGAAAGGTACATTCAAGTGCCCTGTTAGTTATATCACTTGTTCCAAGTCCTAGCATCTTTCTGGCTCACCTATGCTCACAAATATGAGGATGTATGTGTCTGTCTGTATGTACGTCCGTGAAATTGCATTATGCTCTATTTTGTTTGTTGGACAACACATTTAAGTTTAAGTGCCCTGCTGTTAGTCATATCACTTGTTCTATTTATATGATTTTTAATGGATGCATATAAACTGTTACTCCCATGTACGACTCGAACCAGTAACTGCGTCAAAATGTACAAAACAGCCGATAACTTGTGCAAGTTGACGGCTCTTTACCCACAGTTGCTCTGATTCTAGAGAACTTAACACAGTCAATGCAGCCGTCGTTTCATGCATTCTTCCCTTCCAATGCCAAATGTCAAATTCTGTTAAAGGTCGCTGCTTTAATATGTGCAAGCATTCTGATGCTTCTAAGGGGTGTTCTGTCCTGGTCCTTGCTTGTAAGATTACAACACTTCCGAAAGAGGAGAAATGGATTTCCTTTTATGGTGTACCTAAAATCATTCGTTACCCAATGCTTACCGGAAGAGCTGAAGATGAAATTAAGGTAGTACGTTAGTTGAAGAATTTATCATA
Organism: Citrus glauca; assembly: GCA_029633175.1. Classification (NCBI taxonomy): domain Eukaryota; kingdom Viridiplantae; phylum Streptophyta; class Magnoliopsida; order Sapindales; family Rutaceae; genus Citrus; species Citrus glauca. The sequence continues at coordinate 2,299,963 of JAQOOD010000003.1, read as the reverse complement.
TGTAGTTTTATGGGTAGATATTCATTAACCACTTAATATTCTATATTTAATTAAAAAATACACCAACAATTTTTCTTTTATAATTTTTCTACTTTTCCATTAATAACAATAGATGATTTTAACAGGAAACTGATAAAGGATTATTTTATCCCTAAATGTAAATAGATTATTTATTAGTTGTTGTTTTAGATACTTTTGCAATATTTTTTTTAATTGATGGAAACAAACTGTAAACTCTATGTTCATCATAACTGGTTTTACAATGTTATTTTTTGATTGACGGAAACAAGGTATAATATTCAAAGTTTTTTATAGCTATTTTTATGTTTCTTTTAAATGTATTTTGGATAACTATGATTGTTTTTACTGGTGATTTATTACTTTTGAAAACTTGTTATTGTTGTCAAAGATTATTTCGGATGAATTATATGAGCAGAGGTTCTAGATTTATGTTGTAAATGAATTACAAATTAGTTATGGTGGTTATTTTGGTGATTTTATATTGTTCAATAAGGCGGTTTGATGAATTCATCTAACTAAATTTATAGGTGCGATTGGTTCCAACAGCTACAAATTGAATTTTTTTGGTCATTTAGCTACTAGTTAGGATTAAATAATATTTTAATGGTATAGTGGTTGTTTAATTAATATTCTATTAAATCTTTAATTATGTTAATGAAAAATGTGAAAAAAGACATAAATTTTGTAAACTTTCCCTAGATCGCCACAAAAAAAAAACGTTTTAGTACATTTTTGTAAAGTGTCAGACAAAGAGTAGTTGGTAGATGTGTATCCTATTTTTATAAACAATTGACAAAAGATTTGGCTAATCTCCAATTCTAAAATGGAATGGATCTTCAGTTTATTTTACAATTTTTACTTTTGAAATATGTTGTTAACATTGTAATCACCAAGGAATATTATCTGACGATGTATGTTGTTTGATAATACATCAATTTTACTTATTATTATTATTAGAGGAAATATAGTGGAGTTATGTAAACATTCAGAAGAAATTAAACAAGACACACACACACACCACAAATGAGGCGGACGAACGATTTGTGAATACCATTCGGCAAGGGATGCAATGAACTGTGGGTACTTGCTGTTTTCATGGACCTTGAACTTGAGGTTGTAGCCTCTGAACCGGCAACGAACTCTCAGGAATTCAACGTCGACGACACCTGAAGTATAAAGCTCTTCTGACTTATCTACAACTGCCATTCTTCCAAATGCGCGTGGGCTGAGGACGAAGTCTGTGTCGTCTCCTTCACCATATTCGGTCACCACCACGTACACCCCATAATCTGTGCAAACTTCTGGTACATTCCATCTGACCTGATGTTAATTAATTAACTAATCATTATTAATTGGTGGTACAAAACCAAAAGAATTACTAGTGGTAATAAAATTGTTGACGATGTTGAACTTGAAATGATTTAAGCAGTCTTATGAAGAATATGCATGCAACTACCTTTATATATATATATATATTGAATAAATAAAGTTTTCAAGCCCCTTTCATGCATGCATAGGCTTAGCCGTCTTAGCAATTCGTTCATTTTACACATTCATTATATAGCTTTACAATAAACTGTAATGATTGAGTGGGTTGAAAGTTGATAATCAATACCTGATAGCAAGCTCCACAACCAGTTCCATTATTCCAAAGCCTCGACACACCGGCCACGTTAGCATCATTTACAGTTCTTCCATATGCACCAAACCGGCAAGCACCAAACCCGCAAGCACCAGCTGATGAATCATCAACATGAACATTAGTTAATCTAAAAGATAAACAAATACAAATACAAAAACAAAAATTCTCCAAAGCATAATGAAATGAACTATTAGGTTGCGTAAACTTGTGCACAAGTTTAATGTTCATAGCTTTATCAAGGCGAGATTTTTACACACATGGTGTCCCCAAGCCGTCAGGGCTACCATAGAATGTAGCTCTAGAACTTGTGAATGTGAACTGAGAGTAACACAATGCAGGCAAAAGCAACACGACGGAAAGCAGGTAGTATTGACATAACCCCATTTGCAAAATATCAAAATCTTTGTTAGCAGTACGAAGGAGGAAGCTTGTGAGATGGGCTACTAACAAATGTTAATGGCCATATTTATAGTAGAGGCCTTGAGGGCTGCTGCTAAGGCGAAATTGCCACCTCTTTTCTTCCTCTTGGGACTAGAGAGTTAGATTAGATTGATGATGCGTAAATGTAGACTCCGTTATTTACTCCTCAGGATCCTTATTTGCAATGAATTCGACCCATTATCACAATTATTAGTGGAAAATTAGAGCGTCTTCAAAAAACTCTTCAAATAAAATTTTATTATTTATTTATTTGAAGAGTTACATCAACATTTAAAACTCTAAAAAATATTAAAATTAAAATTCTTTAAATAAGAAATGATTATTTCTCTTCAATTTTGTCGAGTTATTTTCTTCATTTTTAATTTATATTTTAATATTTTTTATTGAGAAAGAGAAGTATTTTAATTATCATTTATTTTTTTCTTTAAAAAATATTTATTTGATTAAAATAATATTCGCTTATTTATATTTGAAGGGTTTTTTTAGATAGTAATATTTTTTTACCACATAAGTAAGTAAATTAATATTTAAAAATAAAATTAGTAGAGTCTTTTAGAGATATTCTAGCGGTTTCCACGTAAAGGTATTTCAATTTATGCCTAAGTTCCTAACACTTGTCTTTCATATTTTGGATACTTCTTTTGCCACTCGCAGACTTTTTAAGTAGTGCTACACGAGTCAGTGACAGTAGTTGAGAGTGAACCTCAACCGTTTTAAAGCAGCCAATAAAATCATAAAATCACCTCCCCTGCCAATATTATCAACCGAGTAATTGTTTTTTAATTGTTAATTACTGGTTTGGTTTTACTTCGTCTAGACGTTCTAATAGCATAAATTATTTATTTATTTATTTTAGAAATTGAATGGAGATGAAAGACTTAAACCACTAAGCACCAATCATTATTCTTTATTGGTATTTGAATTTGGGTGAAAATATCTACAATCAGCTGAATTATGTCAAAAGATCTGATAGCACACACGTTGTAACTTGCGTGCAAGGGAAAATTCAAGATTTCGCAATTAGAGATGACAAAATTTTACACGGATTTGTGTTCTCATGGGGCTTCAATAATTTTTAGAGAATGGAGTAGAGAATGAAAGAAAAATAATCCTCAAACACTTAACGGGATGAAATTTTGTTTTATAATCTCCACCCCACCCCCACCTCACTCCCCATTATATATAAATATTTTTTAATTTTTATTTACTAATTTTTTTAATCAAACACAATGTTGATTAACAAGTTCTATGTTTTATTTTACCTAATATAAATAAGTTATAACTAAAAGAAAACCCTACAATATAATTCTTGTTCAACTTTAAAACATTATTATGTTTTCTTTTCTTTATTAAGTAGTGCTCTCTTCAAATATTTTTCAGTTTTGATAAATTTTGGAGATTTTTAAAAATAATTTAAATGATTTATAGTATGATTAATGATTTATTTAATTTTTTAATTTTTAAATTACTAAAACTTCGTATCCATACCTACCATGAAATAAATAAATGGGGTAGTCCAATCCATTGAAATAATGTAGTCCAATCTGTTAACATATATGTTTCCATAATATTGATTTTGATGATAACAAACAAGATTAAGAATGATTAATCTTTTAAGCTCAAATTATGTTTTATATATTTTAAATAAATCATTATTTCTAAATTATAAAGGTTTCATATTTAATTGAAAAATGATTTATGAAAATATACATGTATCTAGGGAGAGTATGCATGTATGCAGGGGGAGTTTATTTCAAATCATTGTTTTCATTAACCTTGCATTAATTAATAAGGTGAGCTTTTTATAAATATATTAAATCTTTGTAATGTATTTTGTCATCATCAAAAAGGGGGAGATTGTTAGCTTTTATAGCTTTAGATATTGATTTTGATGATAACAAAACACATGTATTGATTAAATAAAGATTTATAAATTGTGTTTTTATAATAAGAAAATGAAGTTATAAAATCAAAGTGTTTTGGATTAAAATGAATGTGTTTTTAAAGACTTTGATTTTGAATTTCGAATTTGGATTTAAATGACAAGTTTTGAAATCTTTGATTTTAATAAGTATTATTATAAAATTTCAGAACTGGACCTATTTGAAGTTATTTAAATGTTTTGGGCCATACAATTATTTATGAATATTTTGGACTAAAGTGAAAGATTTTGAGAACTTTGAAAATATAGGTATTTTGTTGAAAAGGACCTTTGTGCAAAACAATAAAACCTTTAGTGCCAAATAATACTTTCAGAATGTTTTTGGAACAGTAAAGTAATATTTAGAAATTCTGGAATTGGACCTATCTGTAAAGTTTTCTGACATTTTGGGTCATACTACAGTTTTATAAAGTTTTGGGATCAAACTATAATTTCAGAAACTATTTCACTGTAGCCGTCACTGTAGCAGTTACTGTAGCAACCGGCTATCCGGTTATCAAATCCGGAAATCCGGTTTCGGGCAGCAAGTCACCAAAACGCAAGCGGCATTCCGGGTCCTGACAAACGGCAATCCGGTTCGAGGCAGAATGTCACCAAAACGCAAACGGCATTCCGGTTCTTGGCATCCGGCAATCCGGTTCGAGGCAGAATGTAACCAAAACACAACCGGAATTCCGATTCCAACAAACGGCAATCCGGTTTTTCAGAAATTCAAATTTGTGCTGTAACGGTAACATCAACCGGCTATCCGGTTTCCATATCCGGCAATCCGGTTCCGGCCAGAAATGAACATAACGGCTAGTTTTTGAGTTCAAACTATATAAACTCAAAACCATCTCATTTTTGGCAACTCAAGCAAGCATAAACAAGAGCACACAACATATATTGAGCTTCATTTTCGTAACTCATCATTTATTAGCTTATCATTGTTCTTCAATTTGTATATCTACTCTTAGAGAGAGATTTATTGTTGTATTTATTATTTCTCATCAAATTGTGAGTGTACAAGTGAGGGAAACACTTGGGTTAAGAGATTGGGGATATAATCTCTTGTTGTAAAGGTTTATTGACACCTTGAAGTCAATTGTAATTGGTTGAAGCCTTGGAAAGGCTTGGATAGTGAAATCCTCAAGCGGGTGAGCTTGGAGGCGTGGACGTAGGCGGGGATAGCCGAACCACGTAAAAATCCTTGAGTTCGTTTTTCTCTTCCCTTACTATTTAATTATTGTGCTTGCATTAAATTTATTGTTTTCGAATTTATTAAGGCATTAGATTAAATTGTTGTGTGGATTTGCTAGGATAAATTTTAAAATTCCAATTCACCCCCCCTCTTGGGTTGCACACTTGTATTTCAATTGGTATCAGAGCGAGGTGCTCTTGTGTAGACTTAATCGTCTAGAGTTAAAGATTCGTAGCAACCCAATTTTGTTCAACCACCATGGAAGGCCAATCTATCACTAGACCTCCATTTTTCGATGGAAATGATTTTCCTTATTGGAAAACTAAGATGAGAATTTATTTACAGGCTTTAGATTATGAAATATGGGAAATAGTTTGTAATGATTTACTCATTCCTAGGAAGAATGTTTTAAGTGAGCTGGATAAGCAAAATTTATCTTTAAATTCCAAGGCTATGAATGCTTTATTTTGTGCTTTAGATAAAAAGGAATTTCAAAGAGTTTCAAATTGTTTTAATGCTTATGAAATTTGGAGAAAACTTGAAATTGTGTATGAGGAGACTACAAACGAGGAGGAATTTCATGAAGTGTCGAATTTGGCTCTCATGGTAATTGGAGATGAATCGGATGACGAGCTTGATGAGGTAAGTGATCCAACCTATGATGAGTTGTATGATGCTTTTAAAGATTTGCATAATAATTGGATAAAAATTGGTAAAAAGAATGCATGTTTTAAAAAGAAAATGGTAGAGCTCGCAAATGAAAATGAATCTCTATGTGCAAAGATTACATGCCTAGAATTAGAAAATAAGACATTGCATGATAACATGACTTTGCTTGAGAATTCTAGCACTTCACATGAGCACTTAGAGTCACACATGAATGACTTGAGAAATGAAAATGATGCCTTGCAAAAATCCAATGTTTCATTAAACGAAAAGATCAAAAAATTGGAATTAGATAATGATATGTTACATGATAGAATTGCATCATTCACATGTAAACAAAGTACTTCATATGAGCATGAGAAGTCACATGGTGATGAATTAATGAAAGAAAATGAAATGCTCAAGAAAAAGAATATTGAACTTAGTAGTGTGATTCTAAAATTCACAAATGGGCAAAAGATGTTGGATAACATGCTTAATTCTCAAAAATGTGTTTTTGATAAAGGAGGACTTGGGTATAAGCCTTACTTGAAACAAAAATATTATAAGAATTATTTTGTTAAGGCTACCTCCACATGTGATCATAAAATTGCTTGTCATTATTGCAATCAAAATGGTCATATGAAGCTTGATTGTCCTATTAAAAGAAAAGTTTATTATGGTGTCAAATGTATTTGGGTTCCAAAAGGAACTAAATCTAACACTCAAGGACCCAAGAGTATTTGGGTACCAAAGCACACAACTTGAATACTTTTGTGTAGGTACCACAAATAAGGAATTGTGGAGAGTTCCTTGATGAAGCTTATGAGGATAATCGCTTGATCATGATCGAGGAGAAAAAGATGAGGCAAGATGATTTAATTGTTTTGGTAACAATTCTTGCCATATTAGTTTTGTTGAATGGATCATGATAAATGGATAATAGCTTGAATTTGTGAAAATATACTTGTATGTTTACATGATTGAATCATCATTGTGTTTAACATTGAGTGCTTTATCATGATGCATGGTTATATATAGATAATGATAGCTTGTCAAGTCATCATGATAGCTTTGTTTGATTTTGATGATCATATAATGCCTAAGCTTGATAAATGAGTGATATGCTTAAATTATTAATATTTGAATGTTTATATGTTTCATAATTGTGATGAATATGCATGACGAATATGTTATAAATTTGAGTTTTATGATTGGATGTTTATTATATTGATCCATGCATTAAATGGTTTTTGAAAGTATTCGGATCATTAAAATAGTTTTAAAATTGTTTGAAAAACAAAGGAGTCTTTGAAAATCTTAGTCTGCGCAAGCTGTAATGAATTGGTCATAACTCTTTCTAGAGAACTCCAAATTCAGCTCTGTAAAATTTATTGGAAAGCTAACTTAATTATCTTTCCAACGGTATATAGCTTGAATATTACTTCTGTCCCAATCAATACAGTTTTTCATTTTGAATTATCTCGGGACAAATTCCGAAAAACCAAATTTGCATACATGCTTTGCTGGACCAAAACCGGATTTCCGGTTATATGCATCCGGCAAGCCGGTTTCATTTTGCTTTGTTTCTGGCCACAACCGGCTAGCCAGTTAGTACAATCCGGCAAGCCGGATTCGTGAGCTGTTGGCTCTGTTTTTGCTTCTTCTTCTTCCTTCGTTGGTTTTTCTGCACATGCTCTCTCTTTCACTCAAAAACCATGAGCAACCCATCCATTTTCACCTCCATCTTCTTCATTTCTCAACCATTTTTATGCCAAGATCAATCTCTTAAACCATTACCCATGCATTTCATCTTCATTAAATTCTTCTCTATCATCATTTCTTCACTTGTTTTTTATCATTTCATTACCATCTTATTCACGCATGAACAGTACCACGCCATTTCTTTCTCAAATCTCTTTATCTTTCACTCATTATTTTACAAAACCGAATTTGTGCATTTTTGGGTATTTTAAATTATCATGGTTCCTTATTATTTTATACTCCTACATTTTCATATGCATAATTATTTTAATGGATGATGGTTGTTTAATAATTGGTTGTTTTATATTTAGATATTGTGGAACTAATGTACTTATGCTTTACTCAAGTTTTGATAATAAAAAAAAAATGTCCATTGATGATTCCATTGTATTTGATGAAGTTTGATCTTATGAGATTTATGATTGGTAAATGAATGCATTTTTTGTACTTTATTGATGTATTGTTAAATATGCATTTCCTTGATTTATGATTATGGAATCCTCGATTGTAATTGTTACAAGTGTTGGAGGAATTCATATTGATTTTGATGATTCATGATTATATTTGTATTGCTTGATAAAACTTGTGGATTATTGAATATTGAAGTGTTGGTTGGCTAATGGTGTTGTTGGGTTGATGATAGAGTTGTTGACAAACCTTTTTGGAAGTGTTTTTTCTCTTATGTGTATAAATGGTGGAATAACTTATTAGAGAAGCTTTTCTTAAACACTTTTTATGTTTAAATAAATATTCGAAACTGTAACATCGTAAAAATGAGTTCTTTGTATTGTAAGTATTAGTCGAAATGCGGAGAAGACCCCCCAGTGTTTTGAGGAATTTCGATCTCTACAACAAAAATTAGACTGGCAGAACCCCAAACGACGCTTTGACTGAAAATGGTCGCTCGTCCAAGGCCACTCGTTAACAGAACAACATCAAGTGTAGAAAGAGCTCTGATTTCTACTCATTTAACAATGCTAATTATTGTCACAATTCATCATTATTTGTGTCAATCCTCATGTTAGAATATGACAAAATTTGAAACATAAATATAATACAAAGAAAACAAAAGCAACTTTGGGCATTGCATATACTGGAATACTCTAATTTATTCAATGGTGTCGACATCACTGGTGTCTGATGTAAAAGAATCATTGAGATTACATGCTTGGACACGTATGTAAATAACGTGCATGGATGAGATAAAAGTTTATTCCATAGATCCACACACTTCGGTAGCAACATTTTATCTTATCAAAACCTATCTTCATTTTGACCCACATTGGTTCCCCTCCTCTAGCCGAATGCATTGAGATTGGCATGGCCATTACGTTATTCAAAACCACTACTTTTCAGCTTTGTTTGGACATTGTCGATTCAATCTACGTATACTTCCACTGAACAAAAAATTATTGAAGCCAATGAAAAAATAATTTCAATGAAATGTTTCACAATGAAAGAATGTCAAGTCCCTAAATATGCATCAACTAATTGGAAGAGAAGAGAGGGGGAAGGGAGATCAAATAGAGATAGTGATGGTCCTTATAATGGACTCGACTAATGACATCACCCTCCTTAATGGGACATCCCCCACTAGTGTAAATAATGCAATAAAACTGTGGAGACTTGGGCCCAAAGTATGTGTATGGTTGATGTCTCTAAACTACTTATCTTCTCGCAGCATCCCTTTCCTACACTGTGCGAAAAATTTGGATGATCTAGTGAGTGTTTCAAGTTTTAGAGTTGTATGAGAGAGAGAGAGAGAGAGGAGTTTGAGTTTAGTACAGTGTGAAAGGGGGAAGAGTTTGTGGGTTTTATTAAGAATGATGGGAACGCGAGTTATTCTCACAAGGATCCCTATAGATTTGCGGAACAATAAATTATTCTGTTTATTTATCATATGTCTCAACTTGGTCCTACTGTAGTACTATAAAATATACCATAAGGATACTTTCCCTAAAAATAGCACATTTATAGACTTTTACTATTACATCCGTAGAACCCCCGTTCTAGTGTGCAAAAGGTATGCTTGAACTCTTTGATGTCTAAGTGATTATTTAAGTCATAATAGGATCATTGATTGACTCATAGGAGGAATGCAACCAAAGGCGCACATGCCCACATTTGTTATGTGACCCTCCCTCCTCATCCCAGGAGTTCAAGTGGTAAAGGTCTTGAAAATGATGCTAATGGTGCCCAAAACAAGGTGAGGGCGACATTGTGTTTGTTTCAAGCTGTTTGTAGGAAACTGTTGCACGAAGAAGAAGCAAAACCCAGCAGACAAAATTCTCATAAGAGGATTAATTACCTAGCAGCAAGGATTCTCAAGGACAAAAAGAAATACATCCCTGTCGACAAAAAAAGTCATTAAATTGGTTCTAAGAATTGAAGTGGGCGACGAGTTTCAATATAGGGTGGAGCTCAATATGATTTGTCTTCATCTCCAAATTCAGGGTGGTATAGATTATGTCAAGCGCAAGGGAAAAAATCTTGCTACAAGTATTGTAGCATCTGGTGGTTACAATGATAACTTGGACAAATCAGATGTTTTGATTTACACTGGTAAGTGAGGGAATGTGACGAACGAAGGCAAGGAACTTAAAGATCAGAAGCTTGAACGAGGGAATCTAGCACTAGCGAACAACATACATGAACAGAATCCTGTAAGAGTGATCCGTGGTGAAACAAAGGCTTTTGAATCTAGGACGTACACTTAAATTTAAGTGCTCTGTCAGTCATATCAATTGTTCCATTTATCTGACGTTGAATGGATGCGTACAAACTGCTACTCCTATGACTCGAACCAGTAACTGTGTCAAAATGTACAAAACAGCCGATAACTTGTGCAAGTTGACGGTCCTTTACCGACAGTTGCTCTAATTCTGAAGAACTTAACACAGTCAATGCAACCCTCGTTTGATGCATTCTTCCCTTCTAATGCCAAATGTCAAATTCTATTAAAGGATGTTGCTTTAATATAGGCAACTATTATGATAATTCCAAGGGGTGTTATGTCCTGGTCATTTCCTGTAAGACTACAACACTTCTGAAAGAGGAAAAATAGATATTGTGCCGTCACTTCTTGTTAATTTATTTTTCCAAATACACGTAGCTGTATCACTTTGAACATGCTTTATATGTTGTTTGCGTATGAGAAATGTAACAAATTACAAAAAAAAAAGAATCACAATATCAACTGTTTTCCTTTTATGGTGTACATAAAATCATTCATTAACCAGTGCTTACCGGAAAATCTAAAGATGAAATTAATGTAGTACGTTAGTTGAAGAATTTATTATATGTACTTTTATGGGTAAATATATTCTACGCTTTATTAAAAATACGCCAAAAATGTTTCTTTTGCAATTTTTTATTATTTTTCAAATTTCCCATTAATAGCATTAGATGATTTAATAGGATGTTGATAAAAGACTATTTTATCCCCTAAATGTAAATATATTATTTATTAGTTGTTGTTTTAGATAATTTTAGAATATGTTTTATTCTGAATTGATGAAAACAAACTGTAAACTCTATGCTCATCATAATTGGTAATATTTCAGGTTTTCTATAACTATTTTTATGTTTCTTTTAAATATATTTTGGATAGCCATGATTGTTTTTATTGGTGATTTATTGCTTTCAAAGACTTGTTATGGTTGTCAAAGATTATTTAGGATCGATTATGTAACGCCACAAATTTTCATAATATTAAATTATGGAAATTGGGCTTTCATTGATAATTATGGGTGGCTATAAACGTTATTAAGAAAGGGATAATAATAATAAGAGAGAGGTTATTTATGAGATAGTTTTTAAAAATTGGTTATTTTTCCTTAATAAATATGGTTTCTTAAGATTCCCTATAAATGCAAACTTTTTCCCCTTCCATAACCCTAAATTCACGACTTTTGTTCTTTTTCTCTGCTGCTCTTTATGCTCCTACCTAAATTTTAGGATTCAAACTTTGGTTTAGGAGAGAATCAAAGCGACGGGTAAGTTATTCTCTCTATTCTTAATGGATTTCTAATCTCTCTATCTAGGGTTTATATTGGCACGATTTTAGATGATTATAGATCATAATACAAGATTTAGAATTTATTTAGGCGTTGTTTAGGGTTTTGATTTATTATGAGTTTAGTTAATCAATCCTTAATGTATTAAACACAGGATAATTCTAGACAGCATGAGTATCTCAATTTTAAACCTATATTTTCCGAACGAATTTTTTTATAAAATTTATATTTCTGGAACTAGACATGTAGGGATTCTTGATTAAATTTTATTTCATAAAATTTGACTTCGTTTTCAATTTTATATGTATTTTCGAAATAGAAACTACTGCACTGGAAACTACGATTCCAACACTGCGATCGGATTCACAAGACTATTTGTACCATCAAATGAACTCGGAAAATTCTGAAAGTTTATATGTAGGTTAATATAGGTGTCTAGGATTCCTAGTTTCAAGTTCATAATTTTTTTATTAGTATTTTATTTTATAAAAATCACGGAACCCGTTCTGTTTGGTTTCGATTATGTGAAAATAGTTTCGAATTTGCTGAGAAATAAATAGTTTTTAAAATGTTTTTGATATCGGATCCTCTTGAAAATTTTACTTGGGGTACTCATGGATGTCCAGAATAGTTCCATAGGATAGTATATCATTCTGAGTTTTAATTCAAGAGTTAAAATTCTGAGAATCAGACATGTACGGGTATGAATTAGAAAATCAGATTCTTAGAATAAGTTATTAATTGTCATATCTTGTATTTGTTTAAGGTATTGAAGGTGATTGAGGCTCTTAGAAGCTTAGAGGCGTGTTAATTCTAATTCATTTGCCGAGGTAAGTAACTTCATTCCTAGCATACTGGATATGTATATGTAGTTTGATATTATTATTATAAGTATAAATATTTTTATACTACTTAAAGGATTAATTGATTTTGATAATAAAATTAGTTTTATGTAAATGTTTTAAAGCTAAATTTTTTTTAACAAAGTATTTTACAAATGCTTTTGAGTATGTAAGTTATTTTTTTACATGCCCACTTTTATGATTTTAATTATAAAATGTTATGCAAGCCTAAATTATTGTTATGAACTTTTATAAATATGATACAAATGTTTTGTACCGATGTATGATTTCGATTATTGATGATTGTATGAGATTCATAATGTTTTGGCTCATTGTCCATAGTTATTTTGATTCTAATTCTGATTCTGATCGTAATATACGATATATCTTTCATGACCAGTACTGGGTTTCTGTTTGAGTGTGCACACGATATTCTGATTATGTTTTTGGCTGGGTCACCGGGACTATAGGTGAAACTATGTGACATGAGCTAACCTTTTTGTTTTCTATATACGCATTATATGATTTACTTCGTAAGTAAATATGCTTTTGGATATTCTGAATTATCAAGAATTTATGTTATGTTATCGTGATATATCGTTTAATGATATTTATGGATTATGATATATGTTTGAAACAAAAGAAGGCTTGCAATATTTTTGTATCGATAGGCCTAGTATGTTAGAAATGATTTTACTTATCGAGTTGACGGCTCACCCCTCATCATTACTTTTTGTAGATTAAGTTCCTTTTGAGAGGTGCGCTTAGTTTTGGAGTTAGTAATTTTCTGTTTCTGTTTGTCGTTTGAATAAGAGGAGGAATAGACTCGTGTTTCTATTTAGTTTTTCTATTATGAACTTGTAATTTGGAGTTTGAGAGTTTTGTTATTATTTTTAAGTCCTCGAGAGAGATTATTTATTATTAGACATTTGGATATGTGATTTTATTTAAATAAGAATTGGAGGTATTTCAGTTTGAAACTTATAAGAAAAAGATTATGATTTATGAGTAACCTCCTTCTTCACGTGCTCCGCACGTGTTAAATTTGGGTTGTTATAGATTATATGAGCAGAGGTTCTGAATTTATGTTGAGAATGAATTACAAATTAGTAATGGTGGTTATTTTGGTGATTTTATATTGTTAAATCAATAGGCTTGATGAATCCATCTAACTAAATTTTTCGCTGCTATTGGTTCCAACAGCCACAAATTGGAATTTTTTTTCATCATTTAGTTACTAGGTAGGATTAAATAATATTTTAACGATATAGTGTTCGTTTAATTAATATTCTATTAAATTTTTAATTATGTTAATGAAAAAGTAAAAAAAATCATACATTTTGTAAACTTTATGTGGATAGCCACAAAAGAAAAAAAATTAGTATATTTTTTATAAAGTGCCAAACAAAGAGTGGATGGTAGATATTTATTCTACTTTTATAAACAATTAACAAAAGATTTGACTAATCTCCAATTCTAAACTAGAATAGCTCGTCCGTTTATTTTACAATTTTTACATTTGAAATATACTGTTTCACATGTTGTAATCACCGGAGAATATTATTGACAATGTATGTTATTTGATAATACATCAATTTTACTTATTACTATTTGTTGCAGAATGAATTACTTCAATATTTAGAAAAAAATAAACAACCACACACACAGGGACACCACAAATGAGGCGGATGTACGAATTTATGTTAAAGAAAGCATAATTTTATTAATTTACTCCTTCATTGATTAGATCAAAAGATCTAATTAAAGTACACAATCCCACTATTTATTTAGCACCTAGTTAAGTGTTGAGGAGGCAGGAGTCCACAATACACACTAAGCAACAAACTGAAAAAAAAAAAAAAAGATAAAAAGATAAAGTGACAGCACTTACTGAAGCTGGGCAACAACATACTAAAATATCTAAATGACATTAAGAAGCTGATAACCCGGAACCAGTAATAATAAAGCTTGGGATATCTCAAATTTATGCAAGCTGAATTGCTGACCCATAAGCAACTCCAGCTTTCCATACTTTGGGAATAGCATTGTTTGCCACAACCCATCTGAGCCCTGCGCTGCCACTCACTTGCATCCTCAAATTAATTGCTCCTGGTGGTGGATTGAGGATGTCAAATACTGCACCGAAAGCCCTTCTCATCGCCACCCATTCTTTACAATCCTCCTGCACCAACAAAAGCATTACATGCGATGGACGGGCCAAAAATCAATTGTTTAGAAGTTAATTTGTAAGTAATTACCTGCCATATTTCAACTGCTAGGATGTCATTTTGGCCACCTACGTACAGCATGGAAACGGCCAAGTACTGTGGGTACTTGCTGTTTTCATGGACCTTGAACATGACGTTGGAGCCTCTGAACCGGCAAGGGACTCTCAGGAATTCAACATCGACGACACCAAAAGCATAAAGCTCTTCTGACTTATCTGTAATTGCCATTCTTCCATATGCGCGTGGGCTGAGGATGAATTCTGTGTCGTATTCTTCACCATAGTCAGTCACCACCACGTACACCCCATAATCTGTGCAAACTTCTGGTACATTGCATCTGACCTGTAGTTAATTAATTAACTAACCATTATTAATTGATGGTACAAAACCAAAAGAATTACTAGTGGTAATAAAATTGTTGACGATGTTGAATTTGAAATGATTTAAGCAGCCTTATGAAGAATATGCGTGCAACTACTTTTACATATATGTATATAAACAATACAATTTAAATAAATAAAGTTTCCAAGTTCCTTTCACGCATGCATAAGGCTTAGCCGTCTTAGCAATTCGTTCATTTTACACATTTACTATTTAGCTTTACAATAAACTGCAATGATTGAGTGGGTTGAAAGTTAATAATCATTACCTGATAGCAAGCTCCACAAGCAGTTCCATTAGTCCAAAGGCTCGACACACCGGCCACGTTAGCATCATTTACAGTTTTTCCATATTCACCAAACCCGCAAGCACCAGCTGATGAACCATCAACATGAACATTAGTTAATCTAAAAGATAAACAAATGCCAAAACAAAATTTCTCTAAAGCATAATAAAATAAACTATTAGTTCGCGTAAACTTATGCACGAGTTTAATGTACATAGCTTTATAAAGGTGGCACTTTTACTTACCTGGTGTCCCCAAGCCATCAGCGCTACCATAGTATGTAGCTCTAGAACTTGTGAATGTGAACTGAGAGTAACACAATGCAGGCAAAAGCAGCACGACGGAAAGAAGGTAGTATTGACATAACCCCATTTCCAAAATATCAAAATCTTTGCTAGCAGTACGAAGGAGGATGCTTATGAGATGGGTTGCTAACAAATGTTAATGGCCATATTTATAGTAGAGGCCTTGAGGGCTGCTGCTAAGGGGAAATTGCCACCTCTTTTCTTCCTCTTGGGACTAGAGAGTCAGATTAGATTGATGATGCGTAAATGTAGACCCCATTATTGACCCCTCAAGACCCTTATTTGAAATGAATTCGACTCATTATCATAATTATTAGCAGGAAGTTACAAATTCCATATAAAGGTTTTTCACTTTATGGCTAACACTTGTCTCTCTTTCATATTTTGGACACGTCCTTTGCCACCCAGAGACTTCTGAAGTAGTGCTACACGAGTCAGTGACGGTAGCTGAGAGTGAGTGTCAACCGTTGTAAAGCAACCAATAAAATCATAGAATCATCTCCTATGCCATTATTATCAGCCAAGTAATTGTTAATTACTGGTTTGGTTTTGCTTCGTTTAGACGTTCTAATAGCATAACTTATTTATCTTTTTATTTATATTAAAAATTGAATGGAGATTAAAAACTTAAACCACTAAACGCCAATCATTATTCTTTATTGCTATTTGAATTTGGGTGAAAATATCTACAACCAGCTGAATTATGCCAAAAGATTTAATAGCACACACCCTGTGATTTGCGTGCAAGAGAAAACTCAAGATTTCATAATTAGAGATAGCAAAATCTTACACGAGTTTGGGTTCTCATGGTGTTTAAATAATTTTTAGGGAATGAGGGAAAAATAATCCTCAAGCTCTTAATGGGATGGGATTTATTTTTGTATTCTCCACCCCACCACCACCTCACTATCCATTATATATTAATATTTTTTTTAATTTTTATTTACTATTTTTTGTTTTATCAAATACAATGTCGGTTAACGAATTTTCTTGTTAATTTTTATCTAATTTAAACAAGTTATAATTAAAAGAAAACCTTACAATATAATTCTTATTCAACTATAAAATATTATTACATTTTCTTTTCTTTATTAAGTGGTGCTCTCTCTAAACATTTTTCAGTTTTAATATCAGTTGAAGATATTGTTTCAAAATTTTGGAGATTTTTTTAAAAATAATTGAAATACTTTATAATATGATAATGACTTTATTTAAGTCTCTAATTTTAACGTACTAAAACCATATATCCATACTTGTTATGAAATAAATAAAAGCAGAAGGAGGTAGGAATGAAGAAATTATTCTCCATATAAAATTTTTTTATCACCGTCCCTCTAAATTTAATGGAGAATGAGGTGAAAAATAGAAGCAACATTTTTAATAAAATGGGATATAAGATAAGCCTCTCCACGTCCACCTCACCCCATTGCCATTCTTATTCTCCATCATTATGCAAAGTAAATGGTGGAATTAAAACCTATGGAAACTACCTGGAAATTACTTATTGAGTCAAGAACCGAAGGCTAATAGGGAGACCACACCAAGCAATTGGATTTAGTACGTGACGTACCGGTATCCAAAATGGCATTTTTTTTAATTGCTTTGTCGAGTCAAAAGCAAATGCTATAGGCTCACAACAACTGGATTAACCCACTCGATCACCATCATTTTTTGGTTGTACCGCACTAGGAAACGTGCCAAGCCAGGCAAACGTATTTAGCTATGCTCGAAAATTAGGGACAGAAGCAATCATTAATCATAATTAAGAGCCTGTTTAATATGACTTATTTAAGAGCCATAAGTGCTTATTTAATTTTATAAATATTTTTTAAATTTTTATGGTGTTTGGTAATTTTTTTAGTAGAGTTTTTTTTTTAGCTTAAATAAGCTATTTTACCTCTATTATGAACAGTCCAAAATTTGAGCTTTTGGAAATAGAGGTTAGAGAGCTTTTTCAAAAAAATATATATTATCAAAAATATCCTTGACATATTTCATTAATTACATAATATCCTTTGTATAAAACCAACCCAACGAAAATTTTTGCCGCCATATAAACATATTGTTGCTGCCACTTCACTTTATCTCTCTCTCATTTTTTTTAAATAACCAGCACTTTAATTTTGCAATCCCTACACATACCCAACACTTGAGAGAATATATATCAATGATGCAATTTTTAATTTTGAAAATTAAAGAAGTGATTGAACCGATTTTTTCTTATTAATTAATAGCTTGAATGCATTTTGTTACATATTATATAATTATGAATACATATCATTTTTGGTAATTTAATTATAGGATATTATCATTTTACCACTAAAATTATTCTGACATACTATATTAGTACCACGGTTTGGTAAACATAACATTTTAGCACCAAACGTTTACGTTGTTATCAATTTATCACCATTCCGTTAGAAAAACGTTAATGTTTAACGGAAAATGAGTTAAAAGTCAACTTTACCCCTAAGAGAATAAAAGATAATTTTACCCTTCGAAAAGAAAGAAATAATGAACAAAAATATAATTTAGAAAACATCTAAAAATTGTAATTAATAAAAAATAATGAATAATATGTAGAATTACGATAAACGGCAAAGAACAATTAATAAAAATTTATGTTTCAAAATTAATATTATAACCTATAAAATTCAAGTATTAATCACAACTAAAAATAATAACAATTTATAATAATAATAATAACAATTAATAAGATTTAGAAAACAATTGAAATTTCTAATTAATAAAACTGATGAATAATATGCAAAATTACGACAAATAACAAAAAAAATAATAATAAATTCTGCACTGCAAACAGAACTTAAGTCAACAATTGTTGCACTGCAAAGTACAAAATTAATTTTAAGCTTTGTCTTTTTCGACACATTCGGTGCGATGTAAGATTAAAAAAAAAGAAAAAAGAAAAAAGAAAAACCAAGTGTACTTATTGCATGAGAGAAGAGGCTTGTAGAACAATTAATAATGAATAGTGCTAAAGAACTAGAGAGTTTTCCATTGATAAATGGAAAATTACTATTTCTTAGATGGGGTAGGTGAGCTATGCTCCTCGTCATCCATCTGTCGGCCCTAGCCATTCTTTTTTAACTAATTAGCCTGCATAATGTTGTATTCATGCATGCAAACCAGTGAAATAATGAAAAAGAGTAACGAATGGGACAACACATACGGCTATTTGACACTTTCCCAAGGCAGTCGAAACTAGTCATGTGTGGTGGAATAACTTATTAGAGAAGCTTTTCTTAAACACTTTTTGTGTTCAAATAAAAATTCAAAACTGCATCATCGCAAAAATAAGTTCTTTTTATTGTAAGTATCAGTCGAAACGCGGAGAAGACCCCCCCTTAGTTTTGAGGAATTCCGATCTCTACAACAAAAATTATACTGGCAGAACCCCAAAGGACGCCTTGACTGAAAATGGTCACTTGTTCAAGGGCACTCGTTAACAAAACAACATCAAGTGTAGGAAGAGTTCTGATTTTCTACTTATTTGACAATGCTAATTATTATCACAATTCATCATTATTTGTGTCGATCCTCATGTTAGAATATGACAAAATTTGAAACATAAATGTAATACAGAGAAAACAAAAGCAACTGTTGGGCATTGCATATACTGGACTACTCTAATTTATTCAATGGTGTCGACATCAATAATGTCTGATGTAAAAGAATCATTGATATTACATGCTTGGACAGGAATGTAAATAACGTGCATGGATGAGATAAAAGTACATTCCATAGATCCACACACTTCGGTAGCAACATTTTATCTTACCAAAACCTATCTTCATTCTTACCCACATTGCTTCCCCTCCTCTTGCCGAATACATTAAGATTGGCATCGCCATTACCTCATTCAAAACCACTACTTTTCAGCTTTATTTGGACATTGTCGATTCAATCTACCTATACTTCCATTGAATAACAAAATATTGAAGCCAATGAAAAAATAATTTCAATGAACTGTTTCACAATGAAAGAATGTCAAGTCCCTAACTATGCATCAACTAATTGGAAGAAAAGGGGGGGGGGGATCAAATAGAGATAGTGACTGTCCTTATAATGGACTCGAATAATGCCATCACCCTCCTTAATGGGACATCCACCACTAGTGTGAACAATGGAATCATACTGTGGAGACTTGGGCCCAAAGTATGTGTATGGTTGTGAATAATGAAAAAATAATTTCAATGAACTGTTTCACAATGAAAGAATGTCAAGTCCCTAAATATGCATCAACTAATTGGAAGAGAAGGCAGGGGGGCGGAGATCAAATAGTGATAGTGACTGTCCTTATAATGGACTCGAATAATGACATCACCCTCCTTAATGGGACATCCACCACTAGTGTGAATAATGGAATAATATTTTGGAGACTTGGGCCCAAAGTATGTGTATGGTTGATGTCTCTAAACTACTTATCTTCTCGCAGCATCCTCTTCCTACACTTTGCAAAAAATTTGGATGATGCAAGGGGCAAGGTGATGTGGCTGGGGTTCAAACTAGAAATACCAAAAGTGTAGGAAGGGGGAGATCAAATAGAGATAGTGACTATCCTTATAATAGACTCAAATAATGACATCACCCACCTTAATGGGACATCCACCACTAGTGTATATAATGGAATAATACTCTGGAGACTTGAGCCCAAAGTGTGTGTATGGTTGATGTCTCTAAACTACTTATCTTGTCACAGCATCCCCTTCCTACACTTTGCAAAAAAATTGGATGATGCGAGGGGCAAGGTGATGCAGCTGGGGTTGAAACTAGAAATACCAAAAGCCACAAGGCATACCACCAACAAAAAATGTCTCTTCCACCACTTTCAATCTCAACTCCAACAATCTCAACACAAAAATCTAAATGCAAGCTGTAAAGCAATTGAACCACATAGTCAAACCATCAACTACAGTTATTGGAGAGCATAATTTTCCAGGTGTCCTATGCTAGATATTTTGTGCAGAAAGAAAGATCAATAATGTAGAGGTGGTGGTGTGACTGAAAAGAACAAGCAATTACTTTCAGTTCCACAGCGCACTAATTGAGAATGGAGTTATTAGGAGATGTCTAAAAGTGTTGGTTTCTCCTCCATGCTAATATCTAGATGTCATTCACTTACTAGTTGCATCCATAAATCAGTTCAGGTTATGGGTTTAATCACTTTGTTAAGCGGAGGCAAGTTGGTTGATTCACTAATTAACTCTTCCAATTGAATTGTAGTAGCATCCTGCTGGTAAGGTTTATGGTGACAAATCTGAAAAACCAGATGGGCCTCTTTCACATGGGATGCTAACCTTGCCCAACTCACAGTCTTTCCACAAGAATTTGTACTAAGGCAATTAAGAGATCTTGTGGCCTAGTAGACTTACAACTGACTACAGTAATTAAAAGTGTTGTAAGGAAGTTGAGAAACAAGACTTAGCTTCTTTTGAACGCATGCTGGTACGAAAGGGAACATCAAGAATTATAACAATATGTTCTATCATGTAAAAGAGAAACCTTATCATCACATGATTCATGGTCTGATAATGACTTTTACGCTTTACCCGAATACTCCAAGAAACCACCAGTCCGAGTTTTCCTACATTTAAATCAGTTGTGCCTTCTTCAGGTCAGAGACAACTCCATGGTCTTCTGGGCTTTTTTCAGTATACAGTACCTGCAGAATGTTAAAGGCAAATATATTCAGTAAGGCATGACAATGAGGTTCAATGAAAAATCTTTCTTAACTGTAGGAACCTTATCTATGATGCCGTATTCAACAGCCTCACTGGGACTAAAATATTTTGGACGCCTTATGTCAACCTCAATCTGCTCAGGAGTTTTTCCAAAATGCTTTGCATAGAGTTTAACCTTTGAAAACAGATTGAACTTCATATGTTAGACATTTAGCTGTCATATTTGCTAATGCACATCCAAATGCAAAGTTGCTAATGTGGTCAATTTTTCACCTAGGAAACAGAAGAAATAAATAAAGTCCATCAATCAATTTCAGATAACTCAAAGCATAATTTCAAACGTTAACTTGGCAAATAAGCAGAATCCTTCTTGTTTAATCTATTTTCCCTGTGAATAGAAAGAAAAGAAAACCATTCCTGTTTCTTTTTTTTTTTCTTTTTCCTCCCTTAGAAGGTTAAAATCAACTGATTTTAGAAATTGACTTTTAACACTTCTTAAATGAGAACTTTGGCCACTCATGAAAATTTTGATATGCATGTCAACATAAATATGCAAGGTCATGATAGAACAATTTGAGATTTATTTTCTTTTGAAGAATAATTATAAATTCATAAAAGTATATGTGAATTAATGGCCAGGTTCAAAAGATTTAACTGAATTAAGCATCATATAAGCTTCTAGATTTTCAACTAATAGTGGCAGCCCTTTGTTCTTCAAGAATACATAGTTCAACACTGTTCCCGATTGAAAAGCTATGGCATCAACCACCACAACAACTCATGCAAGTTTAATGAACTTTTTCAAATAACCAGTATAAAGATAAATGCACGAAAAAAATTATGTCATAAGTCTACTTCTGGTCATCCTCAATCCCCCCCCCCCCCCCCCCCCAAATCTCAAACTGGTAAGAAAAAAAAATCCTAACTAAGAAAGATTTATCTCAGAATCTTGATTAATGGGGAGGAAATGTGTAATCATTCAAGTATAATCATCAATATTACCAACTCTGCCTTCACATTCTTTATTTCTTTTCTGGCAATTTCGACATCTGTTGCTTGACCTTCAATCCTCCCAATTGGCTGCAGATAGGTAGAGAAAGAATAAGAACATTTAATTTCACAGAGTTCAATCATGTCAAGGAGCTCTTAAGCAAACAAGCTCCAGTATCTCCAGCCTTGCAAGACATCCGAGCAATGTTTCAGAAGATACTTAAACAACTAGGACATTGGAGATCACCGGTCAAGAAAGAACCTGCTTTATCATGATTGTTGATGATGGCAGAGCTGCACGATTTCCTTTGGCACCGGCACCCAAGAGAAGCGCTGCCTCACCCCAAGCATTGCCGACACACAGAGTAAATATAGGCGGCTTGACATAACTGCATTGGAAGAAGATAAAAATTAAATTAAACATCAGTTAAGACATCACTGAATTAAGAGGGATACAGATGGTTAGAGTTGGTTATGAAATTTTATTTATTTATTTTTTTAATAGGAAACAACGAAACTAGTATTAATAAGAACAATAATCACAAAATGTGAACAATAAGTCCACATAGAAAGAAACCCCCAAAAGAAGATCTATACAGTTAAGAGCTAATCAGATGAAAAGATAAGCAGGGGATCTAAAAGACTATCAAAGCTTTACAAAAAAATCATAACAAAATACACAGAATTAAGCCAACAACCATTCCCAGTTTAGATGAATACAGAAGAAAGAAGAATCTTGAAATTCTTAGTAACTGTGGCCCAAAGAGAAACTAATAATCGCGTTCTTTCCCACAAAAAGATGATATCGTCCTCTGAATCTTCAACAATCCTTCTATTTCTTTAAGCCAAATCACCCAAAAAGTGGCCATAACCGAACACTTCCACAGCACTCTAGCTTTTTCACCTTTCCCAAAAGCATGAATAAACTCTGAAAGCATAGATATACTAGAAGCTGGCATCACCCAAGAGATTTGAGCTGCCTGAAACAATCTATGTCATAGGTGGACAGCAGTGTGACAATGCAAAACAAATGATCCACACTTCCACCATTTATCTTGGACATGATACACCAAGAAGGAGACAAAGAAACATTAGGATTCTGTCTTTGAATAACATCAATGGTATTAAGTTTACCAAGAGCCAAGGACCAAGCAAAAATTTGAACTTTACTTGAGACTTTAGCTTTCCAAATCATATGGGCAGGCTGAAAGTTCAAAGGAACTTGATCATCAATCAACTTATCCAAAAAGGATTTGCAAGAAAAGATCCTTGAAGGACTTAGCTTCCAAATTCTTTTATACTCTATCATAACATTAGCTGAAACATTCTCCAGTAAAGTCAAAAGAGCAGAAGCTTCTTGTGTTTCTCCGTCGTTCAAGTTCCTCAAAAAATTGAATTCCATTCCAATCTAACGAGGAATAAGCAATCTTACCCTTGAGAGAGACATTGGAATACAGATATTCATCACCATTACTTCAATGGGATAATCATAGGAGGGTTTTTATAAAAAGAAAAGGTTTTACTAGATTGAGATTAGACTCACCAAAAAGTTAAAGCAATTTGGTCAGTGAGATAACAATATGTGCCATTAGCATGCATCAGGCTGACACTAGGCACCCTATTTCGTAAACTAGAAGATTACCATACAAAAGCATAAAATATGTGAAATTTAGGCCAAAATATTTTTCCCACAATCAGCACCAAAGGGCCTCTTTGGATAATGCACATAACTAAGAAATCACAAGAAAGTATAGAAAGCATTAGTTAAATTCGTGATTTTTTTTCATTTATGCTTATTGGAAGGCTTCATCCTGTATTTATGGGCAGGTATTTTTTTTTTTATGGAAAACTAACATTTTACTGCCTGAAGACACCTGCAAGTTGCTAAAAGCCTAAGCATGGTTCTCAATCACAAGGCATAAATTATATAAAAGCAGTTAAGCTTGATGGTCAAACATGAAGCCAATCTGTTAATTTTGCCAACAAAACTAGAAAAAAAGTGATCAAATCCATTTTTGCATTCACTCAGAGCAAACAACAAACTACTAAACACATTTCAATAGGAATACATTTCTTAAGAAGAGAGGCATAAAGACTACTCACCCCATAACATCATATATCGCAAAAGCCTCAGTTTCATAACCCAACTTCTCGCCACCCTAACAAAATATAAAACTCTGTTATTAGATGAACCAATAGAGAAAAACCAAGGCAACATGGTTTTAGCAACGTATTATTTACTTTTCTCGCTTAATAAAGAAAAAGAAGCAGAGAAGACAGCATATTTATAACTGCTAAACTTGACTTTTGGAGAAGAGGAGAAGACAAAAAGTCTAGTTTAAGAATGAACATAAATACTGGCCAAGACTGCAACCATAATTGAGAGCAAGAATGCATGATTGCTGATCCGGGTCCAACTATTCATAAACCAGTGTCCATGCAAGAGAACCAGGAGAAAAACAGAAAACCTAGTACATAAGATGCTCGAGATTCAAGATATGTATTCAGAAGCATTAATACATGAAATCTGAAAGAAAACTGGGGCATGACAGAGAAAGCTTCCAACCTTGGTTGTTCCCGTAGAGTTTATATATAAGTAAATGGGCTTCTCAGTATCTTCATACTGCAGGTAAAGGAACTCAGCAAGAATCAGCTCTGTGACAGAAGGAACAAAAGACATGCCCAAGTAAACAATTCGATTCTTGTACAAATAAGATGCCAAGTCTGGTGGAGGTTGCTCCCATGCAGTTCCACTAGTAAAAGGAATGACCTGCTCAGAGGAGCATGGCAAGCTAAATGAATAAGTGGACTACTTGTATGCATGAATATAGCAAAGAAAATTAATGCTCAAAAATCAATCAGATATAAACAGCTAAGAAACAGGATGAAGATAATCTATTACAAGACATGAAGTCTTAAAATTGCATACTCTTATTTCGCATAATAATCAAGTTCAAACAATCAACACAAGAAGTATCTCACCACTCAGTTTTTGTCCCCATCTTACAATCCTACTTGCTGTTGACGGTGTGGTCAACTAGCTCAGAGTCACTTTCCTCTTTCTTTAATTCCCTTAAGGGGAAGAGGTAGGAAGTGTATCATTTGGTGTAGTGGTCCACAGCCTATAGATAGTTTCTTTCAGAAAGAAGGCAACCTTGTTTTCGACAATCTAACCTCGAGGAACGACGCATTAAACTTGGGAAAAAAAAAAGAGTAAAAATTTCCATGAAAGGAAGGAATACAATTGACAAAGTGAATCATTCAAAAAGGCACTTGTTCAGTCATTGCTTCTTGTTGGTTCGACAAAGTAGAGTCCATTTTGGAAGGCACATCACTCAAGGATATTGTTTGTGCACCGGAACAGTATTATGCACGAGTTATTATTAGTTCACATCAGTAATTAAGCTTTCTTAGTCTGTGCCACTGAATAGTGTGACTTGAAAATATTCTCAGTTCTTCCAAATTATGTAAGGTTGTGATTCATTTATTTATTTTTTTAAACTTCAGAAAAAAAAGCAAAAAGAAAGGATTAACGAAGCATTATTTCATCCTATTATATAACAGACTTTACATTAAGCATTTTGCTCAAAACTCAAAAGTATTATTTAAGCACATTATCAATAGAAAACATAACATGAATGTGAAACGGTAGAAAAAAAAACATCGGGCAAGTACCATGGTGATGACGGGGCTTCTAGGCTTGGACTTGCAGAATGAATCCGGATTGAGGCAATCGGGTTGGAACCTGAGCCCGGAGAAGTCGGAGGAAACGCTGCCGTTTGCGAATGGACAGATGAAGCTGGTGGATAGGTTTCGGTTCCAATTTACGGTTCGTGGAGAGGTGCGTGGTGGTGTTGCTAACATGCGCGTGCAGAGCCCGAAGATCGACGCTGATGCGGTGGCGACTTCCATTTGGTAGCGGAGCTGTTAGAGAGCAAGAGTGAAAAGGTTGACGATTAGCAATTAGCAAACTGTGAAACGATAAAAGGATTTGGATCCGACTTATAAGGCTTGGGCTGGATATGGGCGTCACCCTATCCAAATAAATCGGCCTGGGTTTATGAAAATAAGCCTACTCGTATATAAGGATGATAAAAATCTCCATAAGTGTAAGAAATTTTGGAAATTTTTTTTATTCAAAGAGGGTATAAAGACGATTTTATATTTTATTTTTTTATTCGGAGAAAGGGCGGAAATAATTTTTTATTCAATTTCTTATTCGAGAAAGGGACGAAAATGAGGTGAATCTCCATTCCCTACCTATTTCCCTATTTTCTTGTATTAATTTTTAATTTTGATTTTATTTTTTAGAATTATTAATAAATGAATAATGAAATTTAAATTATAAAATATTAAATATTAGTATAAATAATAAATATCAAAATATTTATACAAAACTGTTATAAAAATTTCGAGCCTACTTAACAAGTTGTAGTCCTAAATTATTATTCAGTCATACCTTATTTTAGATAATGAGTCATATTGCTTATATTATTTTTATTGTTTTAGATTTGAAACTTGATGCTATCTTTCAATTTGTTACATCCCTTGAAGAAGAACAGAATGAGTCATATTGCTTATATTATTTTTATTGTTTTAGATTTGAAACTTGATACTATCTTTCAATTTGTTACATCCCTTGAAGAAGAACAGAATGAGCATGAGTAAATATTTTTATTAAAAATATTAATTTTATTATCTATACCTTTTTCATTTATTTTATTATTGATATAAAAATAATTTCTTTTTATTATAGGATTATGAAGATTGAAGAACATAATTATTCTGATGATTTATACTTTGTAGTGTGATTTTGGTAATGAGATTAATGTTAGTGTAAGATATATTGTCAAACTTTACTTTTGCTTAAATTTTTATTTTAATATGATTAAATCAAATTCAAAAATTAAAAACGTATTAGTTATTCGGGGATCAGGGATCTCTCGGGATCCCCTCAAGCAATTTTGATGGAGACGAGGAGGGAATGAGAATATATGGAGAATATCGGGGATGGATATGGGGATGTTGGTCCCCTCCCCTTCTTTCCCCATTGTCATCCCTATTCATATAGCAAGCAAATAAGTCGAGCCGACTATGAATTGTGGCTCTGCGGTTTTTTTTTTTTTTAACCCCAAACATCTTTATGTAATATTATGATTTCTTTTATGAAATGAATTTAGGGTGTTCTCGGTGTATATTTCTACTCCATTTAGATTCTTATACTGCACATTAAATAGAGAGTATAAAAGGTTTCTGATTAAACTTTGTAAGTTCAAAATTAAAAAATGATTAACATGGTTATAGTAGAAAATTTACAATAGGTGATCGATTGCTCAATCACCCAACCTCCGTTTACAGGGAGTAATGCCAAACTATGAGATAAATCGAAACTATCGAAGTACCTAATGAGCACGTTTGGTGACAGGATAAAACTGGAGAATTAGACTATTTTTTATAAACATCTGACCAAATCGCGGATTGTATTTTTTGGAAAAAAAAAACCATTTAACTTTAGGGCTAATGCATATGAATTTTCTTTTACATAAATGGTGTCTTTGGGATTGTTTTTAGATACTCAAAAGTGATTTTAAAATATTAAAAGTTAATTTTGGTGTTTGACTTTTTTTAAAAATAACTTTTGATAAAATCATATCATCCTACAATAGATATGGAAAGCAAGGAATGAGTATGTTTTTAAAATTTGATTTTTATAATCAGTTTCATATTTAATGCAATTCTATATACATTCTAATCGATTATTAAAATCCAAAACTATCCTTATGAATTAGAAAATAAAATCATTAACTTTAAATAGACTATTATTATTACAAATTTTATTGAGATAACAAAATAAAAAAATAAAATTAATAGTACAAAATATTTATTTTAGTTATCCATTATTTAATACATACACAACAAAAAAATATTTTATGTATAAGTTTACAAATGTGTAAATAAATTTTATTGAACATTATGTCCAATTTAATCATTTATATTATTACAACAGCTAAATAATAAGATTTATGAAACATTTATGACTGTTTTTAAAATTCATAACACTTTTTTAAAATAAATTTTATCAAACGTTTAGTTGGTTCTCTTCATAATTGATTAGAATTACAAAACTAGCCTTAATGGCCTTGTTTGAGATTGTTTTTTAGATATTTAAAAATAATTACAAAAAGCTAAAAGTTAATTTTGATTTTTGGTAATTTTTTTAAATCAACTTTTGGCAAAGTCACTCCATTCTAGATTTTAAAATTTAGAGGAGAAATAATTTTCAAATTTTGATTTTTGGATCAATTTTATATTTAGTACAGTGCCATACATATTCTTACGAGTATTGTAAAAATCCAAAAGTATCCTTATTCAATTAGGAAAATAAAATCATTAAATTTAAAAAGATTGTTATTATTACCTATTATATTGAATAGCAAATTAAAAGTATAAAATTAAGTAAAATTTTTCTGGTTATCAATTATTGTAAATACAAAATATGAAATGTTATAAATAAATTTTATTCCATATTTTGTTGATTTCAGTCATTTGGATTTTTACAACAATTTAATAATAAGCTTTACCAAACATATATCTATTTTTAAAACTTATTGAACTTTTAAAAATAAATTTGGTTGTGCATGTGATATTCTCCAAAAAGAATGAAAAATAAGACAGCCAAGGTGGACTTGGATATTGAAATTGCCCATCCAAAATACAACTAAAATTTATAGATTTAGGGATTTTCCTATGAGGCTGTATGTGCTTTTACAGCATTAATAGTGTAGTTATTATAGACCCTTAGATTTGAGTGATTTAATCTTAGTCATTCATTTAATATAATAAATAAATAAGTAATTAATTAAAAGCTAGCAAGTAATTTGTAAGTTTTAGGTAAATATTAGTTTTTTAATTTTAAATTAATATTAACTTTATAGCTTTTAATATAAGTTATCAGAATGAGATGCATGTAATCCAAGTTGATCATCGAGTTCATGATCATGACCCTACTGCTTGGTCAATTGAGATCTTTCCGACAGTACCACAAGAAAATTCATTTTGTGGAGGAGTTGCTGAAGTTGTACAAGAAGACACAGAATCCAATCTCTCTGGCCCGGCCAGTACATTTCTCTGGGTCAACGCCCATTAGGGTCTGGCCGCGTTGGCAATCGAATTTGGCGGTGGCATTCTTTGCTGGAGAATGGAAAAATTCTCTTGTGCTCTGTGGAACTTTGTAGTGCAGTTGGATTCATTGGCTGTTGTGGTGGTTATATCTTAGAACGTAGAGGCAAAGCTAAATTGGCTTGCTCAGATTATGCCAGGAGTAGGAGGTGTTGCCACTACCAGTAGATTTATAAATGGTATGAAAAAAACTACATTAATAAGTGCGCAAGATTATGGGAGAAGGAACTCGTGGAGCTAGAGATGATCAAATCCAGGAAGGCATTGAAGGGCGAGGCGGAGAGAAAGAGAACAGAATCAGAGGCTGAGATGACTCAGAAGACGATGCAAACTCAATAGCAGATTGTCCTTTGTCGAGAGGATGAATTTGAGTCGAAAGAGAAAGCGCGATGAAGAACACGAATCACGAGTTTCTCAGAGGTAAAATTCTTGAACATGTCAATAGTTAATCATTCAGGAACTTGAGACACACTTCAAGAATCCAATTTACTTCAAGAACATGAGGAAAAAAACCGATGGTTAAATTTATGAGATAAATAAAGAGATTGTATTTTATCAAATTTTTATCTCTTTTTTTTTACTCTAAAACAACCTTTTCAACCGGTTTGTTAACCGATTATAGAATTTTTTAAATGATTAAATTTTTTATTAATAAAAATAATGTGTACCGTTGACTAGATCTAATGGTGTATATTTCTTACACTATTGATGCTGTAAAAAAAATTACGGTATTATAGGGGGATCCTAGATTTAGATTAAATTTGGCTTGTGGCTTTTACAACCATTAATTGAATATATGCAATTATTTCTTTTTATTTTTAATAAAATAGTCTCTGAATTAAATGATCCAAGCTGGTAATTCCAAATGTCAATGTAAGTGCCAAGAATGTCAGAGGCTATGAACATGTTAAATCTTCAACGTGGTACGCTGGAGAGGGAGGTTGGGAAAATTAACCCTACGCAGTGCAGGAGCAGCAAAGGCTTGTGAAACTCGGTGCTTGCCCCACTAAACTTGCAGGGCTTTTAAGTCGGGACTTATCATTCACTGAAAGAAGGCACTAATTCTTGGGAACAACATAATATTTGGCAATAAAGCCAAAGCCAGTACCAGCAGGCCGATAAATCTGGTAATGGTCTCCGGAATATCATACTTGCGGCTGCTGTACTGCTTGCCGCAGCTATATACCATGGTTATTGGCAAGATGATAGTCCAGCCGGCAGCCGATGCCGCCGCCAACAATAATATTACGAATCTGGTATGTGACAACAACACGACCGGCACCAACAACACTACTAAAGGCGGTGGCCAACAGCCAATGTGCTATTCCTTTAATAAAAACCTCAAAAACATTGGCTGTAAAATAAGCTCTCTTGTTATAAACAAATATAATGTCAACGAATTTCGTTGACATTGTCTGATTATTTTTATTATTATGATTTTATATTGACAAATATCTTGTATATAAAAAAATTAAATTTTAAATTCTTTTAAAAATTGATTATGTCGAATTTATCAAAAGCATTAAAAAAAAATGTTTAGCAAAGTGCAATGTCTGCATTTACGGTTTCAATATATATTTGTTTAATCTTAGCATATTGGTCGATTAAACTAGACGCCCGGAGTAGATGAAAATATTAATTATTAAAATTCAAACCCCATATATGTTACGGTTTCAGCTGGCCAAAATTATACTATTTAATTATTCAAAAAAGAAAAAAAATACATATTATGTATGTTAATTAAATTTGTTCTCTTGTATGTAAGCTGCTGTAATAATTAATCATAAATTCTTTGATAGTACTTTATCTGGTTTGACTGTTTTTAATAAAAATACACTGTATTAATTTGTTGCTATTCAGGGTCTCTTGAATAGTACCGGGCAGAGTGCAGTAGGCACAACAACACCACACTTTACCACCGACGCAATGCATGACGAGAGTATGACTAGTAGAGGTAAATGGCCAGCTCATGCTAGGCTGGGCAAACTCTCGGGTCGGACCCAAACAAAACTCGGTTTTTGTATGTTCGGTCTGGGCTTAAGCCCGGCATGTCCGGGTCCGGGTTTTATCTTTCGGGTTTCAAAACCCGAAAATAAAAATTTCAAAAAACTCCAAAATTAACTCTAATTAAAATTTCTTTCCTGCAGTTTTTGAATTGTTTCAATTACACCCTTACAGTTCGCCCCCAAGTCCCCAACATCAGTAACTTTGTTTTCATTTTTTAAAATACTAAATTAAATGGATCCAAGTTCTTTAATCCTATTGATGATGCAGCAACGTAAAGATTAAATAAAAAAAACCAAAATAAACACAATAAAAATTCATCTAACTTCTAACAAGCTAACCTAAACTCATCCAATCTATATATAAAAAAAAATTAAATTCAATAACACAATAAATTTAAATAACATCCAAATTCCAACATATCATAAGTTTATAATTATGACACCAATTATCAATACAACACATGAAAATCCTAAATGTTCAACAACTCAAAAAATAATTCATAAAAGAGTCAAAACACTCCCATGTAAAATAAATAAATAACAAGTTCATGTCTAATTCCAAATAAATAAATAACCGTTCATGTCATACTACTCGTCGACGCTTGTGGCTCATCATCATCATCCGAAATTACCTCCTCTCCAGTAAAAATCTCATCCTCCGGAACTCCACCTTACAACAAAAATAATACATTAAAATTCAAAGCATTAGATATTTGGCTCATATTACTTAATATGGTTGAATTATGACTTGTTAAGAAGAAAATAAATTACTCATTCTCCCAAAAGTCAAGTCAATGGAGCCTGAATTTGGAATATATAATTAAGCTAGTAGTTTTATCTTATTTATTTTTTTCAATTTGAAGATTGATTAAGCTAGGTGTTAAGACTTGTTTGGCTATTCTTTATATAATTTCCTTGTTTCTCATTTGGTCATTCTGGAAGTAAGATACATGAATTCAATTTTTTTTTGGGTAATTTTTATTGTTTAACTCAAAGTCAACATTGCTGCCGATCAAGGTATCGTTTGAGAAATAGACAAAGACTAAAGTGAAAAAGAAGTTAAATGGCAAGCATAGAAATATTATATTGTTTTCTTTGGTCCGATTAATCATAGCAAACCAGTGAAGCAAAATAGTATTCTTTTCTCATTTTATACAAACCAGTGAACCGAAGAAAAAGCATAGCAACAGCAAGAAAAATCATAGCAACAGCAAGCAAAAGCATAACAAAATTCCAAAGATTCACACAGTTATAGCAGCAACAGAAGCAACATATCGCAGCAACAGTAAGTCAGCACTCGGCAACCATGCACAAAATTGACCGAAAATAAACAAGAATAGCAACAGCCAACACCAACAGAGAAGAAATCGGCAAAAATACCTGCGGCTGGCAGCGGTGGTTGTGATGGCAAAACCAGCTCAGGCGGGCAGCAAATGCAAACGATAGCGGGAATTCGAGTTGCTAGCCGACGG
Source organism: Citrus glauca (assembly GCA_029633175.1). Classification (NCBI taxonomy): domain Eukaryota; kingdom Viridiplantae; phylum Streptophyta; class Magnoliopsida; order Sapindales; family Rutaceae; genus Citrus; species Citrus glauca. The sequence goes on along the minus strand of JAQOOD010000003.1, from coordinate 2,266,921 downwards.
TGATGGTGGGTGCTGCTAGCCGACGGTGATGGTGGGTGCTAGCCGACGGCGATGGTGGGTGCTGTTAGCCAACGGCGATGGTGGGTTTGGGTTAGGGATTTTTGAATTTGGGTCCTGAGTGTTCTGTTTAGGTTTTAAGCCGCTTAAGGCTTTTGTTCTTTTTTCTTTAATTGCGAATACGGGTCCGGGTCCGGGTTCCGGGTTTTTGAAACTGAACCCGGACCGTACCCGGATATATCCGAGTTTTAAATTTTAAAACTTGGACCCACATTTTTTTATTTACGGTCCGGGTTTTGCCCGGACCGGATTGGCCGGGTCCGGGCCGGGTCCGGTCCGGGCGGGTTTTTTTGACACCCCTAGCTCATGCTCAGTTTGAAGCATTAATGGCCATTCCGAAATTCAGCAATTGGCCATTTTAAATTTCTGATTAGGGGTAGGTAAAAAAATCGTATTGTAAAAAAAATTGAACCAAATCGACGGTTTTTTCTTATTGGATTCAATTTTTTTTTAAGAAAAAACTGAATAAACCGTTTGTAAAAAAAAAACCGAAATATCGGTTCGGTATTCGGTTTATTTAGTTGGACCGAAAAACCGAACCGAATAATCGAATTTTTTTATTTAATTTAAATTAAATATATATTAATTTTTAACTGATGTGTAAGATAAGAAACATGAACTTGTATGCATACAATCAGAGTATATATAAATATATGTAAGTGTTACTATTACAATTTCCTAAATTTTATTTCCCCAAAATAAACCTAAAGCTATTAAAATTGAAACCAAAATACCAAATCGGCAAATCCAAATCACCAACCACTGCACACCCACCCACTGCAATCACCATGAGAAAACTTCAACTCATAAGCCTGAAGCCACCGCGCGACGGCTTTGCTCTGCTTGCCAGCCACTGCGTGACAGATTCTTCTTCGTTCGCCAGCCAGCGCGCAAAAGCTTCTTCTCCGTTCGCCAGCCACCGCACGACAGTTTCTGCTTTGCTCACTAGCCAGTAGCCACCATACTCTAGTAGGTATGTCAAGCCTTATTATTCCGGTGTCTACTGTGGCTTCTGAATCAGCATTTAGCACAGGAGGGCGCATTCTTGATCATTTTAGGAGTTCTTTAACTCATAAAACAGTCGAGTCATTAATATGCACTCAAAATTGGCTTCGCTCAACTCTATTAGGAGAGCGTACAATACAACCAAGTCAGAAAGAAGTTGAGTTCTATGAATTAGTTGAAATAGGTAATATTGTAAATTATTATGTTATTTTTTTCTATTTCACTTATAACATTTTGTATATTAGAATTAATTATTTTAATATAATTGTTTCAATTTCTTGAAGAATTTTTTAGGCCAATGCAATCTCAAGAACAACAACAAGGAGCTGAGGAGTAAATGACAGTTGATTGATGTTGCTTACCAGTAAGTTTTTTTTATTTTTTTTAAACTAGCACCTTATTTATATAGATTTTTTATTTAATTATTTATTGTTTAAATTTTTTTAATAGATCCAAATATTAAGTTGAAAAATGCCTAAAGTTAATGTTGATATTGATGAAGATGGGAGAATGTTGTTGGCGACTTGGCGTTTGTTTGTAATTTTTCTTTTTAAATTTTGTGTTGTAAGTTGTGATTGTTGTTATTTTTATTTCTCTTTATAGTTTATAACATTATGATTATGTTTATATAGATGGATTATTGGAGTTTAGTAATATATTTTGAAATTTTAATATTTTATATTTTGGGAGTATTTTATTAATAGTTAGTAAGATATTAGTAATAAAATGTGTTTTGAATACTTTATATTTATTGTTAATATTTGTAATAAAATTAGGATAAATTAATTGTTGAAAAAAATTATTACATTCATGAAGCCCAATGGGCTAAACATTTAAAAATTCAAAACATATCCATTTTATAAAAAGAACCGAAAAACCGAACCGAACCGAATTAATTTATAAAAAAACCGAATTAAAACGGTTCTATAAAATTTCGAACCGAACCGAACCATGCCCACCTCTATTTATGATCTTATTTAGTATTGGGCTGGGATGCTCTGATTTAAAAATTATAGTTTGTGCGAAAAAAAATATAATTATGAGATAAAGGAATTATTAATGTATTGTAAATATAAATTTTAAATAATTTTTTAATAAAATAGTAAAGATTTTTCATTATACAAATACAAGTGTTAAATTAAATTAATCTATTTTTCAAACTAGAAAAATAGATGTTTATTAAGTATTTTAATGTTGTATTTTAAAACCTACAACTGTCTACTCATACTACCAAATATGTTCTAAAATATTTTGATAAACACTTATTATTGTGATTTGGAAGCTAAGATAATAAATGATTTATAATATCTTTACTATATTTTTATCAAAATTACATTTAACACACCCTATCTTATTTTATTTTGTAGTTACATTTGTTTTTCAGTCACAACACGTCTATATGAGGTAAGAGTCTTTAATAAATATAGTGTCTCCATGGTTAGATCGCATTGTTTTGTATGCAAATTTTAAAAATATGTTTAATAAATCTTTAAACTATAATACAAATTTATTTTGTAGCAACTGCCTAAATTTTGACAGCAAATTCTAAATTACAAATTTTGGAGTAACAAATTACTTCTGATTAGGAAAAAAAAAGGAGCAAAAGATTGAAAAGGGCTTTGTTCAACTTTGCAGTTAGAGTTGATAAAATTTAATACGATCTAATTATCCGACACGAACACGATATAAATAAATAGGTATGAGCCGTCAAATTTAACACGATTATTAAATGGGTTAGATCTGAGTCGACACTTTTTTTTGTGTCGAGTTAGGATTAAAATTCTTGACCTATTTATCCGATCAATGACCCGATTATATTTTTTATTTTAAAATAATTTACAGGTTCTTATCATCAAAACTGAAATATTAGAAATAATTTTTTTTATTTTTTAAATTCTTTAAAAAGATGAATATAAATATAGTGTTTTATTTATAAAATTTTAAATATATTTAGAGATTTAATAGTGTAAATGAGTAAAATATTAGTAGACATATGTATTTTATAATATTGATATATAATATTATTTACATATACATAATTAAAACTTCAATAGTGTAAATGCGTAATATTTTGGAAGATATGTATATTTTATAATATCAATAAATTATGTATATATGTATGTATGACAGTGTATAAATATTTAATGTAATTTTTGTTTAATATATAGATATTAAATGAGTTATTAGGTAATTTGATTATTTTTTCGTGTCATGTTTGGATCTCAATAGTTTAACATAATTATTAAATGGGTCGAGTTTGAGTTAAGTTAAATTTAATACAATCCAAAACTGACACAATACGAATGAACACGATCCGATATCTCGTTTTACCAACTCTATTGCGGTAAGGAAATTATTGTTTCATAAAGTAAATTTTTATTACGTTAATTACAATTTTCCATTTTCGGAGCCTACAATATAATGGGGTTTTTAATTAAATACCCTTTCATAGTTTCAAAATTATTGAAATACCCCATCCCTTTTTAATTTTTATGGATACCCTAACACATGTGAGTAAAATAAAAAATGCTCTTAATGAATGCATCAAATAGTCTTCATATTCCTTTCCTCATTTCTTTCACCCAATTCTATTTTTGCTGCAGATTCTCTCAAAATCTCTGAAAATCTCTCATAATTTTTTACACAAATACAATTATGTATTCATTTCTTTAACACTCACTCTTTCTTTAAAGGTGTATTGCTTATTAAACAACCCAATAAGGTATGTTAATGTTGTTGGGTTTTAAATTTTTTAATTTTGAGGAAAATTTAGAAATTTTCCTCACATTACAATGTTTTATTTTCACCATTTTTTCTTATATGTAGAAATATATGCAATGTAAGTTGTTTAATTATTTTTTTCAGCAATATAACTTATTTATGGCTAACATGTTTCGCGTCGTGCATTCTCTTGATACCATGTACGTCATATAGTTAGTCATGTAGGTCGTGTAAGTAATATAGTCGTGTAAGTCGTGTAGGTCATGTAACAAATATAGTCGTGTAAGTCGTGTAGGTCGTGTACTTACTTGTATATGAAATTTGATATTATTGTTTTTATTGTATCATTATAAATGATTTTGGTACGTGTGCCTATTCTCTTCAATGGTGAATGAATTGAGTAAAATGACGAGTATAAGTTCAAAGGTTTCAAGGATAAACGGATAATAATAGCTGAAGTTATTGATATAGATACTTCGGAATTCGAAATCACAATAAAATTCAAACTTAAGACATTTGATCCCATTCCACCAGTTACAATTCAAATCAATGATGACGTGAAATTTTTTTCGAGGAAGTAGCTAGTGGAATGGAGTTTAGAAACCCGCTCTACATTACTTTTGAACATAGATCAAATCGTGTGTTTATAAATTACAGTAAAAAAATAAATTTGTATATTCGATAGTTTGATAAATGATAGAGATTAATTATTATAAATAAACAAAGTTATCAGTTTACAATGTCAATATTTGGATATAATACACTAATGGATATCACAATTAAACATATTACAACCATTTAAAAATTTTTTTTTATCTTCAAACTACTTTCTTCCTCTGCTGAAGCATACATGCATACATGAGGAATGCCTGCATATAATAAATCCATGAAATCAATTAGAAACAACTCTTAATCAAAGGCTGGTTGAAAACACTGTCGCAAGTGCGGCAATACTTGGGTTATCATCAAATGTTGTCGGAATCCGCACAGCAGCAAATAATAATAACTTTACACAATTTGTACATAGTTAAAAATAATAACATATTTAGTTAAAAATAATAACAAAATAAACTTTCACATTATTCTTATTTGTTCTAACAATGAAAAATTAGTAATTTTCACTTTCGGTTTGCCACATTTCATTTTTTCCTTAATACTTTTCGTTGACATTTTCTGCATAGCAACAAATATAAATTCTTAGTAAAAATTAAGTCTTTAAACAACTAAGTTATTATAATGAATTAACAACAGTGAAAAAAGTCGTGTAATTTTGAGGTCGTGTAATACATGAAGTCGTGTAATTGTGCAATATATGAAGTCGTGTAAGTGCAATACATGAAGATCGTGTAATACACAACCTTGAATCCTACATAACCTTACACGACCAAATCGTGTGTTACATTAGAAAATTATAATCGGCACAATCTATCAATTTTTCACAATTTGTGTGCAACAAAACAACTAGAAATTTATTTTTGAACATGTAATGAGACACCCACAACTAATTAATCTATTTTTTCTATGTAAACCTTAACTTTTTTTTTAATATCAACAAGAAAAATATTTATAGAGAATTACTTATTTCAACTAGTAAAATTATGACCATTTTACAGTAAAGGATCAGCTCTCGCCAGCGATTATGTAGTGACGAACTAGGCTTCTCTTTCTTAGTTGTGGCAGCTTTCCCTTCTCAAGCTTAGTTTGCTCGTGTTGAAGTTCGATTTATCATATATGGAGAATGAATATTTGTTTCGGTAGAAGTGCTGTCGGTGAGAGAATTGTAGAGGTGATGCCGGTGAGAGAATTACAGTGTTTGTTTGTTTGAGTTTGATAATAAAGATAATTGCAGCAGATGAGTGTTTGTTTGCTTTAGTAAAAAAAAAAGAGGTGTTGTCCATTGAGTTAAAATATTTTAAAATGAGAATAGCTTAATAATTTCTTGTCAATTTTTAAAAGGTATGGATGAAAATTTAAAAAATTAAATTTTAAGATATTAAGATAATTTTTGGAAGTATAGAGGTGTACCGGGTGCAATTGGCTCCAATATAATAAATACTTCCAGTCTTGTACAAAATCCTAAACACTTAGTGGCTTGGTGACTTGTGATTGTGAGGTTGTAGATAGCTCAAAAGGACAAAGCACAGCAATGTTCTGAACTCTTTGAAACTCTCTCGGTCTCACCACTGAAACTGAACCATGTCTATATCTATAGATCTGCTTTCTCTCTCTCCTCCTCCATCATCTATACTCTCAAGAACTCAATTTTCCTTAATCCACAATCCCACTTTTTTACTTAGCTCTAAAAAAGAATCATTTTTCACTTTAAGAGCTTCTGCAGCTGATAATGGAGCTGGAGTTTCGGCCCCAGCTGTCACCGTTGAAGAACCAAAGGTTCAGGAGGCCTCGGACGGTCCGACAGAGTCCAATGGGGCGGTCGAAGCACCAGTAGTGAAAGCTGTGAACAAATTCGAGGACCCCAAGTGGGTTAATGGAACTTGGGATTTAAAGCAGTTCCAAAAAAAGGGGCAGACTGATTGGGATGCTGTTATTGATGCTGGTGAGGTTTCTGGCTTTTTTTTGGGGGGGGGGGGGGTAGATGGTTTGTTTGTTTACGTGGTTAAGTCCATGATCACTTCTGAAGAAAGGGGTAGTTTTTGTTTTAATTTGTTTGATTTTTACTGTAGTTTGTTTGGTTGTTGGGAATATGTGGGAGAGTGTTTGGAAAAGAAATTGACTTATATGAATCAGAACCAGTTGGCAATATAAGATCGTATAATCTGTATTATTATCATCCCCTGACCTCTGTTCTTGGTGAGTGAAATGGGTTTTTTTTTTTTTTTTTTGGGACAGTGTGGCTAGTTTCTAAATTTATTTCGTCCAAATAATCCTTCGAGATATTGTTCTATTTGATTGTGAATGTAACAAAGTAGGTGCAATATGGTATTTAGACACCAAACTGATAAAAAGAAATTAGTAAAATGTTCTGACTCTCAATAGTGGGTAGATTCATTGAGTGTTGTGAAAGAGCTAGCATGAGTACATGAAATTGAGAACACAAACATGTGAAGGGGAATATTGACTGTCAGTTTAGACGCAAAAGATTGAGCTTGTCCAAAATGATGTGTGAGCAGGCCCTCTTGACTAAGGAGTTAACCCTAAAGGTTTAGTAATATCTGAATTTGGATAGATGGTTATTTATTTTGGCCACTCTTTTACATGGAACACTTATAGTTATCACAGCTCATATGATGCTACAGAATTGAGTATGCCAAGCAAACCAAACCAAACTTTTTTTACTTGGATCGGCTTACTGATTTAGTAAGAAATAGGGACATGATTTTGTCACCTAAGATGATTTAATATGATGAATTGCACCTTTTTTCCTTTGTAATTTTGATAAAAGGCCCTCTTTTATCTTGACCTGTACGCTCTTAAATCTCATTATTGATAATGATAGTGGCCCTCTTTTATCTTGACCTGGGAGGCCCTTTCAAATCAATCTTGGTTGGATATCTTGTAGTATACGTACATAGAGCTAACGAGATGTTTGATTAAAGTTCATGGCATGAAATTTATATGCTATAAATAATTTGTCTTAATCAGTCTTAAATTAGAAAACTCTGTTGTCCTCCTGTAACTTTTTTAAGACAGCTTGTGACAACTACCGTAGATGAGGTAGACTTATTTTGATTTTTGGTCTATTTTCTGTTCATTTATTTAATATTTTTTTAAAGGGTCCATTTCTTTTCCTTTAGCTGGACCTTTACAGGCATAGTTATACAAATGATCGCTTTTTCTTTTGTGCAAAGTGAGGTTCATTTGGGCTTGAGGCACGGAAGAATTATCATTCTTAAAATTCTAACAGTTCAAAGGTTTCTCTGTTTCTTATTGTCCCCCTTGGATAATGCATTTCAGAGGCTAGAAGAAGAAAATGGCTGGAGAATAACCCAGAATCATCCAGTAATGATGACCCTGTGATTTTTGACACTTCAATTGTACCTTGGTGGGCGTGGATAAAGAGATTCCATCTACCTGAAGCTGAATTGCTTAATGGTGTGACAGATCCCTCTTTTTCATTTTCAGTGTATTTATATGATGCATGTCTGCTGTGATGCTAATCTGACTGATTATTTTATGAACTTGTCACAGGCCGCGCTGCAATGATTGGATTCTTCATGGCTTATCTGGTTGATAGCTTGACTGGAGTAGGTCTGGTGGACCAAATGAGCAACTTCTTCTGCAAGACTCTATTATTTGTTGCAGTTGTTGGAGTACTTCTAATTAGAAAGAATGAGGATATTGAAACCCTGAAAAAGCTTCTGGAGGAGACAACATTTTACGACAAGCAATGGCAAGCAACCTGGCAGGACGAGACCACAAGTGGTGCCAAAAAGGAGTAGTCTGATTGCAGTTTACAATGGTTTTTCATTTTTTGGTTTTTCACGATCAGCTGTCATTTATCTAAGGTAGCAGGGTTATTGATATGGATTTCTATTTCTTATGTTATTCACGATGTTAACCTGCATTGAATTGTGTGGACACATTTTCCTTTAATGAATTAATATGCCCTGAGATGAAAGATAGACTCCGCTATAGAAGAGATTCCTGATGAGATCTAGCATCAAATACTTTTAGAATTACAGATAGCCAACTGCAATTTGTTCCAGTGGGCACTCAAGTCCTCTATGTCTTCTTTTATACCATCCTGTTATTTTACCAGATATGATGGCTATCGACATCCGGCACCAAAAAAAAAAAAAAAAAAAAAAAAACTTCTGGAAGTGTCCAGGTGGTGCAATTTATACTATTGCACAGATGTAACACTCAGTCAGGCATGGCTGCAAACAGCTCTAAGAAGAAAGGAAAGTTCTTTGTGAGTACAAGCATTGTCATCAAGTATGCATAAAAACCCTAAACTATTGAAGAAGAAAAACAAAGGGAATAAAATAGGAAAGTTAGAGGTTTCAACGTCATGCTTGACCATCAGCATCCCTAATCCCACAGGAGCGCTTAAAACAGCCTGGAAGTTCTCAGTTTCCATAAATACAATCACCAATATCAGGTCATTCCTCACTTTCTTTGGATCATTTTCATTGAAATAGAATTTGAAGTAGTCAATCCACTCTGCTGTTTCTTCTGGGGATAAATTTCCGCGTCCAACAGAACTTGATATGGCTACTGTTTCTTGCCCAGATTGTGTGAGAAATTGATTTTCAGCTTCTTGTGAAAGTGATGGTAACTCCATTTACGAGGTATCTGCACCAGCATTCTTAAGGAATATTGTCGTAGCTTGAGTAACAAGGAACAAGAACGGAAAGATCCGACGCAGTTAGGCTGCACTTGTTCACAGCATTAACTTGCAAGGCAACGGCATTTGGAGTGTTGTAATTTAGCTGTAAGCCTGTCCGCACGTCATGAAACCAATGTTAATCATAGAAACAATTATGAAGAGTCTCTTCTTCTTGTGGCTGATAAAAATGTTATCCGAGGAATTCTTCGAGCAGCAGCTAAGTGGAGGATGGTTTTTCCTTCATCTTCAGCAATTCTGGCAATTGCACATGCATGGCATTATATATGGAAAGCAAATTGGAAAAAAAAAAGGAATTGGCCATATTAAATTAAGCATGCGCGTGAATTGTTTAAGCAGTTGGTGGACAATGCATTAGGAAATAAAGAATTGAAATTGGCATGTGCAGGCAATTAGAGGAAATAAATTAATTGCTTTAAATTGTAAAGAGAATCCAAATTTGATTGGCCCAATCTTGGGTATTATAAAAGTCAACCTTTGGCTTCTGAAGATACACAAGTAACACAACCATCAGTCAAGAGGGATTTAAGAGAGAGCAGTTGCAAGAAGGAAGAGAAAAAAAAAAGGGCGAGGTGTTTGGGGATATTTCAACGAGACCAGCCATGACGAGCAGGAACTTGATAGTAGGATGTGCTTCGGTTAAGATCAGCAAAGGAGAACAGAATCTTACGGTTTGGGAGCAGGAGCAGGAATACTCTGCCCTTGCTCAAGCACGTTATCCACGAGCCCAATCTACTGGTTTAGGCAAGATGCCATTTTCTGCTAAAGCTCACATCGAGGAGACCCGATCAACGGTAGTTGGCGAGACGTATTCACCCATCCGAGAATCAAGGTATGAAATCCACGCAACCACCCACAACTGCAGTAGTGGGGGAGTAATGGGAGCGAAAGGAGGGACGATTTGAATCTCCAAGAAACCTATAAAAAGGTAGCCAACGAAGGCAAAAGGGTTAGTTTTTTGTTATTCTAAGAGAGAAAAAGAAAAGCTGCATAACTGAGATCAAAGCTAAAGGCCATCAAATTCACAGCCAAAGTTTCCCAAACATCTTCTTATCTGACTTGAGCGTCGGAGGGTTTACGCCGAGAAAATAATCGGCGCACTCTGACTTGTTTCTGTGAGCGCAGGGAAACGGGAAAAAGGAACAGTGCGAGGAGAAGTTCTGGTCGTAGTGGAGTTGATCGAGTAGAGGTCCTGGTCGTAGAAATAGCAACTAGGGGTGTCAAAAAAACCCGCCCGGCCTGGACCCGGCCAATCCGGTCCGGGCAAAACCCGGACCGCATATATAGAAAAAGCGGTCCGGGTTTTAAATTTTAAAACCCGGATATATCCGGGTATGGTCCGGGTTCAACTCTAAAAACCCGAAACCCGGACCCGGACCCGTTTCGCAATAAATAAATAAAAACAGCTACGAAGTATAAATTGCAAACGACTGAACTAAAAACCCAAATCCGAAAATCCCTAACCCAAACCAAAATCGTCGGCTAGCAGCACCATTAGTTCTTCATGAGCAGCTGGTGCGCCCACCATCAGTCCGTCATCGTTGCCCTTCACTTCTGTTAATACACACCCACAATCAGTCCGTCATGAGCAGCTGGTGCGCCAAGGCCTTCTCAACTCTCAGCCGTGAAACTCATACACAAGATCCAGAGCCGTCACTGTCGCCACGAGTGGCAAAAGAAGAAAGGGAGTTTATCATTTTCGGTGGCTTGTGTAGGCAATTGAGTATTGGATAGAAAAGAAGAAAGATTATGATTGGCTTGTTGGAGGTAAGAGTAAATTTGCATGCGGTGGGTCAGGTCAGTGGTGGCCAGCAATTGTTTGGCCATTAGGGTTGCCCATTCAAGTGACAGTATCAGCTCTGTGGTTACAGGCGGCAATGCTTCTGTCTTGCTTTCGTCTGTGTTCATGTTCATTTTATCAATAATTAATTAGATCAATTTGCGGTACTCTAGTGGTTAATTGTATTTCACAGTTTGGGACTTTTGGTGTTATAATCAATTTGCGGTACAGTCTGTACTCTAGTTAATTGAATTTCATGTAATTAAAAGAATTTTTTTTAAATAATTGTTTGCGGGTTTAGAAGCCCGGAAGCCAAAACCTGGACCCGGGACACTCCGGGTTTAAGCCCGGACCGGATATGCAAAAACCAGATTTTGTCCGGGTCCGGGTTTTAATTTTAAGCATCCGGTCCGGTCTCGGATTGCACCAAACCCGGACCGGACCTGGATTTTGCCAAGCCTAATAGCAACTAGAATCCTGCATCAACACAAGACTGAAAGGAATTAAATTGGAGCAAAGCCAGCCCTTTGAATTAATTTCTATAACAGGTTTTATTAACTCCCTTATTCTCAATTCAATTATATTAAACTAAATTTTCTATTTGGTTGAAGATAAATTCGGAATCCCAAACATGTCATATAATTAATGTTCAATTTCTATCATTCAATTTATTTAATTAAGATTGTTTATGTTCTTTTATAATTAATATATATGATTTTATTCTTATCGTATTTGAACGGCCAATTAGATAGGACTTGAGTAAATTTTATTACTAGATTAAAATTCTTAATCCGTAATTGTCTTGAAATTTTATTTATTAGTAACAGGTTGGAATCAATAATTTCAAATGGGGAACATAACTTAGGTTAAATAATTCGAGCTTGTATATTTATTGCCTAAATCAACCTAATATCTTTCTCTACTTAATACTTCTATTATCTTAAAATTAAAGAGTTTGTTTTAAATTATTTAATGGTTAGAGATTAGATGAAAAACTTATTTTATTAATCGAAACGCTAAGGAAAGTTTGAAACTAACAAAACTTATTGTTGTCTATGATTAATATTTCAATAGAAATTAATAATATAATTAATATATTATGTGCATGTTTGGTGGTGGTGAATGATTCTTTAACTATAGTTTTCATCATTATTATTTCTTTCTCTTTTAAATAAATTTTTTATTAAATTATTATTTTCATAATTTTAACTTCTTTATTTTTTACTATTTAGTTAAAAATTCATAAAACTTCATTTTTATTTATAGTTGTCATTTATTATTATTATTATTAAAGTCTTACTTTAAAATTGATAATAAATATAAATAAAATAATTTTTGTGAGATTGATCCTTACTCGCTTTGTACTAATTCATATTATTAATAACGTTTTAAGTTTAGTATACCCAATCGACACTACCATAGAACCTTCATGTATGCAAAAATAAATGCTTGATCAAATCAAACAATAAAACCTGCAAATGAGCCAGTTGGTTTACCCATTCACAGAACCCCACTCAGCAGGCCAAACTTTTCCACAACCACGCAAATTATATACGATAATGCAAATCTTATATTTATGTGGCCAAATGGAAGGTGCAAAACAGGCATGTACAATATTTTGCAGAACATTACACACAGAAATATAAATAAAATACTGTTATTAGTTTTTTCTACAGGATTTAGATTAGCCATCTCTGTTTCGTTTCTTTAAGATGCTTCTTTGAGCTTCAAACAGTTGTATGATAAGCCTCACTTTACCGAAGAAATTGAAGGGTAATACTAAAACTAGTCACAATCAAGTTCCTTATTCTGATCCAGCGATTTCCCGGTAACCACAAAATGCAGTTGAAGGGTGGAAATGAAAAAGTTGCCTCTTTATTCCCAACCCCTCAACAGAGTAGCTTGTGCAACCCGGTTCACCCCAAGAGTGAAGGCACCCATGCGCAAGTTGCAGTTGTGAGTTTGGCACATTGCCTTAATGTCCTTGAAAGCACTCATCATGTACCTCTTAAGCTCATGATTAACCTTCTCTTCTTCCCACATGAATCCTTGAATGTTCTGTGGCACATACATAAACGCAGAGTGATATGTTATTGTACACATTGGACTAGAACATAAAATTATAAAATGGTAGAACACTAAAAGGATTTGTACAATCCAGTGTTGAAAATGATACAAGCACACTATTTAGCTGATAGATGGAAGGAGGTTGGAGGGTCATACATATTGATGGTTTAGTACCTGAACCCATTCAAAATAACTCACTGTCACACCACCTGAATTTGCATATATGTCAGGGAGTATAACAACCCCCTTCTTGGACAAAATCTGCACAAAAGAAAGATTTCATCGTCTAGGATTTTGAATTCGGCAAAAGTACATAAACTAGAAAAAGCTTTTCTACTACAATATTACCTCGTCTGCTTCAGGATCAGTTGGGTGATTGGCTGCTTCTATTATGAACTTTGCCTTCACATCTGCAGCATTTTCCCTTCCAAGAACCAAAATATTAAGAGAATATATCAGTTGTAGTCATATCTGAGGTCAGAATATTTTTACACAATACACATGATTAACATAAAACCCTACTGAAAAAGGATTAGTCATGAGGAAAGAAGTTATGAAGGTTTTGGCTTTAATAGCCAAACAAGACTACGTACTTGTTGAGGACTCCACCTAATGCACATGGCACAAGAACATCGCATTCATGGACAAGTAAGTCATTTAAATCCATTGCATTTCCACCTTGAAAATCATTCAGGCTTTTATTGCTCTTCTTGTATTTTAGCAGAGCTGGAATATCAATACCATTAGGATTCTTAATTGCACCTGTGATGTCACTGACTGCAACAACCTTTCCCCCATGCTCATGGAAAAATTTTGCTGCCCAGGAGCCCACATTTCCAAAACCCTAAGCGACGGCAGTTTGTATCATTGAAAATACAACGTCATGTATGTAAACAGCTGAAATTGATTTTCTTTTATATAAATAGAAAGGTTCAAATAAAATTGGTTTACCTGGATAGCAAATTTCATATTGGAAATTGATTTTCCATGTTCAGCCAGTAAAGCCTCGGTTGCAAAGAACACTCCAAGTCCAGTAGCAGCTTCCCTTCCGAGTGATCCCCCGAGATCCTAAAATTCCATATCAATGTAGGAAATATAGAGTTCATTAAATTTCTTCTACTTACCATACATCGATCACTCACATTTTTGTTTCTCTGTTTCTCTCTTGATACTTACAATTGGCTTTCCGGTAACAACTGCTGGTGAGTGCCCATGGAATTTTGAGTATTCATCCAGGATCCATGCCATTGTCTGTCCAGTTAAAGATCAATTAAATGTGTCAAACTTTAACGGGACGTAATCGGAGGTCAGCCTAAATGGCTTAAGCAAATTCAATTAAGAATAACTGGATACCTGTGAATTAGTTCCCATGTCAGGGGCAGGAACATCCCTGTGGATACCAATAAGATCATGGATCTTTTGAGTGAAAACGCGAGTTAGACGTTCTAACTCGCTCATACTCAACTCCCTTGGATTGCAGCCAATCCCTCCCTTTGCTCCTCCATATGGAATGGCAGCTACAGCTGTTTTCCATGTCATCAGTTGAGCCAAAGCATTCACCTCATCCGGGTCAACCTTGAACAAGATAAACTATAACAGTTAATGATTGATACTGAAAAGATATGTACGAGCAAGGAATTTATTTCATGACAATCTGTTACATAAGTCACAGGTTAATTAACAGTTTCATCTGATACTATCTGAAAGAGTTATACCACAATTAATCTGATTTTAAGCAGATAAGCACTAGTATCAGACATTAAATGAGATTCTTAAAGCATGCAGAACAAAATATGGGAACTAGGATTTGATACTGGATAAATTTTAATGCAGATCAGCTTGTTGTGTGGAATATATATATATATATATATATGCTGTCAACATTTATCTACGAAAAAGTCGAACAAATTCTCAGGCTCGTGGACTACTTGAAGAGGACTTAGAAAAGGAAAAATGAAATACTTCTCCACAATCAAGAATACATGGTACAATTTTCATCATTAATTTCACAACAAATACGATGCCGGCTTTACTATATGGGCAAGTGATTGCAACGGTAAAGTTAATGTAAGGAAAGGACCACCAGCAAAATCGAAACAGAAGAAGACAAATTTTGATCACTAAACCCATAGCACTGCAAGATGACAAAATGTGGCAAAATCTCAAGCATGTGCAAACTATTCCAAAGGAGCAGTGTGTTATAACTACCGTCCACACATTAATGCCTTCGACAAGTAAAACAGGTCTCTTCTTCGTACTGAAATTGTTAGCAGATCTAACAAATATAGTTTAATCTCAAGAACAAGCATTTAATGGAAGTCAAAGTGGGCAATCCTAAACTAGGATACTGTTTTAATAGGACAAGCCAGTATTTTTCACAAAGAAATCAACAAGGTCAACAATGAGAACTCCGCAGAAAAGATTTTTAGTAAAATGACCAGAAGGCTGACAAAATAGCCCCCTTTCTTGATTCATTCGTCATTACTTGTCCAATCACTGATAACTGAAAACATATATGGATAAAATTTAGGGAATTCTCTTCATTCTATTGATGGAATTAAGCTTCATTTCGGCATACCTTTAGAAAAGCACATCCTTTTAATGTCATCAACTGGCACTTTTCTTACTAATGCACAAGCTCAAATATAAAGAGCCCCATTTCGAAATTAAGATGCAAAAACATTATACAAAAAATATAAGCAACAAAGAACTAATGCTGAGAAACCCAAATCAATCTGGCTAGCTCCAGCATGCAAGGAATCACCTTGATTGCATTAATCAACTTCAACAAGCAAAGCGAGAAATAAAAGTAAAAACATGAAGAAATAAAATCAAGAGTTAACATATGATCACCTCCGGGTGGTAGCGGATTCCACCTTTCATAGGGCCACGAGCGTTGTCATGTTGGATTCTAAATCCAACAAAGGTTGCAAGCGACCCATCATCTTTCGGAATTGAGCATTCAACCTGCATATGCAGCAGCAAGATCATCAAATAACCCCTAACGACTCATAGAAATAAATGGTGATGTTATTATATATTATCAATTACTTTAATTTCTCTGAAGGGTATTAAAAGGCTTCTCTCAAGCTTAGAATCCAACCCAAGAATTCGAGCTGCATAGCGAAAATTGCGGTTGGTGGCTGCAAGAGCATTCATGGCTGCCTACTGAAACACTGAAAACTGAAAGCAAGAAACTGAAATTAAAACTCGTCAGCTACAAATAATAAAGCAAAATGTTGGATAAACAAATGGGGTGTAGGCATATGGAAGGCTCAGTGTATGCAGCAGTGACACCACTGTGTTGTGTTAATGAATCCTGACTAAGAAAAATAGGACTGCTTTTATTTTTTAACACTAATTTATTTATTGTTTTTCGAAGCCGTTACATATAGAGGGAAAGTTGACAAGTGGATTTGAATATGTAATAGGGTTCGTACACCTTTCACTTGCAACTCTCATGCAATAAATTTTTTTTAACGGGGATTGTTATCTTATATTGTCATGTAAATTAAATAATTTTTTTATAATTATTAGATAAAAATTTAATAATTATTGAAATATAAAATTATATGTCATCTTATTTCTACAACTGTTAAATTTTTATCCAACGATTATGGAAGAATCATGTATGTTATATGATTATGTAACATAATTAAAATATTTTTTAAGTTCCCTAAATATTTTGCTCTTAAAATTGTGGTTTTATTGTTATGACACAATATATATATATATATAACACATATGACGCACATCAAAGTCAAGCATTTGGGTGAAAAATAAAATCTAGACTTTTAACTAAAATCCAAATTCAAGAGATGATAAAGTCTTAGACGGTGCCGACACTGTAAATTAAATAATAATTTAATAACGTGATCGTATTAACAACGACAACTAATATGTCTTACAAGACTTTTCTTAAAAGAAAATTGTGATTTAGGATTTAATTATACGATCAAAGTATTTTATTGGTTTGTTCAAATGATGTGCCAATGAAGTTCACATTTTCAAACGAAAGAAAATTGTTTGTTGATTGATGAAAAGAGAAAGATACTGAATTCTATATTGTTAATGGTCATAAAATTTAAATTTAAATATAACTTAAGTTCGGCTTCTTTTTCTCGAAAAAAAAAAAAAGTTCGGCTTCTTATACTAAGTAGCTGTATGCCGGCATAAAATTACAGAAGAAACCCACCCGTTATATTTATCAGGATGATTATTATTAGTTGAGCGTTTAATTCTGATTATTAGACTTTAAAATGCAGCCACAAAATTTATGCTGTATTAGCAAAAGACCTCAAATTACTTGTGTATTGATCAGAAGTTTTAGATTGGAGGATTAGGTACAAATCTCTACAGGGAGACTATAATTACGCTGCCACGTGGAAGGAAAAGACCCATGATCTGAACTGATTTTGAAAGAAACTTGTTCGCCGCACTTACTATACATTGTTGTTCGATTATTATAAATATTATACATAATATACGGCATGCAAATATGCATTTTTTAAAAAAAAAAATTTCTACCTTTGTTGGACTTTAAGATTTAGTAATGTATTCGGTTTATTGATTGATCAAACCAAAGGCTTCTTCTAGCCTCTTCTCTGTGGCCTGGCATCTCCGTATTTTATATATATATATATGCTTCAATTAATTCCTGGGCATGCAAATGCATGAACACATAAATTTATAGCATAATATCATATGAACCCCTGTATTTTTACATTATATCTAACAAGGACATAGTTCTTAATTTGTATCAATTAGGTCTCTAAGCAAAGCATTTATGATTTAACTTAAGCAAGCCCGTATGAAATATTTGGAAAGAAAAAAGAGGATACCCGCCTGCCCTGGAGACTTATTTGATACAAGTAGTGAGGCTATGTCAGGATTTGATAAAACTTAAAATTTCAGGGATCCATATGTTATTCCCTTATAAATATATGCAAAATCCAAACCTCTACATCAAATATGGAATATATTATAGCAATGATGATATACACAAGACAAGAAGAAGAAGAGGGTAATAATATCATCTTCATCTCTAGGTAGCTCAAGATTCAACATACCAACCAAAATGGTAAATCAACTCTCTACGTTCTCTCATCACTTCATGTGTTTCATTTTGTATATTTTACTAGCTATGTGGATAAAGCGAGAGACTGGAATTGATCAACTACTGTAATATATACGTGTATGCATACATATGGATGGTGATGTAAATTTTCAGGCAAAGTTTTGCAGAGAAAAGGGAGTATTGATCAGCGTGTATGAAGAGAAGCCAAGGAGGAGAAGGATTGCAGCAAGTCGTCAACAACAACATCATCATCATCACCACCACCACCACCACCACCATCATCATCATCACCGTTATCATTGTCTTTATAATGATCTTGATTCTGCAGGAACAGGAAAAGGGTATAATAGGAGAGCTGAGCTTCTTCAGTACTCTCGAACTCTAAGGGAATCTCCTCAACCATCACCAGCTGCATCCACTCCCTTGTTGCTAAAGCCAAAGCCAACAACACCACCTTCAAAGTTTCAGCCGCCCTCACCCAAGGTATGTCACTAATCTTTTCTTGCATATACAGTTAGGCCATAAAATTAAATTGTATAAAGAAGAATCAGGGCTACAGATTTTTTACGTCGCCTTCAGTATATACGCATTCTCATCTAATTTCGGGGCGGCCATCTACTCGCTTTAACTAATAAAATCTTTTGTGCCGGCATATGAAAGAGATCTGTGATTTGAACCATGCGCTCTCACATGGATGAATTAGATGGGATTAGTTTCCGTTGATGCAATGTATGTTTAGAAAAACGGAGAACCGGGTCCAGCTTGCAAGAAGATATAAAATTTAATCCCAAGCAGCAGCAATGCCTTTTGTCCTCTTGGGAAAACTTTGGTGTCACAATTGAATTAATCACATACTTAGTAATGATCTTCTTGTTACCATACTTTATACACAAGAAAACATTTCTTAAACTGTTGCCTTAATCTAATTTTAGAAACTTTCATTATTGTTTCAAGGGGATGATTGGTATCATAGTAGTAAGATTCTGATTGTTGGGAACTTAAAGTACTGTTTTTGTAATTGAGAGAGTGGTTTTTGGAATCTTTTGTGTTGACAGACTGTTGCTGTCCAAAGAAAGCCAAGTTCTGCAAAGACTCCTACTTGTCTTGGCGATTGGAAAATATTGATTCCAAGTTTCATCAGATCTTTGATAAGCCTCAAGGGGAAGAAAGACGGGAAGAAAAAGAACCCAAGTGGTTCTGGAACCAATAAAATGAAAGCTCTTATGAAAAGCATAAAGGTGAGAGAAGCAAGCTTAGCGCCAATGCAAAATTATACACCATTTCGTTCCTGACTGTGAGCTACTTATGTGTTTTAACAAAATATTCTTCTTCATCAGGTACGAAAAAAAAGGGGATTTATTCCTAAACTGTGCTCAACATTACAGAAGCATAGGTAAATTAAGCTTCAACCAAGCTGTCGTGCCGGCTTATGTACCTTCAGAAAATTTGATATATAGAAGAAAAACCCATTTGAGACCACTTATACGATTAGAGAGACCTTCGGAAATTGATTAAATGATTCCTACACACTTTTTTTTTTTTTTTGTTTCACGTTGTTTATCTTTCAATTTCAATTGGATCAGATAAGCTTAATAGTTAATGGTATGTTATTTCTCTCTTTGCTAAGCTTTTCGGCAGTATTAAGAACGTTCCTCGAGCAATGAAAAAACAAATTATCTTCAAAAAGCTTATGTCTCACTAAAGGTATGTAATTCAAATGCACTTCCATCCGTATGTATAATCTACTATAGGAGTGAATCGATAGCTTGATAGGCTTTCTCTTGATTCCCCAATTTAATGTTAAAGTATGACTGAAGGGGACACCTCACAGTTTTAAGTTTCAAATCCAAACTCCGAAAAAAAATCTTACAGTGAGGTGCTCACATAGACGGCTATAGGAATTCTGATAATATGGTTATTATTCCCCTGCAACACCATTGCCCCAAAAGAGTAAGCTCTTGTTGAGTTGGTGGCTTTTAGTACAATCTTTAGCTCCCTTGAAGCCAGTCCCCTTATCTTAAATACTTGCGGGGAAACAGATACTTTCACACCCGATGGTTCCTTCACGGTCACTGTGTAAGTTTCATTAGCACTGCTGACATTTCTCACTCTTCGAATCACCTTCCTTGACCCAACAAGATTTGAAACGGTAATGCTTGGTGTGTTTAAATCCGAGCACCATCCCTGGTTTTCAGTTGGACATCCATATCCTGTTACTCGTCTTACATAGTCATCATCAACACCTGGAACAGCACAAAGAAATTGTACATTCTCCTGAAAATGGGCATTAAATATGAGTCCTGGGTCAATGGCTCGAGCTGGGTTAATGAATCCAGCACCAAAATCAAATGGGGTAGCATGGACTAGAGCGGGTTCTAAAATGGGAGAGTCGGAATAATCTTGTGCTAAAATGGGAGAGCCAGAATGATCAGTTACTTCGGCGCTTGTCATCATTGCCGATGTGATAGCAGCAGGACTCCACTTGGGGTGTCTCTGCTTGATTAAAGCTGCAACACCAGCTATATGAGGTGTAGCCATGCTAGTACCAGATAACAGTGCAAAGTTCCGCCCTGGACAGAGTAACAAATATGCAAAAATTCAGCCTCCTTGACAGAAGTTTGAAAAATTGTAAATTTGTTACCAATATTTCTCATCTAATTCTCTTGTGTTACCAGACAACATAAAAATTGTTTTTTTAGTACCTTTCAAATTTGGATCTCCTTCGCTACTGGGGCTCCACGCAGCCCAAATTGAGGACCCTGGAGCCATGATGTTTGGTTTAAGGACATCAGCAGTTTGCAAAAGTGCATTGTTCACATCAGGACCCCTAGAAGAGTAGGATGCCACAACTGGTGCTTGACCATGATAAATTGCCCGCCTTCCATCTAATATTCTTGCTCTCGCATGAAAAACCACTGCCTGACCAGCCCTGCTCTTTATAGTGTGGGAGTTGTAATATTCCAATAAATCCTGCATAGTTGGACAATGACAATTCACATATCAATAATTTTAGGTAGTTGGGGGTATTAGTTCACTGGCTTTGGAATGTAAACAATTTCAATCTATACCATGGAAGATTGCATGTTGTTGAGGATAATTCCCGGGACATCTAGGGCCATATCTTTAAAATTGTTAGGCGAAAAATCTTGATCAGGGTCCATCCTGAGTATAAATCCTGCAGCCCCTATCTTCTTAATGTTGTCTGCAACAGTTGCAACGGTTGCATCGTCGTTCTCAAAGTCAAAAGAATATGTGCAGATAATTAGCTTTCCTCGAACTAGAGCTGGGATGAAGAGCTCTGGATATTGACAGCTCTCAAGTGAGAAGATACCAGTTGAAACATTCCTATGGCAGACATCTGCAGCTGCCGCTAACGGATAATACACTCTTCCTAATGTTGGAGCTACATAATGATGGGTAATTAAGCATAAATATCCAACTTCACCACAAGTTAATCAGAAAAGCAATATTTTTTTCAGAATGGAAGAAAATGTGATCATGTTTACGAATTAGAACATTTAGGAACCGAAATTTACGTGCAAGCCCTATGCCAGAGAAGCTATGTCCATTGGCTAACTTGATTGTATTGTTGTACTTGCGGTCCGTGATAGAAGCAGCAATGCTCGTGATCCAAGGGCTAAAAGAAAGGATTGAACTGGAAGAAGGGCCACTATTGCCAGCAGCTTGAACGACAAGAACTCCAGCTTTTGTAGCAAACAAGAGCTCCATTTCTAGAGCATTGAGGAAAGCAGCAGGACCAGAAGGGACTGCTGAAGGCCCTATTGAGAGGCTTATAATATCAACTCCATCTTCCACTGCCTGGAGCAAGCAAAATTATAGAATAAATTCATAGTCACTTAAATAAAGAAACTTATGAAGACTATTTAACTTTTTCTGCCTTTTTTCACCTTTCTTTAACAAAGGTTAGATTATCTGTATATTCCATCTAATTGATTTGAATATGTAAAGACTCTTCATTGGTTACCATACTCACAGACCTGATCAACAGCAGCCACAACATCTGCCATATAACCTCCAAAAGTATAAAGAGCTTTGTACACAGCAATCCTGTTGAAATAACCCGATCCTAATTTGACTCATAATTGAAAAAATAAACAAATACTATGCCTCAAAAAGGAGCAAATATTTAGTTCTAGCTGTAAAAAGGATATAATTGCCGTTGCATCTTCCTCCTCATTTATTCTCGACTATTATTATTATTATTATTATTAAATACCTTGCTCCTGGAGCCATACCACTGGCATATCCAAAATTGAAACCACTGACAATTACTGGTACTCGGTGGTTTCCCGCAGCTGTTGATGCTGTGTGGCTGAAATGAGCATAGATGCAAGCAATGCAAATAAATTAGAAGTTCATGCATGATATTATTATTTGCCATACTAGCATTAATTACGATCTGTTGCAACAATAATAATAGAAAATGGAAATTTGTTAGTGTGACATAACTTGCCTTCCATGGCCATCGGCATCAAAGGGAGATGCATAGTCACGAGTAGAGTTGAAATCACCATAAGCAATTGCTGCACGTGCAAAATATTGCGCTCCTACTATCTTGCTATTGCATGCTGTTGATGGGAACCTATTCCCTGTGGTACATTTCCCTTTGAATTTACTAATGCTTTGATTCCCTCTAAAGGAATGGCTGGCAAAACTAGGATGTTCAGGATTGATGCCAGTATCAATAAAACCGATGACCACCCCTTCACCAGAAAATTCTGCTCCCCCCAGAGTTGGCCAAACTCCTGCAGGAATTCCAAGGAATTCTGGTGTATGCATTGTGAGCTTCTCCATTTTGATATCTTCATGTATGATTCTAACTCCCTTTGCATTTTGGAGAGTGCTGACTGCCTGAAGAAAAGTTTCTGTCATTCTTAAAATATGTATTTGATTTTTTTTTTCACTTTTTAATCCACCACTTATTCAGGTATTAGAAGTTCAGTCATAAATCTGTCATTTAAGGTTGTCCGATTAAATTTATTCAATGAATTAGTGTACCTCTTCAGACTCGATGTGGATTGCAAACCCGCTGAGTAAATGAGTGTAGCTGTAGAGTTTGGTGTAGGAATGTCCATGAAGGAGAGACTCTAAGAATCTGTCATGCCCACCGCTGATCCGCTCTTTGTACACTATAGCATCTGTCTCATTCCTAAGGTAGTATTGAAATAGTTATTGACCAAAGCCAAAAAAGAGATCACTTCAGATTTTACAAAAGAAAGGTCATCACAGAAAAGGGAAAAAGAAAAAACTGGCGTAATTTGGGCCATTTCAACAAACCTGTCATAGGATCTTTCAAGTTTCAGAGAAGTAACGGGTTCTTCGTCCATTAAAACTATGAAAACCTTGGCATTTAAAGGTAGAAAATCCCAGATTGTGATGAAAGAAAAGAGCAGAATAAAGCTGCAGAAAGCCATTGCTAAGAGTCAGATTATAGGTGTCTTATTCAAGCAGCTTTTTCTAAAATTTCCTGCAGGAAAATTAATTGGTTCAGTAGTGATCTCTCCATTGGAAAGAACTCATTTTCGCCCTATTAATATCCCTGGGCGCTGAAATGGAAAGATGCAGCCAAGTCATGCCCTGGTGCATCCACGTCCTTCACATTTTCAAACCACTCTGGTAAATGTAGGTGAACTGTGAACACCTTTTTCTCTCTCCTCTCTACAATAAGAATCCTATTTAAACCCTAGTTAAATTTCACCAGCATTATACCAAAACCAACCTTAAATAATTTCTCCTAAAGTCTCATGCAATGCTGCTGGTTTTTTTTAACGGCAACCACAGTCTTTTCATTTGTTTGACCAAGGTGTAAAATATTGAACCGGTAATTTTGATGAAAGAAATAAATAAAATGTCATAATAAATAAAATTTCAAGCATTCATCCAGCAACTCCGTGATGTCTACATAATGAGAAGGGAACCTAGTTTCTGCAGATCCCCAATTAAACATACACTCATAAATGAATAACGACAATATAATGGGTAAAACTTGGCCTGTGATTCCTTAACACTGATGCAAGGGTTAACGTCTGTACCCCATGTGTACATATAGAAGAATTTCCATCAAGAATAAAACAAACTACTAAAATCTCTGCTGTCGGGTATATTCCCAGAGGGCAATGGCACCACTGACATGAACATTCAGTGACCTAACAACTCCCAATTGTGGAATCTCAATGCAAGCATCCAACATGTGGATTATGTCCACAGGTATACCCTCTTTTTCACGCCCAAGGACCAAGACCTGCCAAAGAAGATGACATAAGTTTACTTCTAATGATTTATGTCCACAAGTATGGATTATTTAATTATTTAGCTACTTAATTTATTCAAGAGAAGGCTTCCAATAACGACTATTGGAACTAAAAAATGCAAAGAGGCCCTCGAAATGGCAAGAGGCAAGAGATTTAGATGATGTACCGTCTTTTTGGGAAACATATACTGATCAAGAGGTATACTATTTGCAGTCTGCTCTAACCCCAAGACAGAGAAGCCTTCATGTTTCTTTCTCTCTAAGAAATGCTTAATGCTATTAACAGGAACTTCAACAATAGGAACCCACTTCTCTGCTGTCACACTGGAAAATGAAATGCTTGTAAATGGTTTGATCAGGAAACACAGTTCAAAACCTGAAATGAATTTACTTTACATATGCTAATTACATAACAAGTATAGAAGAATTTATGAAAAACCACTTGAATAAATCTTTTAAAGAGTGGATGCTCTCATAACAACTGAGTCTAGATCCCATGTGCTTTTTATTTATAAACTCTTTTATTGCAACTCACACAGGCAAGAAAAAAGCTATCACCTTAGATACTGAAAAGATGCACAAAAATGAAGCTGCTCACAAAATAGAAGCAAATTAAATCGAGGAACAGCAGCAAATAAGATTCAGCCGATAGAACAAGCAGAGTTACAGAACAAAGTGTACGAACTTTAAAATCAATACCTGATGAGTTGGAACTGTTTGTCATGTAATATGTTTGCATCTGCAATGGCTAATCCAGAAGCCTTAAATACCTGCGACGAACAATAATGGGCATGAATTAAACATAAGATAAATAAAAATGACAAAAAACTTTAACACAGAGAGCACCACCCATGGCAGATGGACAGGAGGATATGGAAATATTAGAAAATCTCCTCTAACAAATATGTTATTTTAGTCTGTAGAGGCCCGCAACTAGATACAAGAATATTCCACTTTTATATCCTCTAAAAATGATAAGATATTTGATTTCTTGAGTTTGCACGGCAATCCCATATCATGTTTAGTCAATTTTTCTAGAAATAATAGAAATTGAAATACTGTGGCGAAAATTTATGAATAATTTCTATTTTTTTTTCTCGGTATCATTGCATTGCTAAATCTCCTCAGGTTAACATCTGACACTGCCCTACTACCGCCTTATTCAGCAAATCAATTAAAAATATGATAAGCATCCAACATCATACCTCACATGTCCGTGCCAATCCAGCAAGGTTAGGAATGCGATCAATTAATGATGCAACAAGGACAAACTGTTGTCTACTAGCCCTTATTGTTTCCATAGCCAGACTCCTAGCCTGTAATACCTGATCGAAAAGTTCATCTTCCTTTTCTATTTCTGATTTCCACATAGCAGCCAAATTACCTCCATTAAGATCATATAGGAAATATGAAAAATGCTGAATTAATACTGCATCAAAGTTTATACATACCTAGAAGCTGTTTGTAGGCTTCTCTATTTCCGAAGAAAGAACTGGAACTGTTATCTTGATTCTCATGTTTGGGGAGGGTAATTTTTTTCTGAAAATCTAACAATGAATCTTTAGGCAGCTGGGAAAATGATTCTTCTTTGTCAAGATCAGAAAGTGTTTCTGCACAGTCAGGATCTTCACCAATTTTTAAGCTCTCATTCTTGATGGTCACAACATCTTTTGCCATTGAATATCTCAGGTCTTCCCTGACATCCTGAAAATCTGAAAAAATGAGATTCCAATCCCAGAATAAAGAGAAAAGAAATAAAGAAGCAGTGGGAAAAATCATGCTCACATTTAGAAAGTTGAGTACTTGCTCCATGAGGCATGTTGGAACACATTCAAACTCGAGTTCCTTCATTCAAGCCAAAAAGAAAACAAGAAAATTCAGGAAACCAAAACATCATTTAAGTTAAATGAAGAGAAAAATACTAACTCATCTGCAGTGAAAATCATATGGCTTATTTATTGACATGTCTCAGTTGGCTTTGGCTGACATTCTCCCAAAACTAGAAAATTTCATATTAAAGACCTCATAACACAAGCATGACACTGTAATATAAGTAGAGAAGTACTTGCTCAAACATCACCAGCTTTAGGTCAGTTTTTGGAAGCTGAGCTTTACTATTGTGATCAGCCACAACTATTCACACAGTCCCAGCAATTATGCTTCTCTTGTAATATTTTTGGAAATTTTACAGTAGTAATGCATGAAAATATGTACTCGTGTATTTATTTGTGTATATAACATTCTCTTCCTAATTCACTCTATTTGGTAGAATAAGCTGGAGGCTTAACTATTGAATTTTTTTTTTTCACACTTCAAATCATCATTGACCTATGCTTTTGTTTCTTAAAAGATGACATCGAGATTCTAAGCAACTTCAATCAACAAGTCTCTAACCTTATCACGATTGACAAAAATTACAGCTGGAGTAATGGACAGATTGGGATCATAGGCATCAAGATATCCTGACATTGATGCTCGCAAGCTGAAACAAGAAATAATATATTATGGTATTACAAACAGTAAATATAGATACAACTAAAACCATGAATGGCAAGGTTGGGGAGAGAAAAAAAAACATGAACAGAAGGTTTTCTAAATTAGTCACATCCACAAACCGTATACATACATCTTGACTCAGGCAAATACAGAAGCTATATTACAAACAAGAATTTAATAGATGATAGTTTTGAACAGTTTCTTATTAATTAAACGTGACAATATTGTAGAGGTATTCATACCGTGTACAATCAGAGTTCTTTGCCAGGTAGGATTTCAAATCATCAAAGCAACTTTTCTCTAAAGGCATTTTCTGAGAGGTACCAAAGTCCAGAGTAGGAAACAATTTGCAAAGAACTTGGTATACCAACAACTGCACAATAATATTGGAAGTATACCATATGACTACATAATCTGAGAACCAAAATCAGTAAAAAGAGAAAGAAAGAGGGGGTAAAAAAAAAGAGTTTCACTCATCAGCTTTACAATAAACTGACCTGGGTAAAACCGCGTAAGCTATGGTGGTGTGAGGTCAATAATGGAACTATAGGAGGAAGTAAGTCTTCCAAATGCCTAAATTGAACCGCTCTGGGGGCATGGAGGATTACATTAGCAGCTATAAACACATAGGAAGAAAGTGCCTGCGTTTAATGCCCAAAGTTCAATCAGATCTTGAAATAAATTTTTAAAGTTTGTCATCCATCCTTACACCAAGAAAATGCAAGTCTACGATATTAGATTTACATATAACTGAAATAGAGATCTAGTACAGTGGAATACCAACAGAATGTATGTAAAAAGAAAATAGAAACACAGATATGTTACTAATAAGCCTTGATTAGGATCAAACATTAGATCAAGATAATTAAACCATGAGACAGTCAGAGACTTAGATCAACAATCCAAACCACAAATCAAAGCTTATTTGGCAATTTGCTCATATGAGAATTTTGACACAAAAGTTCTTAAGTAATAACATAACACTATTAGTCAATCCATGCATCCACTTTGCAGTATCTTTCCCAAATTCACGATAATTGCATAAACATATAAATCACAATTTACAATTTTGCATCATGTCTAGCATCTATCCGACTGCAGGAATCAGAATGTCAGCAGAAAATGGGTGCACTAACACCAAGAGAAGATTTACCTGTGGCCTCATGTCATAATCACGTAAAATAGGAACTAATTGCTCCGCAACCTGTGATATGAGTAAGTAATACAAGAGTTAACAAAATCATCCATTCAGCCCTCTTGAAACCAATTAAATATTGATACCTAGAAGGTACAACATAACTAGTCCATAATTGGATAACAGGACAAATATTATGTAGTACAGCAAGCATGAAGTATCCAAACCTCAGAAAAGAAGTTTAAGTTCTACAAAAGTATTTGACACCTACAGAAAAAACATGAGGAAAAAGACGGGCAAAAAACTTCCTGAACCTACTATGTAAGAACATGCCTTTCAGAATTAAAAAATAATCGTGAGTGAAAAGACAATAAATTTTCCTGAGTTGCATCTGAGCTCCAGGTTTAAAATAAATACTTTCTGTAATTCTTTAATAGAAAATTGATGTTACTAATATGTCCATATCCAATGTATAAATAACTAGTATTATTTAAATCATTAGGTTGCCCATTTTCTGCATATCCTGTGTACGAGGTCTGTGTCCCTTCATTGTACTTTTTGTTAATAAGGAACTTAAAGCTGCATTCATAATGACAGAAAAAGGTACAAGGTGGAATATAATAATACTGAAGGTATCCCTTATTTGTACTTGTTTTTTTCCCTTCTCACTTAAGAATGGGAAAATTTAGCTGGATCCGCCAGAAAATTTATAAAAATTTCTTACCAGTGATGGAAACTTCAAGTAAATAGTAATTGCAAATGTTTCTAAGTATTGACGAACAGAGGGTAAGTTGTTTCTCTGCAAAAAGGCAAAAGAAATATTTATTATTATTATTATTATTTTCAATGTTAAAATGAGAAAATGATGTTACATGGGAATGTAGAATGTAAAACAACAAATTTAGCTCCACACTTTCTGAAACAACACCGCATCAATGCACAATGAACTCATAGATATTACTTGGTCCATGTAGGAAGCTATACATCAAATGCTATTTATTGGTCAAAATAGATATAATGTGAAAATATCTTGCAGGAGAAATGTCAGACGTCATAAAGTAACATTTACTTACATAGAGAGATATATGCAAAAAATTTGTCACTTGCCCAACAATATCGTTATCAACAAAACGTGACAAAATACATATCATTTGCCAAGCACGAACTTTTCGCCTATGGATCTGTTGAAAATACAAGTAGATACAAACAAAGTATCAACTACAAGAATAATGCCAAATAATCACCATCAATGTTAGAACAAAAATACTGACCTTTTAGAGCATCCGATCAAGTATAACTTTAACTATTATTTAAATTTAACCAACTTTCAATAGGATCATCTAACACACTGATGCATTTCCATAAACACAATCATAAAATTTTACAACATTAAAAATGCACTTGCTTTGTCATATTCTCAAAATGATCTTTTACCTTTTGAACTCCAACTCCCAACTTTTCACAATTTATTTATTTACTTTTACTTTTACATTTTTCTTTCCCTATTTGAAAATAGTATACATTTTCTAGTTATTAAAAATTGGGTACAAAACAGTATGATAAACCAGTGTCATGGTCCACTAGAGTTCTAATATTTTAGTAAAATACACCAATACATAACTCTTGTCCAACAAGAAACCTATCTACTCTTTCTGAGGTATTCCTTACTGCACTATAACTTTTATAGGGAATTCAAACTTAATAAACATACATCCCTTACCGCACTATACTTTTTATATAATTCTCTTGCGAGATCCTTGTCATTTACCTGTATTAACAAAATCAATATGGTGAGTGATCAAGTAAACAGAATCAATATGCAGTTTTCTGTCAAAAAACATACATATCCTATATACAACATTTGCAGAGGAGCTACGTGGGATTTCTTTTTCTAATTTATATAAATAGCAGAATACTGTTGGCACACGTCATGCATGGAATTCGTAGATGCTCAACCCTCTTTAACATCAATTTCTTCATTCTGGTCCCACAATCCTATTGATGCAGAATCATTGGTGAATTAATAAATATCAGCAACATATTCCATATGTTACAGTGTTTCGCACTACGTCTTGACTTAACATTAAATATAGTGCCTAACAATAATATCAATACAATATACAGAATATTTATATTGACGAGGGTACTTCTAGGTCAGCTGTATAGTCTAGGCAATAGATCTTATTTCATGGACTAAAAGTAACAAAAGAAGGGTTAAGACTCTTGAGAAGCCACCTTACCTTCACAAGTATTCTGGTGGGAAAGAACTCCATCAAAATAATGGTATTAATCTTTTGTGATGGGGTTTTACCAGCCTGACTATTCAACATTTTCCTAAAAGGTGAAACTTTACTAAATAGAAGAAATAAATAGGTGTAAATTCAATGGCTGTACTATCCTTTTTCATTCCATCTTACCATGTTCCACATCTGGAAAAAGTGATATTTTCTCCATCTAGAAACTTGAATCCTTAAATTTTCTCCTAGCAGCAAATCTTTACTTTTCTCTATGTTGGCTAATTATATATTTCCTATATTTTTGGAAGCTAGTTAAAAGTCTGAGTATTAATCTAATGCACAACACCAAAACTAGACAAAATACCACAAAATCAAGAAGCCCCAGCAGAAACAATTTGCCAGAGTCGAGAGCATCTTGGCACTCTTTTGCTGATCCCACAATCTCGGTCAGGTCAGCAAGCTTGCTAAAAAGTACAGCAACAGATACGCGTGCATACAACTCTGTGTTGATAAATGCCTGAAAAGAAAAACCGCCAATTAAGCCTCAATCTGAAAATTTCAGAAAATAGGGATCCCCACATTTTGATCCCAATTTGTATACCAACTACATGTGTTACTCATCTATTGGATGGTGAATTTCATAACTAGTAAAATTACTATTATACCATCCAATAAATGAATGCTGTGTCAGTTGGGATGCAAATTGGAATCCAAAGCATTATTCACTCAATCACTTTGCATTTTCCACACAATAGAATGACCATGAGCATATTGTTACTAACTGACTATTATTTAACAAGCAATCTGCAGTCACCCAATTGACCAAGGTAATTTTGATTAATAGGAGAAATTGTGGAATATTTTGACAATAACTAACTGTTACAAGCCAAATAATCAAAACAATAAATGAATGATTGGCATCCATAAACATGCTGTGGAACAAGAAGCACTATAACATTCTACATTCAGACTCCATCCTCTTTTCACGTGTTTTGAGTTTACGAAGATTGTGCTAGTGTTCCTCCTTTACTACAATAGACATAAACAGATATCTCTAAAATTAAAGGTACGGCATTCAAGTCATTCATAAGCGTGTGATTAATTGAAATTACATTTTTCAACTCTATGCCCTTTAATTTGATATAAGAGAAGAAATTCCTACTACAAGAAACCCCAATTTCCCAGACCCCAGCAGAGCAACACAAAGTCATATCAGCTAACTGTATAGTCAATTGCAAAGAATTAACTCAAAGTAATGCTAAAAACTGGAATGTATTAAATTAAATCTGTATAAACATAAGTTAATAAGTTTGACAGCTTACTTCAGTCAGCTCAGGAACTGGGCTTTTGGCCAACAAGGATACTTCAGTCTTTGCATCATAATTTTCTGCTAATTCAGCTTCAAAATCCTCATCAAATGCAACTAGAGGGAAAATTCCAAGTAAAGAGTGATTTTACGGTATAAAACAACAAAAAGTTAACTAACTTTTAGATACAAAACAATACAAATGTAAGCCTGTGACGCACCAGAACCATACAGTGTTAGCAACTTGAGTTCTTTAATGTAGTACTTTATGATCCAGGGACTGGTGAGCCAGAGCCCAGTTAAATGTAATGCTGCAAGACGAATTGTACGGGGACTTTTGGTGCCTTCCTCAAGAACTTTTTCAACAAACTACAAGAATGATGTGCAGAGGTACCAATCACTTTTGAGTATGTTGTTGTCATAAAAAATTTTGTAAGTCGTCAACAAAAAATATACAGACACACAGAGGAATTACACACCCACTTCAGAGGCCCAGGTGTATTCTCCATCATGTGCATTTCCTCTTTGCTAAACACGGAATAATGCAAGACAGAAGATAAAAGAGCAGCAATAGGTGCAACTCTTCGCTTGTTGCAGCTGATATGTAATATCCAAGAGGAACGAACCAAATGCCACATCATCTACAGTAAGAGAACTGAGTGTCGTCAGATTTTCTCTTTCATTTGAAAAAATCATAATCAAAGAACAAAAAGAAAAGGCTCTTGAAAGACTTTGTAGAAAAACCGGTACGGGAAAAATACAAATAACACGTATGACTAAA
The DNA here is from genome assembly GCA_029633175.1 of Citrus glauca. Taxonomy (NCBI): domain Eukaryota; kingdom Viridiplantae; phylum Streptophyta; class Magnoliopsida; order Sapindales; family Rutaceae; genus Citrus; species Citrus glauca. The sequence continues at coordinate 2,234,680 of JAQOOD010000003.1, read as the reverse complement.
TATTGGGTCAATGAAAAATAAATGCCATCTTTCGTTTCTGTCAAAGTAGATCAAGAAGTATATATGCAGGAAGTCTAACAAAAGAAGTTCAAAAATCCACTAATGCTGGAATGAAATATGAGCATCGCTTTTTCATGAAAGAAACAACAAATGTTGAAAAATGACTATGAAGAAAAGAAAAATGGATTTCACAATTGCCAAAATCCACCAATTAAAGTTTTTCATCAGCACCCCAAGAAAATCATGGAATTCCTCACAGTACATATGATTTAGGTTCTTTGCTTCAACAAGGGAAAAATATAACCAACCAATGTTCATAAATGTTAAGAAATAAAATAAGCTTTTTAAGAGAGTAGAAAAAAAGGAGAAAAACTGGGACATCAGAATGCTCTCTACAAATACATTTCACTACCGCAAACAATACCCTTACTCTTCTCAACAAGCTAACCCCTATCCATAAGAGTGGGGAGAGAGAGAGAGAGAGAGAGAGAGAGACGAGAAAAATTCTAAACTGGTGCAATCAGAAAGTCAATATGTCTGTGAAAACCTCTTTGCCACCCAAACCGACAACCCCCCTCCCCTTTTTTAATAGGGAAATTGCATTAAGAAAAAAAATGCACTAAAAGTGAACAATGAGACCACAAAGAAAGAACCTGCTAAAGATCACAAAAAGACATATACAGTTGAATGCTGATCAGATGACCAAATAAGTCTAGTATCTATATGACTATATGATCTGAGAACAAAAGACAAACCTAAAAACGCAGAATTAAGCCAACACCGCTTCACAATTTAGATGAATGAAGATTGAAATTTAAGTACTGGGCCCAAAGAGAAGGTATTAATCACACACTTTCCCACAAAAACATTATGTGTTTCTCAGAATCTTCAAAAATCCTACTATTTGTTTCAAGCCAGATTAAACAAAAACTGGCCAGAACTGAACATCTCCAAAACTCTCTACCTTTTGAAGTGAACCCACCCAAAACCCATTAAATAGTCACATGCAAAGAATAAAAGATAAGCACATGCTGCATGCGGTAATGATGTAGCAAACCTGGGTATCCACACCTCTGCACGAGGAAACAAGTGAACCTGATGAACCAGAAGCAAAAAGGTCCAAGGTCAACCTAACTGATCTCAGCATGGGCAAAAGGGAACCTTCCCCTGAATTCTCAAGGCTGCAAATATAATAAAAAAAAATTGAGAAAAAGCCAACTTTGGACTTTAGAAGAGAGGAAGGTCAGTGAATTTCCCACTACTTTCTACAAACTTTTCAAATAATCCCAGCCACATTTCATTTTAAAGTAAAACAATATCCTGCCAATATCATTGCCTAAAAATTCAGAAGGGAATGCAAATTCCAATTGTATTAAGGTGTACCATCTAAAAAATTAAGGTATACCATAATGTGTTTACATGTAATTGCAGTCATCCAAATGAAAATTTCCGATACTAGGTTTAGAAAACAAAAGTGTAAATTACTGCAAAAGGTCTTAAAAAACTATCCATCAACCTCAAAACATGATGTTAAATCAACAATATAAGTACATGCTTCTTACCTTTCCACAAGATCATTAAATATGTATCTGACAACATCATCTGAGAAGAAATAGCTACAATTCGCTCCATTCTCAAGACCACAATAAGGAAGTGACAACAGAGATTCTAGACAAAGCCACTGAATCACGCAAAAGTAACGGTAAAGATCTTTGACTTAATTAATTGATCATTAATATCTCAAAAATGGAAGACAATGAAAATAAATGAAGATTACGAGTAGAATTGTGGATGTATAATAGTATAAATGATAAAAGTGACATTAAGAAGGAAGTAAGGCATACTCACAACAACTAACACAAACAATGGATATAATCGATTCCAATATGCAGATGCAATGGTGAACAGCAAGGTTCAAACAGCAAAGAAATTGAAAACAAACAATTAAAACAGGAGCTTCTTAACCTTCCAGTTCAGCAAAATAGCTCGTCGAGCACGTGCTAAAACACCAGCTGCAAGAAGAGTATTAATGTTCTGAAGAAAAGCTTGAACCCATGAATCCAACAAAGGTTTGCCTTCCACTGCTGATAGCATTAACTTATCATTTTTCTTGAAGAAACACAAAGCTTGAGAACAGACTAGTGCTTTCAGAGCCGAAGCTAATGCTTCATATGCTGCAAGACAAACTTCCGCTCCAGTCTGAATTCAGAGAATTCACATTATTAATAGATTAACTTAAAAAAAATATTACAACTTTTAAGAGTAAGAAGACCCCTCCTGCGACTTTGTACAAAAATTATACAAAGTAAAGTCCATTCAAATCGAAACATACCTCAGAAGCAGAAGTTGGAGATTGAATAGTCTTCCAGAATAAGTTCCAAATGAAGCCATAAGCAAATTCTATTGAAGCATTTCTTTTTAACCATGCACACCACGATGAGATTGATGCAACAGCTTTCACAGACATTATCTTCTCAGGCATGAAAAAATATTTAGCTTTAGAAGAGTATCCAACAGTTGCACTTCATTTGAAGCATCATGTATTGAAAAAAGACTGTCTCAGTGGTTCTTTTGTTTTTCTTTTGGTCCGAACCCGACTTGCAGTTTTAAGCCAAGAATAACGATGTACATAAAAATAAATTATTAATAATAATAATAATAAATACATAAATAAATAAATAAATAAATAAAAATTATAGTGAACAAGCTTAACTCAGTACAAGCACTTTCAAAATCTTTTTAGGTCAATAAAGTCAGATTTACACAAAAGATAATTGATTCAAACAACAGAGAAGAAAAAAAGATATTTATCATAATATACAATATCTGGCAGCCACCCACATATAATAAGCAAGAACACATGAAATAGAGAACTGGCATAAATGAGAATAGTATGAGAAGACCTGTGGGATAACAGTTTCGAATTAAATATGAAAAATGAAAATAGACCATGCTTAAGCTTCACCTAAAATAAATCATATAGCAACAGCATAGATGCACTCAACTCCAAGAGAATTACTGAGAAGAAGACTAAAAGCTTGGCACGAAAAACCAAAACCACTCAAATTAGGCGAGAAACTTCTTAAACTGAAGATATCTGAAGATTACGAAATCTTACAGCTTGCAAGACAACAGTGGTAGTGGAAAATGACAACCTTCTTTGACTAGGACCTCCGAGTTTTCCTTTCACAGAACTGGGCAGATTTGTTTCCTCCATTGCAATATTGGACCAAAATATTGAACAAGACAGGTTGGAAAAACAAACCAGCTCCTCCTGCATGCCAAAATAAAACTCTTTGTATAAGAATACCACTAATAAGAAGTCCTATCTAAACCACATCATTTAGAAAATAAATGTTAAATTCTCTTAATACCAAAACATTAGGGAAAAGGTTCGCTAACTTCTTATGAAATATAGAAGCTTCTGCATAAGAAAATTGATCCACTGTCTTTAGCGAGTCAATTTCTGATTTAGTTCTGATTCTTATTCCACATTCAGTAAATCTCTCCTGCATTATCTGGATCTCCTGAAGGAAGTTCAGGGTAAGGATGAGAAACTTCATGGAGATACAACGTACATGATTGCTCTGTTTGCAGATATTGATACCACCATTTTGAATAAACTGTAAAAGCCAGCATTAAACAAGTGTCAGAGTGTACTAAAAGCATATTAAAATACAGCAGAAATATAAATGCATTACAAATTACTCATCAATTGAACATTTAACAACATTCCTACGCATACATGTCAAGAAATAAGGAAGAAAGAAGTAAGAGAATTAGTAGAGCCGCTAAAAGTGAGGGAACCTTTAGTACAGGGGCTAAATCCTGTTCATCCTTGATTACAAGAAAAAACACTCTTGCCCATCTCTTTGCCTTTGATTCCCAAGAATCTAAGTCTTCATCATCAAAAGTAACAAAAGCATTGCTCAAACTTGGATGACTTGTAAAACTAATTGGGAAGTCATTAAGACTCTTTAAAACCAGCATCTGGCTTTTGCAGTTATTGGCAGACTGCTGCTTACCACACCCTGAAAGCCATTCTCGTACTCTTGCTCTTAAGGAACCTGGAAATAGCAGAGAGAGAAAGATCATAGATGTGACATCCTTATTAAAGAATGTGTATTAAAAGTTTAAAACCCATAAAACAGAAGTAATTCAATTTAAATCGAAGCCTATGGTGAAAGAAACAAATAAATAGCAAAAGACAACTTAAGCTACTCATTTCAAGAAAATGGTAAAACAATACTTAGAACTAACATTTCAATTTGATACTAAATAGAGGAGGAATGAAATAACACAAGAGCAATATGAAACAGATTTTCACAGAAGCAAGCTGGAAACAAATGGTAAATAGGTTGCATAAGCACTTACATACCACCATAATCAGTAAATTCTCGAGGCAGTGCTGAAATGAAGTGCAAGAGTATCTCAAGGGGCACCTCAAATGTACACATCAAAGAAGCAGCTGCCTCCAGGACTTTCTCACAAACTGGAAACCACAACTATAGGTATCACAAAAGGCATGCTCCAAACTGTAATCAACAGTGGTCTAAACTTTAAACTGCCAAAAAGAATATCCTAATCTAATCAGATTACAAAATTAGATACCTTGAAGACGATAATTAGGATTAAAATGTTGTTTGCTGCTTTCAATAACAAATCTCAGAATATCCAACAAGTCTGATTTATCATTGCAAGGGAAATTTTCTGGAGAACATTCCTTGGGGACCTTTTCGGGAAAAGCATCTCCACAACATTCTGCTTTATTTTCAATCTGTGCAGCAACTCCACAAGCAGCGGAAGCAATGCATTCTGCAAGGGCCATCAATCCAACTCTACCAAACGATTGCTGTTTAGCAACAGATGCTAAATTGCTCAAAAATGCAATCTGCTTCCTGTAATGACAAGATACATGCACATACATCAACCACTTCCTCAACCTAAACAATCAGAGAAAATCGCATACAAATTGCTTCAAAGTTGAGGAAGTAACAACCAAATTAATGCGCACTCTTTTAAGCAAAAACTCATTAACATGCCAGGCATAATCCCAAACAAAAGCTTTAAAATGAAAACATTGTTTCAATATCATTTGGAGAAAGATAGCAATACTGATAACAAGACAATTACCTTAGTTCTTCAACTTGTAAGCTACAAAATGAAAATTCATCGACGACATGCTAGCTTACCTTGTATCTAGGAAACTTGCGTATTGATGGAAAAAACTGGCTGCACGTTCAATGGTCCTTGAAGAGTAAACTCCTTTCGTGCCTGATTAAAAATATATATAAATATTACAAAGGAAATTTGCTGAAACATGATCTTTTTAAATTATTCTTCAGCTAGTCAAGGCGGACAGTGAAAATGAGAGATTAAATTATTTTATCTGAAAGGAATATTCAACAGCTTCACATTAGGAACCAAAAGAAATACCAAAAGCTCTTCCAATAACCATAGTATTGAGCCATTAGTTAACCCACAAAGGTAGTTTCAACTTTTTTCTCGCTACTTTAGTGATGATGGAAAATCAAAGGGAACAAAAACCTCAACAGATGTGACGCTAAGCACTCTTCAAGCAAGAGAAATATCCACTCACCCTGCCTCTCAACATCCCAAATACCCCACAACCCAACACCACAAAGAAAGAATAACAAATAAAAATATAAGTAAATGTGCTGGAGACTCTAGAAATTTATAAGAACAAGTTTTAATAGTGCCCAAGAGATAAGACCGGACATAATATGCCAAAGGAGTATACCGAAGTATTCGTTCAAGAAAATGACTTTTCGGTAATGTGTCATAAATACTTGAGCATAGCCACCGTGTTGCACATGGCAGATACATGTCATGCTTCTAAAAGTATGTCAGCTAGAATACATAAAAAGAATAATGAAACAACTACTTTCAATCTTCTCTATTCTAATATTCCTATCAAGTGATCTCCTCTGACATAGTAAATAAGATAATATATGCTTGAGGAGTAACTTCTATATCCAGAACCAGTCAAATTAAGAACAAACCAAAATCTTTGTGGTGGACAGGGTCATTCAATCCTTCCATGAATGGACCGAGAACAAAACTTTCAGGTACTGATTTTGCACAGTTCTCATAACTCTTCCACTCAATGCCCAAAAATGACTGCATGATCATATATCTAACTGCACAAATCAAAGGGGACAGAAAGAAGGAATTATATGGGAACCTGAGATAAGTTATATTAAAATTAATAAAATGTGGTTTATGGTTAAGTGACTCCTCAGATGAACAAACCCAATAAGTCTTATTAAATGACCGAGCTAATAAGTCTTTGATACCTTGAGGATTCCCATGATGAAAACCCCGTTCCCACAAAACTGATAACCAATCAAAGATTTCGCCTGAAGGTTTTATCCAATTTTGATGTGCTCTGCCAGTGGAGCCAGGAAGGTTGTCATGTGGAAGAGAAAACTGAAGTAACAAGGTTATCTGTGACAGACATTAAATAATTAGTAGACACATTGTGTAGAATTGAGATTCGGACTTCCATAGGAATGATTCCCCATAAGCCATAATGCTCATTTACCTTATACATCAAGTCTTATGTCATATGACTGCATTCTATATAGATCATCAAAATTATATTTTTATCTTAATAAAAAGTTCTTGAGAAATCAAATAACTAAATGAGAAATGAAGAAAATAGGTGTCATCACCCGGTGATTCCAAGCAGCTTCCACGAGGTGAGTACCATACTCTTCAAGCATTTCATACAGCAGTATGAATGCCTCCCACTGCTGCTGACCCTGTTTCAAGGCCAAATCAGTTGAATAGCAGAGTTTCCCTACCCCCAGTGACTTGGCTTCCTTGACAGCCCAAAGGTCCCTCTTTGTCATACCTCGAGCAGTTGAATTCTTTCCTTGTGATCTCATATCTGAAACACCAGAGTGGCCTTGGTTTTCTCCACGTATCTGCAGGACAGCCTTCAATATATGTAACGATTGCTTCCTCACTAAGCCTTCCTCATCAACCTACCAGGAATACAAGAATTGTTTTTGAAATAATCTTCACAAAATAAATAAAAACAAAGGCGAAGCAAAGAATCTGAAGTGCCATGGTTATCACCAACTCAGGGTGGATAACAAAAAGTGGCAAGGAGATTGGGGGCACGTACCAAGCCTCTTTTTATTTCTTCCCAAAACTCTCTCACAGCTCTTATGTCAAATTCTTCACCTCTATCACTCTTATCAGAATTTTCAGATCCCTCTGTATAAGAAGAATAAGACAGGTATAGAGAGAGCACTGTAAAGGCATCTCTCCTCTCCAAAGTTCCAAGAGAAAATAGGGTTCTGCAGCACTTCCAAATTTTCTTAAAGAAGCACTTCCTGGAAGCAAACAAGATATTATAATAATAGAAAAGTTACAAACAAAGAAAAATGCATATTCCTTGGAAAAATAGAAGGAAACTCATGCAAATCAGAGCATTATATGCATGCTGTATGCCTCTAACTAGAAAGTATATATATATATATATATCCCCTACCTAGAAAGTATAAATATATGCCCATGGAATGAGATTTCTGAAGAGTGAAGAGAAACAAATGCTTTGAGAATTATGGGCAGGAGAAAGGCAATTGCACAAGACCGGTGTTCCACACTTTGCAGAAGTAATCGCTCTGTCGTGTTACATAAATACCAAAGCAAATTAGCAGCAAACTTTTCTGCATAACCATTTTCCAACAGTGAATCTGTGCTTGGAGCAGCTTGAATATTTCTTAGAGCAGAATCCATTACTAAGGTTAAAATATGGCATGATGTTGGCAATGTAATTGACCTAGATAGAGAGAGCATGCACTCTTTATCCATATCTGAAGCATTTGTCTCGCCATTTGAACCTTGTAAAGGTGAGCAACTACCCCATTCAATGGCATCTGATTCTTCATTTTGGAGCACACCCAAGGAAAAACCAACTGAACTAAAAATACAAGGCACCAAGGTGTTCTCCAAATTTATCCAGGTATTAGTCTTGGTTACAACATCGAAGAATGATTCTGAAATCTAAGATCAAGAGCATGCAAAGCAAACAGAAAATATTTCAGTACGGATAAAAAGACAGATGCAGGTAATAGCTAAAATACCATTCCAAGCCTTAAGACAGCTAACCATTCTACCTGGTTGAGCATTTCAGGTTCGAATGCATGTCTCATTTTCATAAGAGGAATAAAACTTTTCCACATAAATGACTGAAAAGCATCATGATTTGCCCCTGCGATGAAAATATAGCCCGCCCCTTAGCAAACTCAAATTCTGATAATCATACTACCAACAAGCTGATGAACAATAAAGAAAACAAATAAGCAGTTCTAGGAAACAGAGTGTGGCATGTACAAGTGTAAAGAAACAACTTAGTTTTGACAACCCTTGAATTGGACTCTCAAGGCCAGTAACTCACCAAGTGTCTTGAGAAGATGACACAGTGCTCCCACCATTGATGCAATGTAGTTACACTGATCAGAATCCAATTTCTGACCCTCATTAATAGCATCCTGTGTGAACAAACATGAAAGCATGTTCAACTACTTCATGAAAATGACAAGGTGACTTTTATTTCTAAAATTAAATACCTTGGAGAGATCAAGAAGAGAAAAAAAGATAGCTGATGCAGAAGAACCAGTTGATGCCAAAATGCAATCCAACATTGGTGGAATAGCCGCTGGAGGTACTAGTTTAAAGCTACTTACGAGTGAAGAGACCAAAGAGCCCACTGAACTGGTCTCTGTTGAAGTCATCTTCGCAAGTTAATATTAGAATTACAACTTCTATATTTTTATCCTCAATGGCCTGATGGCGCTATGCCGATTGGATATATAAACCCTAATTAAAACGGCGCCGCTCTATCACTTAGCGTAATTCAGGTGAAATGTGAAGGTTTTTGAATTTATAACGGCTCTGTATTTCCGCCTAACGGCGGGATGGCCGTCGCCCGTAAGGCCGTTGGATGATATAACAGTAAACCCCAACGCGTCTCAGTCGGTGTAGTTCAATTGAAATGTGAAGGTTTTGAATTGTAACGGCTCTATAATTCCCCCGCAAAACTGTGGCGGTTGATTGATAAACCCTAATTGGGTTCTGACTGCTATGGATTTCGAATTCACGTGAGTGTCGCTATGTGCTGTCGTATAATAATGGGCTCTAAGGTAAAAACATAGACAAGCATTAAATATGATATCAATCAAAAAATTAACTTAAATAATAAAATTTTATATGTTTAAATTGTGAACTTATTAATAATTCAAGGGAGAAAACATATTTAAAAGAAGAATATATGGTTATTTAATATATATATATATATATGTTTAAAATTAAATTGATAAAATGAACAAACAAAATTTGATTTACCCATAAAATACATTATTAATCTTGCTTTACATATATTTTTTTAGTGCACTAGCTTAACAAAAAGGGCAAAAAAAATAGTTTGGTGTAATTCTAATTTGACCATCAAATTCTTTAAATTTAGTGCTATTACCACCAACATTTAAAAGGATTCCACTACTCCCATCCGACGTGTACACCTTCGTCGTTTTCTAACGCATAACAACAAACACAGACGGTAACTGCACACGCAGCAAGAGACTGAACTGAACAAAACTCGCCCCCGGCCCCGAGTCCGTTCCATCTCAGTATCTCATACCAGTACAGTCACTACCTCAAAATATGCAGAGCCCCCAAGTTCTTCTTGTCCTTTCTGTCACTCTAAGTACACTTGCACTTCCCATTCTTTCTTCCATTTCTTTACTATATGGCATAGTATTTTTAATATCAGATTGGATTATTTGAGGTAAAGGTAACATTTTGGAGGCTCTATTTTCATGTGGTGGCTGATTTTCTTTTTTTCCTTTTACTCGTTTGCAGGTTTAGTTACGATTGGGGCGACTGATGGGGGGTTCTGTTCTGCTCCTTCAATCTTGGACAGAGAGACAAGCTCAAAGCCTATGTATTGGAAAGTCACAAACCCAACACTATCTCCTTCTCATCTACAAGGTATATATCATTGCAGTCTTCGTGTCTACCGTTTTTTGTTAAATATGTTTCCTCTCTTGTTCTTGAATGAATATGTTCTACTCTGGTACGCCCAAAAAGGCAAAACATTTCATTTTTATTGATAATTAAAGGGTATGTTATTGTTGCCTAATCCAAGATCAATTTGCTTGTGCTTGTTAGACTTGCCGGGTTTCACGCGCAGTGTTTACAAGAGAGACCATGCTTTAATAACACCCGAGAGTCATGTATTCAGTCCCTTACCCCAGTGGTACTTTTGACTTGCTTTTGAATCTAGTGGCAGAAAGCTCTGTTCTTGTTTTCTGGTGTAGTCATTCACATTTGATTGACAGGACAAGTACATTGGGAGCATATTTAATCACACCCGCAATGGGTTCACATTTTGTCATGTACCTGGCAAATATGCAAGGTTTGTTCATCTTTAGCTGTCATTTTCTTTTTTTCCTTTTGTTCTCAGATTTGAACTTTGATGTGATCTTCACATCTGATGTTTGTGTTGCTCTTTAGCTGTGCCTCTGTCACAGTGGTAAAAGTGTGAGCTGTTTCTTATTTTCTGCATTCTCAGTCTTGGGCACATGGAAAATTCCAGCATGACCTTTATAGTATGTATTGTCATTTGCCTGGCATCCATGTTTTGTGCCAAGTTCATATCATTAGAATGACATCGCAATTGGTGGCGTACCCAGAATGCATTTACTTGCCTGCTAATATAAGCCTATATACTGTGCAGAAAATGCTAGATCAGCTCTTCTTCCTCATGATGTAGAGAGGTGTGCATATATTTATTAACTTCTGTCTGTAGGGACTGATTTAAACATAACTATTTCAAGTTCTATTCATCTTTTTGGTTGTGACATTTACCATCTTCTCGCTTCTCAGGTTCATATTTGTTGTTCAGGGTTCTGCGATGCTCACTAATGCATCAGGTGTTAGCAGCAAACTGATGGTTAGAAATATCTGATTTTACTTTTGTCAATTAACTTGTGGTACTAGTTTAATTCAAATTTAATAGGCAGTGAGCAGTATCATTAATTTTTTTCGAAATGAGCAATGCACAAGCTTGTAGCAGAAGTGGCATATCCTATCTTTTTCAGACATTGAACATGTAGCCAGAGCTTTCAAATTTACCAGAAAGCGAGGCAATCATTTCCAAAACTAGCAGTGCTTAAAGATCTTTCAGTTCCTTATACATGCATGCACGTCCATGCCGCCCTCCGGGACATTTTATGCATGTCTATTTCTGCTTCTCTGAACCTTGTTCGGATATTATATTATATGCTTTATTGTGTAGGTGGATTCGTATGCTTATCTACCTCCTAATTTTGAACATTCTCTGAGGGCTGAAGGATCAGCTACTCTTGTTGTATTTGAGCGCAGGTTTGTAACCCACTATGACATAATTGACTTGATAATTGCCATCTTATCCTCCCTCTTTTTCAGTTTTATACCATTCTGAGCAGCATTGTAAAGCCTCTATACTATCATAACTGATTGAATAGCTTGCCTATCTGATACCAGTCCGTTACATTTTCACCCTTTTTTGGGCTTAACTCTTAGGTATGCCTCTCTTGAAAATCATATAACTGAGCAGATTGTTGGTTCAACAGACAAGCAGCCACTTCTTGAAACTCCCGGAGAGGTGAGTTGTGGTTATATTTTGCTTATCTTCTGATGTTGTTTGTAATCCCTTTCACATAGGTTTTTTTTACCCTGTTTATATTAGGTTCCAGGTTCAAAAAATATAGAATAATTATTGAACCTTGTAACTTAAGCAGGTCTTTTCATCTTTTTGAACAATTTATTTTTGTTGATCATATGAATTATGTTTTGTTTCTTATCAAAAGAATACAAATTGTATTGTCTTATATTATTTTTGAAACTCACCAAATGATAATTATGCCAAGAAACTTTGCATGTTTCCATGCTTATTTGCTTTTTATCTATTTACTCAATCATGTATAGACTTGTGCTGATAAGCTACTTATAACTCGTTACTTAACAGGTTTTTCAGCTTAGAAAGCTTCTTCCTCAAGCAGTTCCTTTTGACTTCAATATCCACGTGAGCCATAACTTGCTTCCTGAATCACAATCTTTGTCTTAACAAATTTTTTTTAATTGTGATTGCCTGGTTTAGGACTTTTGATTGAAGTCCTTTTTTATTGTCTTTGTCAGCAACTAGACATGGATAATTCTTCTGGAAAGAGAGTTAGAGTATGCAAGCCCCATCTAAAAGTGGTTTCTTTTGTCCATTGCTTAGGAATTTTTACTGAGGACAGCCTACATGCTGTTATTTCTTCTTGTTTTCCTTGATATTTTAGATTGTCTTTTATGCTTCTGGAGTTCTGGTTCCTTGAGCTGCATCCCCTAGGCTCTTAATGGATGTGTATTTTAATTCTCAAACTGCAATTAGCAACCACAATGCACTACTTCGATCTTTTTACTTCAGACCATCACACATATGAGCTGAAGGTTCGGGTTTGTTTTGTTTATTAAATGTGCCATATATCTGCTGTAGCATTGGTGAAATAGACTAACAGTTCATTTCTTATGACTGTCTACTATGATTTGATCTTTTGTGTCCATGCATGCAGATCATGGATTTTCAACCTGGAGAGTTCCTTAATGTGAAGGTTTGCACCCTCTCTCTTTCTTTTTAACTTCTTGATGATTAAAACTGTTACTGGTTCAGATAGAAGAAAAATACTTGTAATAAGTAATAGAATTCTTTGCAAACAGGCTAAGGTAACAACTCCTGATGAAATTATAAGTCCTGCATCTATCTATATCTAACTCATGTGCCATACATCACGAGATTCCATGTCAATTCTTAGGTGTTAAACGTTGATTTGTTACTTCAAAGCCACCTTAGAACTGAAATTACTTTCAGTAATGAGTAATGACAATCTTTTGAAGATTAAAATGTTTCATTTGTTGAAACTCTGGTTAATTTTTTTGCTGAAACTCTACTCAGTCTTTTTTACATTTGAAGCTTTGTTGTATGATTCATAGCTTTGTAGTGTTTCTGTAATTACTCTGGTTTTCTTCTATTTACGCTTCCGCTTGTGGGTGAATATTATACCATTTGATTTGGCTTGTTTGCATTTGCAGGAGGTCCACTATAATCAACATGGTTTATTGCTTTTAGAGGGACAGGGTATCTATCGTTTGGGTGATAGCTGGTAAGATTTTCATTCAAGACTTGAGACTGTATGAAGCAGGCATATGTCTAAAGCCAATCTTATGAAACAGATGGATAAGTGGATTCAGTGTTCATATCCTGTTATGCGCCTCTTTTGAGGGGAGAAAATGATTTTTACTGCTTTTCCTAAGTCCACCAAATTATAGAAATTCATAAAGAAAGGCAATTGGAGCTCTCATGCTGCAGCTCCTAGGATTAGTTGCAGTTCTTGGAAGTTTTTTCACGCTGATGTTGGAAATCTAGGTGTTAGCTGATACCTTCAAGTTTTGTAATGATGTTTTTGCATCTTAAATATCTACGAAACATCTGTCTTGGATTACAATGGAAATGAGTCTGTCAAATTGCTTCTGTCATTTCTTCGAGTAGATTTATATATGCATATGCAGAGAAGAACAAAAATAAATTCATATTCTTTTTCTTGTTATTGCCCTTCCTTTGAGACCTTGTGTTTTGCTGTTTCAATGGAATGTGCACATTATTGCATTCATGACACGCACTAATAACAGACCAGTGGAAAGTTTTCTTCCATCTTTTATCCTGGCATTTTGTTTTGGTTTACTCAGCTTTACATAGACCACTACCTTTACAAAGCATGCTCATGCAGTATTGCTCATCTATCTGCTGTTTATAGGTACCCAGTTCAAGCTGGTGATGTGATTTGGATGGCACCATTTGTGCCACAATGGTAAGTGAGGAATCTGTCACCCCTCTTATAAGAAATTGGCGCATTGTATTTTTCTTTTGTTCTTCCTCCAGTTAATTCCAAGCTAGTAGGCAATGATGCATTCTGCTCCATTTCAGGTATGCTGCACTTGGTAAAACCCGGACTCGTTATTTGCTGTACAAAGATGTAAACAGGAATCCATTGTAATCACATACGGCTGGAAATGTGCCACCCAGGAATCCAGTGACATATGGTCCTGATGCAATCCATTTATGTGAAACACAGAATGAGCACACATTGATATGGTGCTAATGGCAAGATCCATCTATGTGAAGCGATATGTCCGTCTGTACAGCCTGTAAACATGATATCAAATATGTATATGGTATCATTCTGAAACTGTGTATGCCATCAAGAAATCAATATTTAATGCCTCATCAAGGGTTCTAAATAAAAGCAGAATTGTAAGTGCTAATGCTATGCTTAATGGTTATACTTTTACTCTTTTAGGGGCCTGACAGGCTTCCAACCTTCTGGTCAATTTTGTCCCCTTCGCTTTTGATACTTAAAAATTCATGATTCTGATTGGTCATCCTGGGAATATATTGTCTGCATAATATAATCAAATTTGATGTTCAATTCTTTAGAGATAATGTTTTCTTTCCACAAGTGCTGATTCAGTTCTGCTGGTCATGATGCCAAAACAAGAACAATGATTTTTAAAAAATTTGAGAAATTTAACGAATGTGGGTTTTATATTATATTATAAATAAGCCAATGAAATGCATCAATTTTAACAAAATCACTGTTACTTGTTTTAAAAAGCATATAAACGAATTTGGAATCACTTTTTACAAAATCCTGAGTGAATAAAATTAATCAACATTATCTTGAAATGAATTAATTATGTTTTCCAAGGCCGAAACCATTGCAGCCCAACAACATCATTGCAGCATAGATTATGAAAACTGAAACGTCTGGTTCATAGAATTTGTACGTGGCTCGCTTGATAAAAATGAACATTGTTTTTGTTTTCGGTGTCCCCACAAAGCAAAATGAGACAAAGAATGAGCACCAATATTGCCACCACATCCTCTTCACCACCACCGACCCAATTTCTTCACCACTCTCCTTTTTTTTTTCAAAGTAAAAAGAATCTCTTAAAACCCTTTGGTGGGATTCTCCAAATCAGCCTTTCCCAAATGAGAATATTTGACAAAAACCCTTCCTCTTTCTTTTGTGCAAGAAAGCTTATTATCTTTTTAATTAGTTTTCTTAAAGAATTACTTTCTCTAAAGTCATCATTGATGGCATTTAAGATGTCAGAAGTTCCTTTTAATGGCTTTTTCTAGGTAATGGAATTTCCTTCCGATTAATAATCACTTCTGTTTATTAATCCCCAAACTATCATTGTATAGTTAACTGTTCAAGAAATGTAAATTTTTTATAGTATTATTATCATAAATCAACCAAGACCCTCTGTACATGGCTTTACTAAGGTAACAATTGAAAAGAAAATAATAATTAAGTAAATTTGAGTAATATATTTTAATGGAAATAAATATACATAGTTTTACTATGTTTGGATGTTGGAAAAAGTCTATTTTGAAGGATTGAAAAAAAAAAAAAAGCTCAATCCAGGGTTATGTTTGGCTATCAAAACTAATAAAAATAATCCATATTTTAATCTAACATTCCTAGGATTATTAGTCCCTATTTTTACATGGGTTTAGGTAAGACTATATATCTTATAATATAAATTTATTAATATCAAATTTTTATTTAATAATTTATTTTAACTAGTATTTAATGTATTAAACATAAAAAATTATTCAATTATTTATTTACAATAATATTGAAATGTAAATATTAAATTTAAAAATACTAATATCATTTAAAAAATAATATATTATTTAAATAGTTATTTTAGCTTTATTATATTAAATTTAGCATAGTCATGTCTGATATTATACTAAACAAAAGATACTATATAATCCAATTTAATATAATCCTACGAGTTAGGGACAGTATGTTTTTTTTTACTTAAAGACTTTATTGACTTAATTTCAATTAGTTAAGTCATTAAGCCTGTTTATTTTTTTAACTTAATGAAATTTTTTAGTCATTATGTAATTCAGTTATTAAATCAATTTTTAAAGCTTTTTATCTTTACCTAAAAACAATTTAATCATTAACATTATCACTCATCTCTATAACTTGTGATATTAAAATGGTAGACTATTATTATTTTTATATTTTATTTTCTTCAAATTGGCATTATTTATCTTCATAATTTTTTATAAATATTTTTCATATAAAACATCATGAATTATAATAAAATTGATTAACATATTATATTATGATGATATACTATCTTATTTAAGTTCTTTGATGTATTTATTATTTATTTAACATTTATAACTTGTAAGGACGCAAACACAAAAATATTAGTTTTCAAATTTTTTAAGTTAAAAAAAAACTTAATATTTGATTTTAGTAGTTTAGGCAAATATATATATATTACTCAAATTTAGATATTTTGTTCTATTCAAAGAGTAAACAAACTAATTCATATTTTATTAGGGGACAATAAGGGTAAGCCTTGATTTATATCAAACTTAATTTATAATTATTTAGATCTATTCAGTTTTAAGACAAAAAAGAACAAACACCACTTTAGTCCAGTTTAATCCAATCTTCTAAATGCAGCGTAAGAACTAACTAGATAATTAGTTCAAATCCTAGAGGTTATTTACCATTTTATCTTATCAAAAAAGGAAAACGAAACCTTTTTATGCCGTAGATCAATTCAAGCCGACTAGTAAGCTGCAATACAATCAGCATTCGAACTTTCTTATACACACACACAATAATAGAGTCCTGTGATAAAATTTTGCTATGATTGCAAGATTGTCGCAAGCTCACAGCCATAAAAATCTGTTGCTTCAAAAGGGTATTTACACCCCCACCCCATCAATGGAGTGAAGAGGCACGATCCGTACACCCACCTTTTTTTGAGTCTGTTTGAAAGGCAAAGATCGATCTGCATGCACACACACACACACACGAGAGAGTGTGTCTGTGTGAAAACAACTTTAATTATTTCCCAAAACTTCTTGGTCATATATATAAATTATGTGGAGTACTTGAGCTGAGCTGCCTTTTCTAAAGCCTAAAGGAATGGGGTTCCTTAATCTGTTCGTCATATGATTACTTTACTTCCATTTAGTTATTCTATTCTTCACTGGTTTAATTTTATTTATAAGCACTGTGCTGTACACAAGTCTTATGTAACAACACTTGGAACAGGAGAAAAAACAACTGACTTGCAGTTACACCTCAAAAGAACCTTTAGTTATAATTAATTTTTAAGGGATTAATGGCATAAATGCTAGGGGGGCAAGGGGTTAAGGCCATTCAATTCTTTCACGTAACCACCATTTATTTATTTACTTTTTTTGGGGGATAGAGTTCACGTAACCACTTTGATTTATAGTAAGTGAGGTTGGCTATAATGTGAGTTCTGAATATGAAAAGATGGTCCCTGCTTCTTTTAGTTTGAGATCAGATAAATTGATATAAGTTGGGAATGTTAATGTGTCCATTAATTGCTTTTCAGTATGAATTATGATACTGCTGTCAATTCATGACAGCTGCGTTCATCACTTATTAGATTTCCAGGAATATGGATCCGGTCAAGTTTTAAATCATCAAAAGCCGTTAGCTGCATTATACACTTTGAAAATTCTCTCTTTGCTTTTTTTCCATTGACATAGAATCCAAACCTAAATGACAACGGAACCCTACCATGTTGATACCTGAATCCCTTCAAAACAGTGTTCGGACGACTTTGGTGGTGGGCACATAGTAGATTCACTAAACCCTAAGCTATATTGTCCTTTTAGGGAGAAAGTTGAACATGTCGAGGCACCGGATCATCTCTGTGCATTAATCTAACAAAGTCCGGTGGCTGTGTACAAATTTAATTTGAAAACTATCAATAGCTAGTTACATTAAATGAATATTTAAACATGACATAATATCACTAGATGATCTTAGTATCTCTGATTCTAAACTTTCTTATCGTTGTCATTTATGTCATAGGTAACAGCATTTATGCATGTAGAATGCAAACAAAAAATAGAAAGTTAACATATAAACTCTGGTGCTGTTGATAGCAACTTCTCCTCATACTTTCACAAAATCTAGTGATGTCAGCTCAAGCAAAGGAGGAATACTTGAGCTTATGGTGTTTATAAATAGTAGAAATGCGAGAACGTTTTTAATTCAAGTGTTGTGGGTTTGGTTGAAAGAGAGTTTATTAAAGTGTCAATTAATTATATATATTGATGGGTGCAGAAAGCTTGGACTTTACTTGCTGTATAAACGCCGAAAGATGTCTGATGTTCTTGCCGATGCTGACTAATAATGATGTTGAAGCCTAATGGCTTCCAGCCTCAATGTTCATGTCTTATACGAACTTTTTTGATAAAGTTTTTCTGTTCCTTGTAGTTTTCTCATATCTTATTAGCACATTGTTAACTAAGAAAGATATTATGATCCTCTCCTAACTTGATATTTTTATAAATAAATTTTATTAATGTGGTTGGTGATTAATAAATTAAAAAATAAAGATAATTAAATTGTAATCATATATTAAAATACAAGTGTCACAAAATCTATAAAAAATCAGAAAAACTCATATCATGAACGGATCCTAATCCTAAAAAGAGAAAATTGATAGATCATCCAGACAGTGAAACATTCATAATATATACATTGATCCTTTGCCCAATTTCAAACATAGCTTTTCATGCAAATAAATCATTTTTCATTGGCTATGCTGCGCATGTCATAAGGAAATTATTAGATTTGCTTTCGTTTTGTGTTTATAAAATGATAGGTTTCTTTTCAATGATGGCAGACCATCTCTTTTAACTGGATGAATTAAATTTAATTCATGATCATTTTAACACTTGCCGTGTTACAAAAGCATTTCAACAAACGACAGATGATTAAACCCTAATCTATTGGTAACTCATTTTTATTTTTGTCTTTCACTGATATTTGGTAATTTGTTTAAGGTGCTAATGGCTTTTACTATATGTGCTACAATGAATTTATGCTGTTAATTATAATTATTTCTTGTGGTGGATGTACTTTGGGTTGGCATTATTTGAATGCGAAGAAACGTAATGCTATAGAGCCAATGACATGTTAATAACTCGATATAAAGGGGAAATAAAACAAAATAGAATATTTTTAAAACTAAAAGCAACAATTTATAGGTATGTGACACCACGTCTAGGGGCATTAAAAAGCTTCCATTATGTAAAAAGAAGACTTGAAAACTAAATGCGCTGCTCAATGTTGGATCTAAAAATTAATAACAAAATACCCAAATAGGAAATTCTGTAGAATCTGTATGATGCTCTAGCTTAATTGCATTGACAATAGATGAATAGGAAACGAAAAGAAAAAATAGCTGATAGCCGCTTCAAGGTTTCGTATTATAATGAGTTAGGGTTATAGGGGACTCAGGAAAAGATTAAAGCTGTGCAAATACAGTATGAACTATGCAATTGATCATCTCAAAAGACTAGTTAATATATATAAAAAAAATAATCATACTGCACGATCTCATGCTCATATTGGAATTATTTTATCGAATCATGATAAAGAATGAAGAGAAACGTTTCTGCGAAATGTTTGTGGTTTCAACTTTTGAGAGGCTTCCCACCCGAGAATGTTGGCTTTTGTAGCTTATTAAATATTAAAAGGAAAAAAGGTAATGAAGATAGAATCATTCCCTAACAAATCTCGTATATAATAAAAGATCATGAGCCATGTGGGAAGCGTCGTTCCAACATCACTAATACCTGTGGAAGGCATAATGGGGTTGGGGATTGATTAATATTGCATAGGTGATCTTAACTTTCAAATATTGCATAGGTGATCTTGCATTGATGCTAAGATCAGCTCTCAGATAGTGCAGGAAAGGAAGATCTTTAATCTCTTTGAAGAGGTGATCTTAAGGTTATTGGGGATTGATTAATGTTGCATAGGTGATCTTAACTTTCAAATATTTGTCATTTTTTTTATTAATATTGCATAGGAGCGCTAAGCATTTGTTATTACGAGCAGTCAAGTAGCGAAACTTTATTTTTTGGCAAATCGATAGGAGGATTCGAGTTCCTACATCCTATACAGATATTTGAAAGTTGATTCAGTTTGTTTCATATAGAAAAATCCACATTCACATAGAAAGGCTCATGTATTAAGGATTGCCCCAATAAGAAGGTAGCACGTATCCTTGTTAAGTGGTAATTATAAGATAACTCCAGACCTCGACTTTAATTTGCCACACGGTAGTTGGTGCATAAATTTGACTCTCACATCATATAAAAGTCCATGAATCTAATTTATACTCAAAAGATAGCTCATGAATTAAGAATTACCTTAAGCTTAGAGAAAGATGCCGTTAGTTTTCTTCCAATATTTAGAGGTTCATTGACTCGTTAACATGAGCCCTCACAAAACTGTCTCTATCCCTTTATTCTCCATTTCCACCTTCAGCCATACATTTGTAAATAATTGATTCATGGTTTATTTTCTTCCAATATTTAGAAGTTAAATGGACTTGTTAATGAATCCTCACAAAACTGTCTGACTCTATCCCTTTTATCGTCCAATTCAACCTTCAGCCAACCATTGTACATAATTGATTCATGCATCAATTATATACCAGTTTAGCTAAATCTCTAGCTGGCGTTATTCAATGTTAATATTGTATAATTAACGACAACATAGCGAACCGAGTGCCATTCTCAATAAGCTAGATGAGTAATGATGGTCCTGCGATTGGAACATAACCATGAGTGATGAGTTGAGTAATTAAAAGTTTTACGTTAAAGTAAGTTTTGGTGCAATTTTAGCAAAAAGCAACTATGCCAGAAAGCCACTTGCTGAAGAAAAGAAGCATCACACCTTGCAATTAAGGATTATCCAACATGATTCCTCCCGAAAAAAAGGTCTTCTGTTAATTTGGAGACGTGACACTCTCACTATCATTCATTTTTCAATTTTTTTATTAATAAATTATTGTCTTTTCTGATATATAAAACAAAGCACTTTTTCTGAAATGATCTGGCCTTAATTATTTTAAGGTTCCTTTCTTTTGCCACATCTAAGAAACAGTAATTGTAAAATAGAAACTGTGGCAACACTAAAGAGATTGAGGTGAGGAATGAGGTCAATGCAAGTTAAGGTGACCCACTTAAATAGAAAATTAATCAAAAGCTAAAGCTTCAACTGCTTCCTACTATCCTCCTGAGCGCAACTTAAGATCCAATAAAATTCGAAAGCAAAGGGGAAAAAATTCTGCACTCCTAAATCCTAAATGCTTTTATTATTATTGTAGTTATGTGAATATGCTTACACTGTTAGATATTTTCTTAATCGGTATCCAATCTTAGTGGCTCCAATTGTTTACCTATCTTAATCCTCTCAGTTTTCGTATCCTCTATATATAATTTATTTGACTCTTAAGTGCTTTGCTTTAGATCTTTGTGACTAACTGTTTTAGTTGGACCTTTAAGTAGATTGAGGCTAGTACTTAGGCCAGACTAGTGATCCTGACGTCATTCGCGAGAAGCAAAGTGATCATTCTAGGCTACACAATTAATTCTTTATCAAGTTGCAGTACAATTGTATATGAAGGAAGTCAGCCATGTACTCATAGGGCTTTCAATTGGCAAAAGAGTGGTAGAAAACACTAAGTCTCCCTTTTGCTTCATTTGTAGTTAATTTTAATCTTATCTTCAAAATGGGGCTGGTTTCGAGTCCATCACATTGCCATGGCTATATCGCAGCACTTTCTAATTAATTAAATCATCATGAGCTTCAAATGCTGTAATCTTGCTCTCATCTTGTCTGGCTGCTGATAATGCAACAAAGTGTTGAAGCAATTAATTTCAATAAGAATTAGATTTGTGTGATCGTTTTCAGAATATAAGAACAAATACAAGTAATTTTTCTTTACTAGCGACCACACACCATAAGACAGTAAAAGGCCTGTATGTATATATGTGTGTGTGTGTGTGAAATGACATAGTTGTATTAGATAAAGAACAAACCTCAAACTTTGTCACAGTGCACTAGTTTGAGTAGATAGTGATCCATTAGCCTTGATTTTGATATTTAACAAATAATATCCACTTACAGCGTCCCCTTAATTATTTCACTTCGAAATCATGATTATTATTCAGATAATTAATAACCATTAGTTCAACTCCTGAAATCACTCTAGACAATTCTCAAGTGGGTTTTGACAGAAAACAGTCCCCAGTTGAAGCAAAATTAACTCCCATAGCAACATGTGGGCATCTAAAGACCATGGACCACTTGTTGAACCCAATCTGAAATTCTTGAATGACGATTCCATTCAAACAAAAAAGAATGAAAACAAAAAAAAAAAAGGATCTCTAGTGGATGATGATGAGATGACGACTAGATTTAAGGATGCATAATATTGGCTATAGGGTATCAAGAAGAAGCTAAGCTAGAATCTAATGGATTTGAGTTCATGCCAGAGAGAGAGAACTTTTGACATGATCATAAATTGATGCTAAGAAGAGAAATATAAACTAAGAAGTGATAGGGCACTATAGCAAGATATGGTGGTAATCAATGGAGCAGCACCACCTCTCCACTTGTTGTTTCTCTATATATTTTCAAATTTATACATATCTAACTGTTAACCGCTACTGATTCTCATCCATTTTTTTTCATTGAAAGTTACATAAAGCTATTGGGATGCTTGTAAAAATAAATAATATCTTGAAAAAAGATTTTCATTGGGTTTGTATGGCAATTTGAATCCCAACTATTTCAAGATAAGAAGAGTTGCTTTATTGAAAAGACATATATATCAATCTCAAAATATAGACCAATCGAAGATTGATCAATGCAAAATCTTTTCTTTATTTTTTTCCAGATCTTTAAGTAGAAACTACTGAAGTATATACCAGAAAGAATTATGAGTTACTCGACCAAAAATTGGTACATTCAAGTAACGCAGGCACGGCCAAATTAATCTTGATAACTTAATTAAGAGATGTCGGCGAACGATAAATATTCGAGATGCTTAGTGAATTATTTAATTAGAATACTCTAATTACCAATTGTATCATCCAATTGATTTGATTCCGGAGGGAAATGTCAAAACCATCCACTTTACCGCATAAGTTAGATTAATTAACCCCACGGAGAATCTTGAAATTTTATTATCAGATAAGAAACTTGAAAATCAGTAAAACTAAACGAGTATAAAAAGCAAAAGAAAAGGCTAATGCATCAGAATTCAGAAGTGAGTTTGGCTCACTTCCAAATGCACTTTCACACAAGCATAACATAAAGAAAGCAAGAAGTTTTGGGTAAATTATTGCAGTTGTTGCAACAAAAATCAGCGGCTTAATATACATTATTCAAAATATCTTAGTAGATTGCAAAAGCAGACATTGAAGCAGCCATTTTTATGTTACCTCAACACAATAGTATTAAGGAACTTGACAAGCTCCCATTTCTTAAATTCAACTAGGAAAAAAAAAATTGTAGCCACCAACTTGAGCATCGTTCTTGAGTTAACCGTGTATGAGGTAAATGGTCTTCTATACATACAACCTGTCGTGGGATACAAACTTCTGATAAATTGTGGAAGCAGGCAATGCAATTTTTGGAACTGCAACTGAGATTAATATTCTTGTTGAGGAATCAATAAGTCCAATTATTTCTTGAGTTGCAATGAAAGAAATCTTTAGTTATTGCTTTATGAAAGTATGGATGCTTGTCACATCTTTTCAAAGGTGAAGAAGAAAAATTCCAAAAGATGATCAGGTCAAACAGCTTCCTCCTCACACAGTGATTCCTCTTACAAAATGGTTGGGCCTTTTCTTCTACCTTTTTCTGCATGCTATTCTCTCTAAACAGAATTTAGGGTCTTGGGGTACTCAAAAGTTGTGCAAATGTGTGTGATACAAAAGGGTCATATTGTCACTTCACTGGAGATAAGGACATTATTTTTTGGTTCCCCATTAACCTTTAGGAAAAAAGAATCTAATGATGATATATCCTCTCTCACACTCTCTCCCCAAACGCATATTTAAACCCTTACCTCAACCTTCTTATGGAAAGCAAAACAAAGCAAACCAAAACTAACATGGCAACCAATGTTGATCAATCTCCAATAGCCACCAACATTTTCTTTACAAAATATCTGCAATCTCTCACTCAAACTCCTCACAGGCTTAGAAAGAGAATGCTTGCAACATGGACACCAGACCAAGAGCTTAACCGAGTGAGGTTAAGGTCTGGAGCAGACATGAAAAGGAAACTCATGTGGTATGATTTGGTAGCTCTTGGTGTTGGTGGCATGCTTGGTGTTGGTGTCTTTGTCACCACTGGGCCTGTTGCCCTTCAAATCTCTGGCCCTTCAGTCTTCATATCATACATCATTGCCGGCATATCAGCTCTTCTTTCCTCTTTATGCTACACTGAATTTTCAGTACAGATTCCCGTCGCCGGAGGCGCCTTCAGTTACCTAAGAGTCACTTTTGGTATGCAGAGAAAAAATATATTATACATTTTGTTCTTTAACTCAAAAATTTCAATTCTCGGAGTGCTCATGGAATTTGAGACTATAATATTGCAGGAGAGTTTGTGGGGTATTTTGCTGGGGCTAACATACTGATGGAGTATGTATTATCAAACGCTGCCGTTGCAAGAAGTTTCACTGACTACTTGTGCCATGCTGTTGGTGAAAATGATCCAAACTCATGGAGAGTAGAAGTAGATGGCCTTTTTAAGGGTTACAATATGTTGGATTTTCCTGCCGTCGCGCTTGTTCTGCTTCTCACTCTTTGTCTATGTCACGGGTTTGATCTCTTCTAAACCTCTTGCTTTGTCCCATGAGATATATTTTTTAATATTATAGAGCTAATATTGGTTATGTAACTTTTGTTTAATGTTATTGAACTATCATCAAGTGATCGGTTATTTAATTAGTTTGGTTACTGTAGATTTTGGAAGTGATTGAAGTTTCTTTTTGGGATTGCAGCACAAAGGAAAGCTCAGTACTGAACCTAATAATGACAATCTTTCATGTGGTTTTCTTTGGGTTCATCATAATTGTTGGTTTCTGCAATGGGAGTGTACAAAACTTGGTAAAGCCAGGAGGGCTAGCTCCTTTTGGTGTTAAAGGCATTGTTGATGGAGCAGCTACTGTGTATTTCAGCTATATCGGCTATGACTCAGTTTCAACCTTGGCAGAAGAGATCCAAAATCCTTCCAAGAGCTTGCCTTTGGGCATCGTTGGTTCTGTTCTCATTGTCTCCTTGCTATATTCCCTCATGGCCTTGTCTTTGTGTCTCA
The DNA here is from genome assembly GCA_029633175.1 of Citrus glauca. Taxonomy (NCBI): domain Eukaryota; kingdom Viridiplantae; phylum Streptophyta; class Magnoliopsida; order Sapindales; family Rutaceae; genus Citrus; species Citrus glauca. The sequence goes on along the minus strand of JAQOOD010000003.1, from coordinate 2,209,349 downwards.
TGGTACCATACAATAAGGTTAGTAAAGCTAAATCAATTAGATGAAGCAGAAATTATGTATAATCTCGAAATCTTAATATATATCTATAATAAGGCGTTCTTGGAATGATTATAGATACTGAAAGACGCATCATTTTCAATGGCTTTCCGAAACATCGGTTGGGCGTGGGCGAGCAACGTTGTTGGAGCTGGAGCAAGCTTGGGAATTGTTGCTTCACTCTTGGTTGCCATGTTAGGCCAAGCTAGGTATCTTTGTGTCATTGGAAGGGCCAGGCTTGTGCCAAACTGGCTAGCCAAGGTGCATCCTTCAACCGGAACTCCATTGAACGCAACTCTCTTCTTGGGTAAGTGACGCAGCTTTCCTATGATCACTATCTAAGAACATAGAAGGTGCTTAAATGGCTCTCGGTGAATTGCTTAATTTTTTTTGTTTCTGATACCATTAGGGCTATGCACAGCATCAATTGCACTCTTCACTGAACTCAACATAGTGCTTGAAATGATCTCCATCAGCACACTCTTGGTGTTCTATTTAGTTGCCAATGCTCTCATCTACCGTCGATACGTGATGATCAGCGACAACCCTCCTTTTCACACTCTCTTGTTCCTCTTCCTTCTCTCATTTTGTGCTATTTGCTTCTCTATATCATTGAAAATTCAGCAACAACTTTGGGGCTTGCCGCTATTCGGTGGGTTAATGCTCATTGTCACGGCCTTCTTCCATTACTCTATGTCTCGTGTAAGCCACCCAACTGGATGGTCAGTGCCATTCATGCCATGGCCGGCAGCTATATCAATTTTCCTAAACGTCTTTCTTATGACAACACTAAAGCTACTCTCCTACCAAAGATTTGCTATGTGGACATGTTTGATAACTTTGTTTTATGTGCTCTATGGTGTTCACTCAACTTATGAAGCTGAAGAAATGAAGGGGGGTGTTGAAGAAGTGCCAAATCCATCAGTCCAACAAAGTAAGCTAGATATTCAAATGCTTTAATTATAAGAAATGAAGATGTATGTTTTATATGTAGTCTTTCTTTTTATATTAATTTGTAAGCAACCACGTAGGTTTTTGGGGTTGTTACAATGTTTGTTAAAATGTAAGTGTCATGGAATCCTCGTAAGTAAAAATATGATTTCCCATCAAATAGAAATGTAAATGACTAGATGAAAGTAAGGGCAAAATAAAAGAAAGATGAAACATTAACGAAAAAACCAAAGAGATTGGCAAAGTTCTATATTTAGTTATATTTAACATAGGAGTTTGATATTTGTAACTTAAAAGTTAAGAGTATTGAAGTGTTTGATAAACACTTGTTATGCGGTTAGGCAATTAAGTTAATTATATGTGAAAATTTTATAATATTTTTATCATTTTTGGCAAAATGATGATGTAAAAATTATATTTACTACATACTATAAACTTTTATTTTATTGTTATAATCCTTTTTTTTTTCTATAACAACTATATCTTTTAAGTTATAAAAAAAAAACTATATCTTTTAAGTTGCAGTACCTAAATATCAAATAAAACCTTATATATTTATATAAGGTTAATCAACAAAACTTCCGAATCATAGCTGTATTATTTGATAAATACTTTTAACTTGCTTCGAAAACAAAACTGATTTTATCTTACAATTGTTCAATAAAAAAAAAAAAATCTATGTTACTCTTACTAATTGAACCTTATCGAACTTTTAATACAATGATGGCAAACATTTCGCAGCTGCTGTGACAGTATAATCCCAAACCGAGCCTTAAGTCCCTTTTACTTTCTGTGGCACCTTTTCATTTCCGTCCATGTGTCATGGTTAAATTATAATGTTTGAAAATTGAGCAAGATGTGAAGAATATCCTCTATAATCAGGCGTGGTGTCTGGATGACTGAGATCGTTTCGGGCCATAGCGTGTAATGATGAATACAGTGTTGAATCTCTTGGAAAAATGCAAGTTCAGTTCTCATTTTTTGTCACTTACTAGCTCATCCAAAATGGGCAAGTTGTCACCATTCTCTAGAGAGAGCGGAAAAAGATTTCACTCTGTACAATGAAGGCATGATTGCTCCATTGATTTGAGCAATAAACATTGGGAAGATGACCTCAGAGTGTCTGTCCAGTACTTGAGCACTGAAGGTAAATATTCACATTCACAAGCGAAAGAAGGTATATATACGCCTTGTAGGCCTGTTTAAACAAGATCCAGAAATTAAATTCAGTCTGTTGAAGATATTTGTTTGTTGCTAGACCGTTTAATAATGAATAAAAGATAGCATGGGATCAATCTACTGAATTGACCTAGAAAGATCCATGGGCTTAGTGGGATCTGATGGTGATGGGGGCATTACATGCTTTTTATGGTACTTTGCTACATCAGCCATTGTCAAAAAGAAAGTCTCCCTGCCCGTAGTTTCATTCCGTTGCATTCTGTGTGACTCTCCTCACATTCCCATTTTACTTTTTATCTATTGCTTTCTTCCCCTGTTATTGAAAACTTGGACGGTAGGCGTCTTTGTTTCTCTTCCAAACCTAACAATGATTTTCCTTTGTTTCTTTTTTTCTATTTTACATTTGATTGAACGTGGAGAATAAACTGCAATGATGTTCTTAAAGGCAATGGGGAATGATATTATGGCTTCTTATTCATTAGACACATGATTCAACAGAGTTGTAGGCAGGTTCCCGAAACAAATGAATACTTGATAAATTTGTAAGCATTTTTATGGTAAAACTCCGAAAGGGATCCCATTATAGAGAATTAGCGAGAGGTTGGAGATTCCATATATGATTTAAGCAACGGTCATATTGGCTCAAAACTTGTTGCACATAATTGCTTGCCTTGCCTTATCGGTCACGAGTGTCCTTTTTTCCCAGTCGACATACATTACATAAACATTCTTGCAATCCCCACCACAAAGGGGCGAAACTCTGAGGAGGCTAACCCCGGCTGTAGCCCGGGTTAGTTTCTTGAAAAAAAAATTAATTAATTATAATTTTTTTTAAAAAAAAACTTATAATAAAATATAAAAATATAACTAATAATTATAGTTCATATCTATTTTTTTAAATTAAAAAATTAACTCAAATCCCTGACTAATTGATCCAATTATCCAAATTCTAAATTCTCTGAAACTTAATTGTTCAAGTCTTCAAGTTACCACCTCATGAGTGATAAACAGCCTCTGCCGCACTCACATGCTCATACTATTTTTGACTTAGTTATTAGCTTATACTTTTGTTAAATTTTTTTGATAAAATAATTAGTAATTCTCTAATGTATTAATATCGCAGGTAATATAATTCAGATACGATAATATATGAGTTTTCTTTTTTGAAGAATCGCAAGACGAAATTTCGTTGATGGTTTTTTTTTTACATTGTATTTTTAAATTTCATTATTAATTTTTACTTATCTAGTGTATTTTAATAATTTCATTTATATAGAATAAATTTTTTGAGAAGTAATTGAATTTAAAAAAACATAACCCACCCCAAAAAATAGTGCTAGCTTCCCCCCTTCCGCCGGCGCCAAAAAAAAGTTTCATGAGTCTAAACTTAATTCTAATTGCCCACTGATTTCATAGCCCATTGGTCGCCCATGCTCTTTAAGTCCTAGCAATTGCAGGGAGTCTGGGAATAATTTCCCTCCTTATTTAATTGAGTAGAAATAGATATATTATCCACTAACGTGCAGGGAATATCACTTCAATATTCAGTGCGGGTAGAAATATTAGAAAACCGGATAATGTCATAATAGAAATGGTTTAGGGTAATACCAATAATTTTTTTTTTTAATTGAAAACATCGATAAATTCCGATTGTCATATACATATTAATGTTAATTTAAAGAAAAATGATAAATTTCATCTTATCCCCCTATTAAATTGACATACTTCAATTTACTTTATAAAAAATAAAAATTTCAATTTATTCCCTAAAATATGTATTTCTCTGTTAGTTTTAAACGTCAAAAGGATAAAATTGTATTTATACATTTCTATGAAGGTCAACTAAAGAATAAAAGTCAAATCTTTATTTTTTACCTTTCATTCATATCTGAGTATTTATGTAAATTAAAGAATGCATCTAAATAATTTAATAAAATTTAACCTAAATAACTAATTATTTTAAAATTAATTGTTTTTTTTATTTTTACGATATATAAAATCATTTGAATGGTGTGCTTCTGAGAAGCAACGATATGAAAGAAGAAGCAAGAAAAGAAGACGAACAATTAAAAAAAAAAGATGATGAAGAAAAAGAGTAGGAGATGAAGAATAAAAGAGAAAAATAAATTAAACTATTACAATTTTTAAAATTAAAAATTAAAATTTTTATCAGTTTTATTTTTAATATTTTCATCAAAGATTTTTTTTTTTCTAAGCAAAAACTTTTTCTTTAATGCAATTTCTTCTAACAGCTCAAACAATGAAATTATCCTTTTAATTCTCCCACTAATTTCCGTTCAAATCTCTAAATAACATTTTATCAACCTCTTTAGTTTATTTTATCAATGGATTCATAGTCCACAAAATTTCTTGCAAGTCCAATCAGAAATAAAAAACATGCATATTTAAAAGGACTAAAAATTTCTTTCAAAATCTAACTAACAAGATTGTTATGTTACATAATCATATAACATACGTGATTATGCAACAATTGTTAAATTTTTATTTAATATTTATAAAAATAATATGATTTTTTAATCTTATATTCTCATAACTGTAGAATGAAATACATGATTATACAATAATTGTTAAATTTTCATTTAATATTTATAAAAATAATATGATTTTTTTTATTTTATATTCTCATAACTGTAGAATGAAATTCAACGGCTGTTACATAATCATGTAATATAATAAAAACCCTAACTAAAATATAATCCGCTGTCACAATGTTCTAAAAAATAACTTAAATCAATGGACTTTAACCCTAGTTCTCAAATTAAAACATCCCAACCTTCTTTTACCTTTATTTGCCACGGCAACGTCACTCAAATCCTCCAAATCAAGAGCCCTACCACCCACTCGCTGCGACAAAGCTAGCCATAACAGCTGTCAATTGAACCTGCCATTTAATTCATTCGACTCCAACAAGCACATTTGAGCAAACAGTATCCCCATTGGTAGCCAATCACAGCCAAAACCTTGAGTTTGGCGAGAGGAATTTTGGGTGGGTTTTAGTTGGGATCAACGGAGAAATACTTGCTTGGCTTAGCCGTGCGCGGCCATGGGCTCCCTTAGAATTCCTTGCGCGGTCATGGGCTTTGCTATGCAATGAGCACTGATTTGGGTTTAAAAGTAGTTGTGGAGTTGTTAAGTGTGTGAAAGAGGAAAGAAAAAAAAAAATGAACAGAGAAAAAGATGAAGAAGAAAGAAGAATAGAGAGAGAACAAATTTTCCCTTATTTATAAATTTATTTATTTTTATTTCAAAATTTATAATTTTAGTTTAAACTTGAAAATCTTTATAGATTAAGGGTGAGATTTTCTTTGTAATTGTACGTACAAGGAGATTTTCAGGTAGCTTTTTTGTTGGGTTAACATGCAATATTCTTATTTTATGAAATATTATTGATGAGATTTTGTTTTATATTTTTGTTTAAACTTGAGAATCTTCATAGATTAGGGTGAGATTTTCTTTGTAATTGTGTGTAGAAGGAGGTTTTTGGGTAGCTTTTTGTTGGGTTAACATGTAATGTTCTTGTTTTTTTGAAATATTATTATTGTGATTTTGTTTTATTTTCTAAAAAAGAGATTAGAGGGTGATTTTTGTTTGTGTGCGAATAAAATTGGAATTAGTTTTATTTTAGAAACAGTAAGGGTATAAAGGATCATTTATCTCTCCAATATAAATACAACCGGCAATATATTCTATAATTAACAGGTATTATCGTACTTTCGTTAGTTAACGTTAGTCGATAGTTAAATTTAACAGAATTTAGAGGGTAAGTTTAAGTTTTTAAACATCTTTTTGGAGAATAAATTAAAACATATCAATCTAATAAGAGGTATGATAAAATTTACCCTTAAAAAAAATCAAATTATGTCAACTTCACAACAAAAATCTTTTCCTCCAACTTAATTTTCTATAATATTGAATTAAGCGATTAACCTCAAAAATTTTGGATTGAGAACTATAATACTCCACTGTTCTACGATACAAGTAGTCATCAACAAATCTTCAAAAACAGTATTTGACAGCATTTCAGCATCACGATGCTCTCTCAATCTAGTTCAAATACAAATCAACGAGCTTGATACATTCTTTTGGAACCAAATTAGAAGAAAAACGACCAAATTTCAAATCCAAATAATTCCGGATTTGCAATCCCCTATAAATGAAGACCCTATTTTCTGATATCCATAAACTCCATCGGACTTTCAAATTAGATGTATGTAGAAGCCTAAAATTTTAAATTTACGGTTGGCCATGCGCAATCTTCCAATGATTCCACCATCCAGCTAGCAAAACTTTAAATCCATTATCCAAAAAGATAACTTCCGAACGGTTGTTTTAAGTTTTGCAAATCCAAGATGAAACTAACCCAATCATGCATACACAAAAGAGTACAGGCAAAAAAATATGAATTTCGTTTTGTAATCCAGTTGAAGTGTAATAATTTTTTGAAAAAGATGCAAGTCAGAAAAAGGGAAGAGAGTGAGAATTGACATACTCACATGAACGGCCAGCATAAAGATCAAAATCAGCTGAGCAAACCGTCTGCCAAGATACAAAAAATCCCACCTCCAGAAAACATCATACTATTGTAAAGTTACGAAAGGAATGTAATCTCTAACTAATGCAACTTCCACAGAATCTTAATTCCAAACTTCAAAAAGAACTATTGTTACCGCACTGTCTCAGCTACCTTCCATTTATCCACAATCTGATGCTATAATTCGAGTATCAACTCTTGAAAACTTGTCTCCTTTTCAAGCTGTTTTAGGCAACGCTACATAAACCTTCACCTTCTTCTTCCTCTCGTTCTCCAGTAGCCCCGACACAAAAGAATCGAAAATATGTCGCTGTGACTCCAATATCATCTGGTTATGCTTTTTCTCCATCTCCATTCGCATTTTCTGAGTCTCCCTTGCCATTTCCATCTTCATCTTCTCCACCTTAACAAACTTTTCTGTTAACAATGTAATTGATGAAACCAACTCCTCAAAAGGATCCAAATCTCTCTTAACCCCACCATCACCATTCTTCTTCCCAAACCTCAATCTTGAAGAAGAATCATGCACATTCATACCCCGAAGATCAACAGTACCATTCCAATTTCCATTGACCCTCCCATAATTCTTCAATCTAGTTCCCACCGGCACAAAATCGCCATCACCAAGGGATTTAGCATAAAACTCACTTCCACTACCTTTAGCAACCACATAATCAGCATGGTCATCATAGTATGCATTAGGTTTAAAATTCGCCTCAACACTGACAAAATTCTTTGCCTTAAACCCCAGTGGTGGCACAGAAATCCTATCACCAAAGGTTCTCACAGGAAACCCATCAACACCATGATTAAAATCAAGTCTAGGACATGATTTTCCATCATCAATATTCTCATAACTCTTCAATCGAAACCCTTGAGGCGTTACAATATATGTATCATCAACTTCCATTTTCATGCCAAACCCAACTCCAGAATCACCATTAACCTTCAAATAATCCTTTGCCCTAGAATCTAAACCTCCAAAATCGTCACCAAAATCAATATTCTCGTAATTCCCCATTAACCCACTTCTTAAAGCAAAATCTGGATTGAAATCAACGTCAGTATTCCCATATTTACTCATTAAACTCTTATCATTCCTAGTTTTTATTCGAAACTCAGTAACATCCACAACTTTCTGATCAACAAGTTCACGACTCTGATTACCAAGCCCAGGGGCAGACGAGGACCCAAAATTCATAGAATCCAATAAAGGAAAAAGGTCCCAAGAAGAAACAAATCGACCTGGAAACGACAGAGAGCGCTGTTTCTCGGAACGATACCGTTTCCGCAGTTTCTCGATCTTGTGACGGCACTGAATGGAGGACTTCGAAGCCCCGGGGGTGGATTCGGAGACGGCGGAGGAGACGGCATCCCAGTCGGAGGTGCGGAGGTTGCCGCGATTGAGAGAGAGCCACCTGGCACCGTAGGCGTTGATGAGGGCTAGGGTTTCGTCGGTGGTCCAGCAAGGCGGTGGGACCCGCTTAGTCGGAGGGGTTGGCATGGTAGGAGGGTGGGGTGCGCAAAGTAAGGAGTGGAAGAAGAAGAAGAGGAGGAGGAGGAGGTGATTTGCGTGGTTGTTGTCGTTATCATTATTTCGAGTAAAAAGGATGGGTGGGGGCGCCAAGCGCAACCGACTGAGTGGGAGAGGGAATGAGGCTAGAATGCGCCGGGTTGGGTGCGAAGCGCAACCACTCCGCCACGATCATCGCCAACCAACCACTATGACATTTGATTTTTGACAATATCCACTCCCAGTCTCATCAGAGCCCACCCTTTCTTCGCTGCGTACGAAATGTCGTTTCCTCCTTGCGGTAGTATTGCGGAATGAATTATCGAGATGATTGGGCTCGTTCTAGGCCCAACAACATGGGCCGATTCTAAAGTTAATGGGCTCAGTCACATGCATTCTGATAAACACACAAGTCAGAAACTGATTATTTCATTCTCCATTGCGTATGCTATCACTATCGGGCATCCGCTAACATAAAAGTTGAATTAGCTACGTTTACGATGTGTTTATTAAATAAGAATGAATTAAAATGTATTAGAATAGAGAATAATGAATAAAAATTATAATAAATTATTTATTTGAACTGTAGTAATTAGAATCGGAATAAATTGGAATGCATTAATGTGTTTACTTTGCGTGAAAATCAGAATAAAAATGAGTTAAATTACTAAAAAAATCCTTAATTACGTATGTCATAATTAATATGATTATTTTTCAAAAATTTATTATTAATTATTGTTAATAGTATAATAATAGTATTATTAAATATATTAACTAAGTATAATACTTTTATCAATAATAATTATAATAATAATATATTATAATTTCTAATAATGATTATTTAGTATTTTAATTATTATTATTATTATGATTGAAAAATGATGATGATGATCACCATAATAATAATAATAATAATAATAATAATAATAATAATAATAATAATAATAATTGTTTGAGGAATTAAATAGAGTGATCATGATCTTCTCTAAGTGAAAGTGAGCAAATAATTGAGCAGACCACCTCGACCAAGTACTATGAGGTGGAGCAAATCATATCGACCAGGTACAATGAGGTTGAGCAGATCGCCTTGACTAGGTGGTGTGAGCTTGAGCAAATGACCACGTGGTAAGAGATTAAGCAAATCACCTCCACCAGGTTCTATGAGGTGGAGCAGATCACCCCGACCAGGTGCTATGAGATAGAGCAGATCACCCCGACTAAGTGCTATGAGCTTGAGCAGATCACCCCGACTAGGTACTATGAGCTCGACTAGATCACCTCGACCAAGTGATGACCAGGAACCAAGACTCAATTAAAATAAACCACCACAAAACTCTTTCGAAAAATCAGGGCACAAATTTGATCAATTAATGGTTATTGTCATGATTTAAGGTCGTGGGTGTGGGTGTTTTATAAAAATCCCGAGAAAACCACGCCAAAGGTGGAGGGCTCTTTTTGAGGGGATCGGACTAAGAAATTCTTTTTGGATACTCAACTTTATTTTTCTATAAATTATTCAAAAAGCTTTGGGTTTTAAGGCAATGTTGATTAAGTTATATGAGAAATGTCATATTTGGTTTTTCCTGTAAATCTCATAACTGACTTGAGCGTCGGAGGGTTTACCCCAGAAAAACTTCCGGCACCTCTAACCATTTTCTGTAATTTCAGGTATTTGTTGATCACCAGCTTGAAGATTATATGCTCATAAATGTTCTGCTCATAGTCCAAGAATATTCTTGGAAATCAACCAACAACTTTCCACCAAATAAATTTAATGCTAATACAGGAATCTAAAATTGAGTCACTAACCGATAGGTTCAAATTTCGGTATCAACAATAACAATAATAATAACAACAATAAAATAATCAGAAAAAAATCATCATCAACAACACAATAATATAAAAAATCACCATAATTTATTTCTTAAATAATAATAAGAACAATAATCATCATCATCGTGGGTTACAAGTTACAACGGCTGCTGACAGGGGCGAGATGGTTGCTGTTTCCAGCGATGGTGAGTGTTGCTGCTGCGATTCGAGGTGCTGCTGCGTTAGTGCTGCTTTAGTGCTCTAATGATGCGAAAGCGCTAATAACGCAATTTGTGCTGCTCCTCGACGCAATTTGGGGAGATGTTGCTTCGGTGCCCGATCCCGGTGCTGTAATGGAGGCTTGTTTGCGAGGGTTCGATGGAGGCTTTTTGGCTACAATTTGTTTGCGAAATGTTTGCTTTTTTATTTATATTTTTTAAAATTTAATAGAGGTTATTTTTGAAATTTTAAATTTTTAGTGGGGGCGAATTTAGTGATCTAAGGAGTGGGAGATTGATTCCTAATCCTTTCTTGAAATCAATCTCTCATTCCCTATTCCTAAATTAAGGTAGATTCTATAATTCTGATTATAATTTTTCTATTTTATAAAATAAACACTATTAATAATTCTGACGAGATCGACGATGGTTCAATGACTTTCCGGTGAGATTTGATGGTGATCCGGCGACTTTCCTGTAGAGTTCGACGATGGTCCGGTGATCTTTTGACAATGTCCGATGGTGGTTCGGTAACTTTTCGATGGAGGTCTATTTATAATATTAAATTAATAAAATAATAATTATTGATGGCATTAAAATTAGTTAAAAAATTGAAGGATAATTTTGAAAATTTTAGTTTATGATATAAGAGAAATTTAAATTCTTCACTATTTAGTATGAAATTTAAATTCCACATTATGATGGATATTAAATTCTAATAAAAATTAAATTCTTATACATTTTATCAAACCAAACAATGAAAATAAAAAGAGAATTTAAATTACTTTCATCTCCTATATTCTCTTCTCCCAACAAAACACCACCTTAAAATATTCTAAACTTCAATCTACTGTATTTTTACTAAGAAGATAAAATAAAATTTCATCCATGTACACCTAATTTTTTTCCTTATTTTTTTGGAACAAAAATAAATTTAAATTTAAATTTACAATAATATTTTGAAAATTATCATTTCACATATACCGCCGGAGGCAGGTAATTAGAAGTTAACCATTTCTAATGATGTCCCCAGCCGCCCCCAGCTTATGATATGATAGCAATCAAAGGGACTTTCGAAGTCCAGTAGTGTAGCATGTATTGTGTGCGCTTGTCCAGCAACGTGATATGTAACAAATGAAAGGTTATCTTGTAATTAACCTGTTGTATGACAGTTATAATAAGGAATAAATAATATTATGGTTACAGTTTTGGGAACTCGAACCCGATCATCAATTAATTTATTTTATTAATTTAGGTAGCGTTTGTTTTTTAATTTAATAATTTAAAGTGACTTAAATTAATTAATTAAGTTAATTAGAAGCGTTTGTTTTTATAATTTAATGAGACTTTTTAGATAATTTTGACTTAATAAAATAAACTAATTTTTTTGATTTTTTTCTTAATAGAGAAATTTGAATTAAGTCAATTACTTGCTAATAATTAACTTAATTATGTTATATACGATATTTACCCCACATAAAAATATCCATGTTTTTTCTTTTTTATGTTATATACGATAAAATTTGAAATTTATGGTATTTTATATATCAAAATTTCAAAATAATTATATATTCACTTAAATATAGTTTTACTTATAAATATTAAAATATTATGGTATTTAATATATTATTTATTTGACATTCAAATTTAATAAGGATACAAATGTAAAAGTACATATTTTTTAGCTTTTTAAGTTGAAAAAAATAAACAACTTAATACTTATTTTCGGAGATTCAACCCTAAAAACAAACATATTATTCAGATTCAGACATTCAAACATATTCAGAATTCACACTAATTCAGATCTATTTAGATTTCAGACAAAAAAATAAATGCCACCTTAGTTTGCAATTTTCTTTCTTGGCCAGATGTTCGGAGAAGTGATGGAGTTCACTTCATCATCCTTTGTTCTATTAACTCTGCAATTGATCCACTTTTGATGTTACGTTACACTGAAATCCAGTGTATAATCGAAAATTAAAATCCAAATAAATGTTGAAATTAAAATACCATCATCCACTGATGTAAATAAAATGGCCTTAGTAACTATAACTAAATGCACTCCTTATACCCTTAGCTTCTGCCTTCTGGTAGCATAAATCGGCTTATTTATGAACAAATTATTTGTACTTAACTTACTGAAATAAGAAAATGTCTGTAGAAAGCAAAACAATTCGGTACCTTGTTAATGGAGAAAATAGCACTTTCTCCCCATAACCCTTGAATTTTGTAACTTAACTTTACAGTATTTATATTATCCCAGAGTTTTAACCAACAAAAAAAAGGGAAAAATGATTTTGCAAGTGCCTTTCCCCATTGTTAACCTGTCTTTCTTCCAAATTTCCACAAAGTACCAAAGTAAGATTCATTTGTTGGCCTTAAGTACATAGAATGCAGACAATTTTTGTTAATAAAAATAGATGTCAATTTGTTACCGTCCAAGTTCCAACGCATGTGTTTGTATGTGACATGAGAACTAAAATACGACCTTGGCAAGCGATGAGTACAATGAGAATGGATTATCTCAAGATACTAAAATAATAAAAGAGCGTCTATCATATATTATATAATTACTCTTTTAAGACATCAAGAAGTCAAATATCAATCCTGTGGCATTCCCTCAGAATCATCGCCGCCTGCCCAACGGGGACCCGTTGATTATCAAATAAACAAGTATAATGTTGCCATCAAGCCCAATGCTGCTGCAAGCTTCAAGTTAAGAGATTTACATTTACTTTCTGCCTATACACCACACACGTACGATATAGAGTCAGAGCCACAGCTTGGGAACTCAAATAAAACCCAACTGAGAAACATGAGAAGACTTTGCAGCGTCGTAATACTAATAGCCTTTGCAATTTCAGCCAATGCAGGAGACCCAGATATCCTGGATGATTTCTTGGTGCCCCCAGGGATTGACATCAACAGCATAACCAGACAATATTTCACATTCACTGGCCTCAGAGACATGCAGAGCGTGAACTACACGGGCAAAACTGAGTCCATAGTTCGCAGAGTGACCAAGAAAATATTTCCAGCGTTGGAAGGGCTTGGAGTTTCAGTTTCTAGAACATTTTATCCTCCTTTAAGCATCACGCCTCCACATTACCATCCTAGATCATCTGAGCTTCTGGTAGCATTAGACGGGCCTTTAGAAATCGCATTCATCGACACCAGAAACAAGTTGTTTGTGCAAACGCTTCAGGCTGGTGATCTTTTCGTCATCCCCAGAGGACTCATCCATTTTGTAAACTACACAAGAGGCGACTGTGGTGGGGGGTACCATGGGGATATTTGGAAGTGCGAATCCTGGAACAGTTACACTGGGTAGTACCCTCTTTGAAAGCGGGATAAAATCAGATTTACTAGCTAAAGCCTTCAAAACAGATGAGGAAACCATTTACAAGCTAATGAAGGCAAATCAAGAGTAGCATCCATCTGCCGTAGTTGCGAATTATGATCAGATCATGTGTGAGATAAGAACCACGCTGCATGCCTGAGAGTGAAAAATAAGCAATTTCTCCGCCGATGTAACAAAAATTGTGTTGCCTGTTATCCTGTTGTATCATCTTAGCTTTCATTCAGAATTAGGTACTGTTCGCTCTCTCATTCACAGTTCGAATTTTATGATTTTTTTATCAATCCAGTACACTGTACATGGCTTCACTCTAAGAAACAACAGAAGATCAGAGGCAGAGGACCGACTTTGAAGTTTGATCTTCACTCACTATCATCACATGCTATTAGTCCCATAACATATATTTGAAATAACTTAACATACATTTGAATAATACATTCCACATGGTACCAATTTCACAGTCCATGTTATCATTTTCACACCATTCAAATAAACATGTTTCCGTAACCAACCCTTCTTTATCCTTTGATCAGCAGAAGAATTCAATTCGTTAATTTGATGATACATGCTTGTATTATGATATATGTCTCCCAACTTAACACACAAAAAGTTAGAAAGAGGGAAAGCATAAAAGAATATCAATTTTTTTGCCATTAGTTTCTGACGTTACATTTTCTTATACAACAGCAACTAGTAAGCCTGTGAAATGGCAAACTAATCTCTCCAAAAGAAAAATTACATTTGATGACTAGAAAATACAATACAAATGGGAAAGGTAAAGTGCTCTCATTACCTACTCTACACCAATAACAATGATACATGAGAAAAATAAAATAAAACAACATTGAATAAATTACTGTCAGCCTCTGTTCCAGAGTCCCAGTTGAGATTGGTAAGTACTATAGTAATGTTGGATACTTGGCATCAAGAAAATCTCTGAGAGTCTGCGCAGCTTTCTGACCACCCATTAGTTCAGCTAGCCTTTCTACTGGTAGGAGGGCCAGGTCAGCCAAGCTCTTACATCCATCCATTATAGACCTGTAGTTTGAATCTGTCACACCAGGGAGTCGCCTTAGGAACTCCACAGCAGATGTATTGTAATTTTCGGCTCTGTAATGCAGAAAGTAAATAACCATTAATTTTCATGACACCAAGGGCAACCAGGAGGCATTTGCAGGTTCTTGGCCATCAAATTCCTAGAAGATTTATCTAATGGGGGGAGCCCAATGATGGAAAGTTCCATCCCAGCGCAAAAGCACAGGGCACAACAAGGCCTAGCATAAACCCTGCTTTTCTCTCTGCATAGCAGAACATCCTCCACCTAAGAGCAATGATCATGAACAATGTTTTCAAAAATGAAAAACTCAAATTAAGAAAACTTACCTCACATCATTTTCCACAATACCATCTTCGGAGGGGACACCAACTCTAAGTGCCTTTGCCTCATCAGGTTCATCTTGATTTGCTTTCAGTGCAGCAAATATTTCAGCAGTTGCATGCAAACTGCGAGACCAGATGATTCTCAAGCGAGGAAAATGTAAAACAAGCAGCGACAACTTGGATATAATATTATTTGGTGTCACATCATCACCAATATCACTTGCAGACTGAAAAAAAGAGAACCAAGAAAACCAAAACAGAAAACCGTTAAGGCTACCAGATAGCAGTCCCTGAGCTTAAATAAATAGGATATAACAATTCTCTGCACAAGACTTAATTCAGGTTACCTGAAATGAAAAGCTTTTGTCTTGTGAAAACTCAATCAGAAGAACAGGTATTCTGTAATAGCGAACCATTGTTTCTACTTGGTGATAAAGGCGGCCAGACGTGAAGCTTGTAAATAGATCTTGGATACTCTTTCTCTCAACACACATTAATGGTGACAGAATATAATCACCAACTTCCAAAACCACTGGTATAATGCGCATGCCCCTCTGATGGAGAACATTAGGGAGGCTACTCATGAACTCCCTCATGTCCACTATGACCTGAAATGATGGGAATTCCAGTGAAAAAGAAAATATAAATATATATTTGAAGTACAGCAAAGTTCATATGCAAAGCATTCTATGCACCTGCATTTCTTTCTCAACTTCCTTTCTTCCACCTGCCTTTCGAGTTATTGCATTCTGGGAAGTGGTGACCTGTACCTCTGCAGAAGAATTCAGTCCCAGACAGTGCCCATCCTGATTTTTAATCGATTTCAGAAAAACAACTGAGTTACATAACCAAAGTGAAAAATTATAGCATAAACAGAAGTGAATCCATTGCTTCGTTCACAAACTATACTTAGAACTTAAAGTACTTGAACTGAGAGACGAAGAAACTTAAGAGAAGACGGCAATCAAGGCCGAATTAATTGTATGAGACACTAGCAATATTTGTTGATGTTCATCATCCATTACTTTGAATCAATGATTAAAATATTAATGAAATCCAGAAAACTGCAAAGCAGTTCAGTACCAAAATGAAGAATAAATGAGTACTGTCACAGTAAACAGAATTCTTGGCCACACAAGATCAAACCTGATCGATTGGGATCATCATAAATGATTTCTGCCTGATCAATGACTCAAAAGCTCCATTCTCCCTCCGTATACTAGCCTCAAACTTTTGCACCTCTGTGGAATCTTCGTAAAAGAGAAAATAAACTTTCAATTTCATTAAAGGATTCTCAGCTTTGTAGACTTCAATTTGTCTAACAAAACTCATGTCTGGATGGTAAACAACAATCACAAAGGGTTTCAGAATATCAAGTATGGGCTGGTCACTTTCTAGCGCATAAAAGTGTACAGGTGGCAGTGGCTTGGAATCTTTGGACTCTGCAGTATCAGTCTTTAGACTGCATTTCCACTGAACCTCTTTCTCTACAAATGCAGTTTCAAGCATGCCTCCAGAATAACCTACTACACCGGAGTGAATTTCATCTTCTGGGCCTTCGTTTCCTGAACCAGATATTTCAGGTTTATCTTCTATCGCTGCTTTGCTGTTACTCTTACTATCTTTATTTGCAGATTGTGGAACACATGCTGGGCCATTTCTATTCCTTCCTTTTCCAAGTCCTCTTCCAGGTCCTTTGCTTCCATAATAAGTCTCAGGATTATCACCATCATCACTTTTACCTGGGTTCCTTATTTTCGATGCTGCAGCCAACAGTGCATCATGTTCCTGTTTGCTGACACTACTAGCTTCTGCATTCTGTGCTATTTTTACAGGAGCAACTCCATCAAGAATTCCATAACCTTTCGGCTCCTTAGATTTCTTTTTCTTTGATGAGGTTTGCACACTACGCAGTTGTACTTTACTCAACAAGTATTTCTCCCATTCTTCCCGCATGACCTTCACAACAAATTACAATACAACTTGGTTTTACCAAACAGTTTATCATCAAAACATAATATAAACCAACTTGTGAATACAATGAGTAGACTCAAGATTAAATGTAAATTTCTAAAAAATGCAATATTTCAGGTTATTGTAAAACAAACATTTTATTATTTCATCAAATAAAAAAATTGCTATTTCATCAAGGAAAAAAAAGAAACTTCCCATAGATCTTTTAATAAATGAAATCAAGATTTCAGCTCAGAAATCAAATGGTAGAATGCAGCGGAGTACTGCAAGCAATCCAGCTTTGATCTTGCCAGAACAGACAGCAGTGATGAGATGCCAATACGTGAAAAATGAGAATGAGAATAGCAAAGGGATCATAACACATAAAGAATGCCAAAAACCTTTTCTGAGCCATTCCTGATGCAATCTTCAAGCTGCATACACGAGCACTCATCTTTGCAAGCCACCAGGACAATACCATGATCATTTTCTTCCCCATCAAGGAGAACTTCTTCCCTTGATGAAGCTTGCTTTAGTCTTTCCTCTTCTATCTCTTCAAGGACCTCCTATGATAAAATTATCATATTCAATCTCAGAATGAACCCTCGGAGAGTTTATAATTCATTCTTGTTTCATCTTGCTAGAGAAATCCAATTTAAAATGACATAGTAAAGTGACATGCAATGGATAATATAACAGAAGAAAAAATACAGGGACGAAACACAAAAGGTACCTTTTGGACAAGAAGCTCTTTTTTTTTTTGTTGGGGGGGGGGGGGGGGGGTTGTTGGTGAGAGAGCATAGGGGTTAAGACTTGGACAAGAAACATTGACTATCAAAATTATACATGTCAATACATCACATCTTACTGTCTTAAAACTTATTACAGACTACACAACAACAAATGTAGATATGAAAGAAAATGGAACTCACTCACTCACACGTAACACCTTCCACTTCGGTGCCTCCTCCAATACTTCTTCCAGAACTACCTTTGTACTTGTAGATGAAGTACCACCATCTGTGCTCAGTGAACACAAAACACAAAAGAGTTCAACAAAATGACACATAAGTGCTTTTCAGGTACCTACTCTTTTAGTTATCTCTGTTTAAAAGGTTTTACAAGCCACATAAGACAAACAGGAAGACATAAACTAGAACAAAGAATACAACAGGACAACACTCACCTTCATCTTCATTATTATCAACTTTCTTCAATTTTCTCTTTTTGCCTGTTACGCTCTTGCTTTGCCCATTCAATTCCACACCATCTGACCTTGTGAAGCGATAAACCCGCTTCTTCGCATAGTCAAATATTTTATAACTGGACTCTGCAAATATCCAAACAGAGCGAAAGCTCTCTGACACTCTCAGTGTATCCAAATACTTCAAATAGGTCACCGCATCATACCTACCAAATGACACATGTAACCTTCAATCAGAAACCATACAGCATAAAAATTTTTACCCCTTTCAACATACTTAAGTAATCCACATTGAGTCACATCACAGTATATAAAATGGTTTAATGCATAACTCTATTCTTAAAAACAACAATGTAATTGCTGTTTTTTCGAATACCTGACAAGATAATCCAACAACTTCCTTAAAGTCTTCAAATCAGAAACCAACTGTTTAGTCTTCTTCCCCAAGATATGCCAAATGGGATCCAACTGTCTCCGCAGAATCTCATCAAACGACTTAAACAGGCCATTCTCCACTGTCAGATCCTCCACATCGACCTTATTAGTCTTCCTCATCTCCTTCAAACAAGCATCCATCACTTCCAGAATCGCCTTTTGAATCCCTCCCATGTATTTACTCATCGGAACCCTCACATCCACCACCACCGGTGGTTCCCTCTCCAGTTCCTCCGACACATTCACCTGAAACCTCGGCCACAAATGAAGCTTCCTAATAAACAAACTCTTCATAATCCGCTCCGTCTTGGCAAACCCAGAAACCATCGCTGTGGGTTTATCAGAAAAGGCCCTAATATACGCTTCCCGATTCAGGCTCTTAATAATCCTGCAAATAAAAGTCTCAGTGGAATTCTCCGTCAGCGAGTGGGTATTGAGAATGATTAAACCAGCGAGATTGGAAGTGGGGAGTCTCTGGGTCAATAAGTCAACGATAAGGATTCTGGGGGTGACGAAAAAGATTTGACCGGATGAATAAAGCGTGTGGCGGTGGTTCGCGGGAAGATCGGCGGTGATTTCGGAGGGTAAGAGAGGAGCATTAGTAGTAAGGTAGTGGATGATTTGGGATTTGAGGTTAGGAGAGGATGAGAGGAGGAGGAGAGTGCCCTGTGAAGGGGAATGGAGGAGGAGAACAGAGGCGATTAGCTTCGGGAGGGAGAGGCCTGAGGAGAGGATTACGAGACCGCCATTGGGCTCTTGGAGAAGCTCTGCGATTATGTGTTGGTGAAATTCGAGCACCATGTGTTTGTTGATTGGACTGATTCGGGGATTGATTTGGGAATTGGCCGAGCAGGAGGAACGAGAAGGAGACAGCTGATCTTTTATTTTTTTTTTTTTGGTGGGAAGGTTTTTATTATCAGTTGCGCGGCGGCGGGTAGTTTCAACTTTCAAGTGGGGTGTGGTTTTTGCGTAAGGTAAGCTAGGATTGAGTCAACAGTTCTAACGGCCACTTTCTGGCCACGATATTATTATGTTTTGGTACTTGTGTTTTAGATGGCGTAAACACGATAGTATCGGGCCCGGGAAAGAAATAAGGAATCCGGAATAACTATACAGAAATAAAATTTAAAGGTTTGATACTAACACATACTTAAATTCAAAATATACAACAATTGTAAAACATTATTTTTATTTTCATTTTTATTCTTAGAAAATATAAATTAAAAAACAAGCCCTAATTCTCTATTATATAAAGCTCCTCCTGTTAAAGCAAAATTACTTCACTAGTTCTCTCATACTAGCACTATCTAAGAACAAAAGGTCTTAAAATTAAATAAAAACCTCTCTTTCATTTAAAGATTTTGTTTAGATATACTCTTACAATTTGCACGAAGCACAACAGCACCAGGGCAATCTATAAACCACATCAACTTGGCTTCTTTACTCAAAATATTAACAAAAGAAAAAGGTTAAAAAATGATAAAAAGATCAACTCTGATCTCACATTTGTATCAAACATCTCCGTGACTTTGTCCCTCATTAGGAAACTAAAACCTTTCACTCTTGCTTCAAATTTGCATCAACACCTCCAAGACTTGATTTCTTCAATCTTCTTAACCTCAATGGCACAGGCTTTTTCAAAACAGTCACGTTAATATTCTTCCAAACATCTGATTTCATAGGAAGCTGTGCAATTTTCTCCGCAATCTCCATGTTTTCTGGAAGAACAGAACCAAACACGGTGTACGAATTCTTCCATTCTTCATGGTTTGATAGGCTTATAAAAAACTCTGGACCTGAGCCAATCCATGCAACTGAACCTCTTCTTATGCTAGGGCAAACTTCTCTGGGAATCTTCTTAAATGCGGTTCCTAGGGCTTCAAGTGTTCCTTGAATCAACCCAAATGGTGGGCCATAAGGAGCCTGGGAAATTTACAAAACAACTCTGGGGATTAGACTCCAATTGTCACCAAGATGCATGGTTTTACAATCATCCTTTAGTGTGTCAATGAACTAGTAGAATTTAATGGAGTCACTAAAATAAACATGCAGTACATTGAAACATAACGAATGGGAAATGATTTGGTTGAAACAAAAACCATGTAAAATCGTAATACAAAGATGCACTTTGACTTTGCCAATTTACATGAAACTACAGAGACGCATCCAAAAGCCGTAACAAAAACGAAGATGTACAATATTTCTACATACCAAAATTTCCAATTATATCAAAAACGGCAAACTCAAAAGGATAGGCTTACATTTTTTATGTGGTTTCCTTCAATGTCCCAAGATTGACCACGGCTCTCTGCACGATGAAATTGGCAACCCGCACAATGGCGTAATGTCAACAACTCAAGTATATAGGCCACAGAATGCGGGGCACACTCAGGGAAGAGCTGCAGCAGAACTAGTTTTTGTCAGCGGGCCAACAGAACTGATTAACTATGAAAATGAACAGTACTACAGTTTTGTTCTCACAATAATAATTCAAACACCAAATAACAAGAACTTATGAGGGGTTTTCCAAGCAAGAACAACAAATATTCACTAAGGGATAATGAGCAATGAAATATTTCAATCTCAACCTTGATAATCACAGATGCAAAATATCAGAGCTTTTTATACCCAGTTAAAACATATTCAAAACCTAATTCTACAACTGAAGTAGACAAGGATACAGCAGGTTGGACAAATCCCAGGAGTTAATATCTCACTAAGAGCAAAATCTGATGGCTTTAATATTGAAGAACATAAACGAGTGATCTAGGTTGAGACCAAGATAATTTCTATAACTATGAACCAGAGGATGCATTATTTTGGCTCACCTCAAAAACTATTCAATAGCAGGTGTTGCACACAGACATATCACTGTATGTATCAATGATTACATAATTTCGAAGCTCTACAACTGAGAGATTACTGAAGCGATGGTATTCTCGCCTAATTAATGCAAAAGATACCAACTTAAAAAATAAAGATTTACTGTCCTCAAGATAGGGTCCTCGAAAAGCCAAAGCACTTACCTTAATGTGAAGAGTGCCATATTCTGTTTCCCACCCAACAATTCCCTGAAAGAAGAAAGTCAGCCTCAATAGAGAAGATGAGTGGACCACCAGAAATAAATATTAAATTATTAAAATTGAACAAAAGAAAAACAGGACAATGCATAACATACATGACAAAAAGACAAAATATACATCAGTGATGATAGTCC
Source organism: Citrus glauca (assembly GCA_029633175.1). Lineage (NCBI taxonomy): Eukaryota > Viridiplantae > Streptophyta > Magnoliopsida > Sapindales > Rutaceae > Citrus > Citrus glauca. The sequence goes on along the minus strand of JAQOOD010000003.1, from coordinate 2,187,541 downwards.
TTCAGGGCTACAATTAGTTTGATCATGGACCTCAATTGGTCAGCCAGGTCAAGTGCTTTATACTTTGGAATATCATGCAGTTACCTCAACTTACAGTGTATTTCACTTGTAACAATATTTATAATATCTAACATTATTGTGGATGTAGAGGGTAAAAAGGTAAAGAAAACATTCCCATAACAGCAATATCAATGATGTAAGACACAATGGGAAGCAACACAAGTTTTAGGTGACAAACATGTTATGAACTAATCCCTTCTACTTCCAAATTCATGAAGCCGCAGTTTCCTAAATATCATCAAGTTTAAATTAAAGTTCTCCTCTCAGGTTATACCAAACCTACAACATATTATAAGAAGCAACACTAGAAAAAATTCCAACCACAACTCAAATACTGCCTCCTGATAACAAGAAAGGGATCTAAAATACCTCCAAAACCTGCTGAGTATGGGTCAACAGGAAATAATTAACCAAGAGAAAATCAATATTAGGCCATGATACTTCCGGTTGATCTTCATATAAGATACTTGAAAACAGAAACACAAAGCTTATAACAATGGCCAGTGGAGAATCAAGAAGAGGCTCTACAGTCACTATAATGTGAAGACCTCTTCCAAGACTTTGAACTCAAAATTCTAAGCATGTAACTTCATAACAAAATTAATAATTACAGTCTTGAATTTCAATAACAACTAACAAGGAAATTCACAAAAAAAAATTATAAATCACTTCAAATCATTCTTAATTGATCACCAAACATAGAGTACATACCTGTCCTTTCCCAAAGATCAGCCCTGAAGTCCACATAACCTTCTGCCCTGCATCTTGCCGATCAGGGGCCAATACATCTTTTTGTTTCTTTAACCAACACTGAGATGAATATAAATTATTTCACACAGAGCACTCACTGGCATCGAATTGAACAAGAAAGCACTGAAATTGCAACTGACCTCACCAAATCGGGATCCACACGACTTCTTGTTGCCACAAAACACCCAAGTATCACACAAACAAGGCCCATCGTTGCCAGTACACATAGCCTTACAAGCCTCACAACACATTCGAGAACTATTGAACTTAAAATCAGAGCCCCACTTCACGGCACCCCCCCAAAACTCCAAATTATCAATCCCTTGACAACACTGACCGATTTGATCACCCTCTTCGGCCACTGTAAAAGACTCAAACTTGGCATGAAAGGGGTGTCCATTCGGTCTGAAGATGAAAGAGAGGAATGTGTAGACTACAGCGAAGGAGATCAGGGCCAGGAAAAAGAGAATGAGGGAGGTGAAACGCGGGGTTTCGAGGTCGTTTTGTTGCCTGCGAACCATTGGGTGCTTGGCCGGGAGGGGAAGAACCCAGATGGGGAATTCGGATCAAACAAGGGGCGTTGACTGTGACAATGACGGAGAAGTACAATGTAATGAATAGTGCCCATAATTATAAACAGAGCGATCGGGGTGGGGAGTTGGCAAGTCAATGATTTTGTGAAGTTGTCAAGAATCAAGATCGTTCTTTTTCATTTTCGTTGTTTCACTGAAGTTGACAGGCAACGAAGTCCAATTAAACGGCAGCGTTTGGATGCGTTATAAATCTGCTAAAAACGGTATCGTTTGTCTTTTCTTTTTCTTTTTTCGTTTTTTTTGTTAATTACATTCTGTCCTTTTTTTTTTCTCTCCGCGTAAGATGAGATTGAGAGATGACAGTTTTTGGGTAGAAACGCTAGCTACTACCAGGAGTGCGAAGCCAGGTAGCTACTGAAGGATGTCATTTTTCGATTGCGAAGAAAATCACCAATTTGTTTCAAAGGGATATGAAAGCCAAATCACCATTTTGTTTCCTCTAATTCGTTTCATTCTGGTAGCCAGGCTTTTCTTTTGTATATTAATTATTGCTTTGCTGGCTCATTGATCAAGCCATTAATTTATACGTGTAGTGTGAAACGATTCGCCCGAATCCCCTTAGGCGAGTCTATTTAGTCTCGTATAAATAGATTTAATAAAAAAATTATTGGTAAAGATTTTATCGAAAATTTAGCAGAATTTCCTTTATATGTATATAACACACTCAATCTACAAATATGAATATAACACTCTCAATACAATTTAATACACAACAACTTCCAGTGATCAACATCCTCAACCAAAATATTGAGTTTTATATCTCCAGAGTCTCAAAAAATAATATTATAACTAATATTAATATCTCAGTTTATTCTCAATCCTAAAAGAATAATATAACAAAATTATACAATCCCAACAAGATGAGATAACCAAGATGTCCTAAGAAAAACATTTATATCTTCTAACACTATCACGTGGCCAATACTCAAAATATATTTACAGTTGTTGGATCGGTCTGGTCTACCTGTAACCTCCTAGTGAGAGGGGAAATATAATAAAACTGGGTGAGTTTAAAACTCAGTGAGATTAATGAGTAGATAGTAATTTTGAAAATTAATTCTTATGTTAAAAGAAATAATCATATCATTTCCAAACACTATTTCATTAAATCATAAGTGAGAAACCAGTAATAAATCATGAACATTTAAATTAGATTACTAACCATGGAAATCATATCACAATATCATATAGAATTCACAAATCTGAAAATCATCACTAAACAAATACCTAGGGAATATAATCTTGTCATATTCGTACCTCAACGAACATGCAATAACGTACTAGTTAGGTAACGTCACGTCCCGGAACTACACGGATAGATAGGAAAATACTATCTCTTATCTCATCATATATGTGCATTCATAATCTAGTCCCCAAAGGACAAAAGCGCCCAAACACATGACTCAAATCCTCTGTGTGTACTCAGACGGGCGTCAAAGGCATGTATTTCATCTGTATCATCTGTATTTTAATATATGTTTGTATCTCATATTTGTATCTCTGTAATCATTCTAGCGCATGCATATACCTCCAAAAGGTAAAAACACTCAAATACACGGACCAAAGCCTCTATATGTGTTCAGACGGGCCCCAAAGACCTCTCATATCATCTCATCTGTAGCACTGTATCTGCAGGAAAGTATACTGTCTAATGATTTCAAAAACAATCATATACTCATATTCACATACCTCTTAACCATATTTTAAATCATACCACATATGAATCCTTTTTTCTTATCTTTAAAATACTATCATGCTTATTAAAAGTCGAAACGCAAAATCATTAACTAACCATTTTAATAAAATACCAATGCATGAATAAAATCCATTTCGAGGAAATTATTAAATCAGGACATTTAAAATATTTATTTCGCAAACATGTTTTACTATCATATTTAACTATAAAAATATGTTTTGTATATTCCACTCACAATGACAGTGTTCATAGTCGGTTATCGTCCATATCCGCGGATCGATTCTCGCTCATAGATCCTTATAAATCAAGAAAATGACATAATTATTTTTCATAAATTGGAATTATAACAAAATTTTATGCAATAAATTCAAAACAAACATCTATCTATAATTGACAACTCTCATATCCATAAAATTATTAAAATGCTATTGAGTCCGTAGATCATTAACATGCTCCGAAATCATAAATCAATGAATTACCCTCGAAATTGTAATTACACCAAATCTTCAATATCCACAGGCTCAAAAATTATAAAATTGTCTTTGTAGTGTGAAATTATCAAAATGCCCTTGCCAGTCATGGGCTACAGGAATTTGGTTAACACTGGCTAGGAAGCTCAAATCTTAAAGTTCCAATCACGCTGAGCTCAATGGTACCGGCGGTCAGCTCCAACGCGCGACAACGTCGCCCGAATCTAGCTCGGCAGCCGTGAATTCCAACAATCGACCGGCGGCAAAACAGTGACTCTCGGTGCCTATGGATGGTCGGAAATGGAAGAGGGAGTCGTGGGGAACAAAATCCAACCGATGGTGTCACCCAAAACCGGCGAAAATCCCCGTGGAGTAAAGTGAAATAGTCGCTGGTTTCAAGCTTAGATCGCCGGTGTTCCGGTTGGTTTTCGGTGATGAGGATGGCAAGGAAACGACGGTCGGCTTCTGAGCTTCAGATTGGTACCAAGCTCGGCTGAAACGGTGGCCGGAAATGGGAGTTATGGCCGGGTCCAAGTCACGGGTTCCAGGTCGGGGTTTCGGGTCTGTAGTTGGGTCGGTTTGGCAACTTCTCTCTCACTTTCTGTTACACGTGCATATGTTTCCTCTGTTTCCAGCTTATTCTTTTGCTTTTACTAACTTCTTAACCACCTCATAGTTATTCATTTTTAATTCACATATGTTACATAGTGTTTCTTATTATTAATTGGAATCAATATACAAACAAGAATAGCACGGACCAAATGTTTCCAGTCGTTTAATTGCAGCCATACACACACATCAACAAGCCAACAATGTCCAAGAAAACTCAACAATAGTAATAAAAATTATACAAGAAAATCAAGGATCGATTGCTGAAGACAGCAAATCAATTGAAAAGCAATAAGAGCAACGTGTAATTTAATGAAGATAATACATAAGTAGGGTTACCATTACACCAGACAAATAAAATATATATAAAGCTTGAGCATTAAAAGTAATGCAAGTGTTTTATTAATCTCTTCAACCGTCTCCATATATATATGTATATATAGGAGCAGGCAAAGAATATTAACTAATTGCGGCATAAGTCAGGGAGTTGTGATACCTGAAAAAAGAAAAACAAAAAATTGATGTAAATGAAGATGAAGGTAATTATATTTCATTTTAACAAAGATAATGATGATGAAAGAGGAACTGTGTGTGTAAAGAAGATGTGTTTGTAAATGTCGTAGTAGCTTACTCCCGCATTTGAAGTGATGAGGGACTCTCCTACCGCAACCTTCAATGAGGCGAATGACACGGTTGACATTAATGAGAGCGGCCAGCTTGGGAGTGATAGCAGGGCACACACACTCAACATGGCTAACCCTAACACGTTGGCAGCATGCAGGAGATGGAGGCTGCCCATATATGATTGGCTTGCATGCGTTTACCCCCAGCCGCCTTTCTTCGCTGCACTGACTCGGGCTCAATCCCCCCCACTCACCCTTTTCACTATGCCATCAATCATCATCAACAACATCAACACACGTGCCACCCGCAACATAACAAATGAAGACCAACAACTGTTCTTCTTCTTCATTGGTCCCATGACTTTCTCTGTGTCTGTGTGATCTATCAGGTTGTGTTTTTTAACTCTAAACAAACTCATCACCTCAATTTATATTATATTTAAGAGCTCTTTGGTAGTAGTGGGGTTACATTGCTGTGTTGTTTAAGCAATTCATTTGATGGGAAGACCTTGACTTGGTGTCTTTGCTTTCCTTCGTGGAAAATTTTAAGCCAAAAGCCAGCTTGACCCCGAAAGGGAAAGCTAGCTAAATTTTGGGGAAATTAATGTTGGAATATTTTATAGTGGCCAACGTGCCACATTATAAGTTAGTAATAATTTAGGATTTAAATAATAAAATAAATTATGAGCTGAAATTTTAAAAATTAATTGCCCACTTTAATGGAAAGTTGGAATTAAAGTTTTATTAAAATTGATCCCTTCTCCACCCAATATAAAAAGGATATCGTTTTAATTTTCTCTCCATCAAAAAGTAAATCACTCTATAGGAGTTAAGAGAGATAAATCAATTTTGTTAATTTTTAATTCCTTACAGTAATATTTCATCAAAAACTTATGGATCATGGTATGTTTTCTCTTAATTATGATGAGATAAAAATCATGATATTCTATAATTTTAAGAATTAAAATTTATGCAAATTAAGATTTATTAATTTTATGAAAATTGTAAAAAAATCTAACAATTAGTATCAGCGCAATAATTAGAATTCGTGATTTTCAATTAAAGATTATGGTGATGTATATGTATTTCCGCTACAACGGCCGTGTGAATTTTTCCTGCGATTTATGAAATTGTGAACCATTGTTCACGTGAATTATTCACGAACCTAATGGGCTTTTATACTTTGTATTATTTATGTATTTATTATTATTATTATTAGTAGTAGTAGTAGTAGTCAAGGTTTGACTATATCTCAATTATGCTTGGACCACGAAATGTTTGTTTTATGAATTTGATATAGGCTTATGAATCTTAAGAACTTGGCCATGACGAATTAATCTGACCAAACTCATGAATTATATGTCTGGTATGTTTGAAACTATTTGCATATTATTGGCTTACATGCAATATTAATGAACTCAAGGAATTTATGTTCTATTTATTTAATATATGATTATTATTGTAAGTATTTAGATGCCTATTATTTTTACAACTTTCCTCATTATCTGATTTTGATGTCTATATCATATTTAATTTGTTTGTTACAGAAGTGGTCAAATTAGAAAGTTTTCATATATGTCAAATCAAGTTCAATTTCAACTACTCATAATTATTGTGATGCTTATGATTGAATGAGATGACGATTTTCTTGTATGGGTATATTAAAATTTATAAATTATAAAATATTTAAGAACCGCCCAAAGGTTAATTAATTAATTTTATATTTTACGATTATGATTAAAAGTAATTAATTTGCTTGATTAGATATGTTTAGTACATTTAAAGATAACATACATATCTAATTAATGTGTACTTGATTACTAATTATGTGAAATTAAAATTATAAATTAAGCAATAATTTATAAGCATTTTTAATCACTCTTCTCCTCTGCCTCACCATAATTTATAAATAGCAGTAAAAATATGATATCTCACGTAAACATAAACACAACATAAAAGAATAGAAAATAGTAATGTCTCTAAAATATGTATTTTTTATTTAGGCCCTCACTTATCTAATCATGGCAAATATTGCAAATGCAACCAACATGAATGATCGCCTCAACAACAATAAAAAATCAGGCTACAATCTTGCAACAAGACTTAACGGTGGCGGAGGCCTAACGGAGTGCTTGAACGCGTTAATGGAGCTGAAATTATGCTCAAATGAGATTATTATATTCTTTCTTAATAACTAGGTTGGATTGGCCTTGACTGTTGCTGCGCTATTGATATCATCATTTGTAATTGCTGACCTGTAATGATCACCTCTTTTGGATTCATTGCTGAAGAAGGGAACATACTGAGAGGTTACTATGATGCATCTTCTGCTCCTTCTTCAAGTGGCCTCGCAGTGATATATCAGTCTCAGGTTTCCAAAATTTTAGCTTAGATAAGGTGCATCTATGACACTTCTATTTTCGGGGTGTTAATTTAGCTATTGTAATTTTAAATAATTAAAAAAAATCTTTTTTCTTTTAGCTTTGCTTTATTTTTTTATTGTTTTTGGAATTCTTACCTCTTAATCAAATAAAATAAATCTTTAAAAGTAGAATAAAAAAAATGATAATATTAATTTTTTTTCAAAGTCATGTAAAGTCCGGTTCTATTTTTTAATTTATATTATATTTAAGAGCTTTATGGTAGTAGTGGGGTTACATTTTCGTGTTATTTAAGCAATTCATTTTATGGGAAGAGCTTGACTTGGTGTCTTTGCTTTCCTTGGTGGAAACTTTTAAGCCAAAAGCCAGCTTGACCCCCGAAGGGAAAGCTGAAACTTGTGGAAATTAATGTTGGAATATTTTACAGTGGCCCATGTGACACATTATTAAGTTAGTAATAATTTAGAATTTAAATAATAAAATAAATTATGAGTTGAAATTTTAAAAATTAATTAGCCACTTTGATAGAATGTGAGAATTAATTTATTAAAATTAATCTTCTTTTCACCCAATATAAAAATGATATCACTTTAATTTTCTCTCCATTAGAAAGTAAGTCACTCTAAAATGGTCAAGAGAGATAAATCAATTTTGTTAATCTTTAATTCCTTACAGTGAGATTTGATCAATAAAATTTACTATAGATCAAGATATGTCTTCTTTTAATTATGATGATGTAAAAATCATGATATTCTATAATTTTAGGGATTAAAATTTATGCAAATTAGGGTTTATTAACTTGATGAAAATTGTAAAAAAAATCTAACAATTGGTATCAGCGCAATAATTCGAATTCGTGATTTTCAATTAAAGATTATGGTGATGTATATATATTTTCGTTGCAACGGCCGTATGAATTTTTCCTGCGATTTATGAAATTGTGAACCATTGTTCACGTGAATTATTCATGAATCTAATGGGCTTTTATACTTTGTATTATTTATGTATTTATTATTTTTATTATTATTGTTATTTCTTGGTCAATGTTTGACTAGATCTCAATTATGCTTGGGCCATGAAATTTTTGTTTTATGAATTTGATATAGGCTTTCTTACGAAATTGGCCATGACGAATTAACCTGACCAAGCTTATGAATTATGTGGGATTTTTCTAAATTCAATTTTAAATACTCATAATTATCTTGATGCTTATGATTGAGTGACATGATGATTTTTTTGTATAGGTATATTAAAATTCATAAATTATAAAATATTTAGGAATCGCCCAAAAATTGATTAATTAATTTTATATTCTATGATTACGATTATAAGTAATTAGTATGCTTGATTATATATATTTAGTACATCTAAAGATAATAGACATGTCTAATTAAGGTGTACTTGATTACTAATTATGTAAAATTAAAGTTAAGCATCAATTATGTTTATTGTAGTGTATTGTTGTATCATCCAAAGGTGAACTTCAACGTGCACTTAAGGTTTATGTGAATTTTATCTAAATATATATTATGTGTTTAAGTTCAAAGCATTAATGTATAAGCATTTATATATTTGCAACATCTGTGCCTGATGTTCTTCATTCGCAAGCTTTGTCTATTGTTATATTCAATGACCTTAATTACATATAGTGGTTTGAGTAGGTCTAGTTTCACTTATGTGTTCTAGATCTTGACTTAGTACTGTTAATTGAAAGACCAGCTGTTATTACTGATGAAAAACAGTGCTAAAGAGAGATATTTCCATAAGACTTGAGAGAAATCAAACAGACTAAGCCTAATGTTTATGCAAATGACAATTTTTTTTTCTTTTAAAGTTCGGGTAAGATGAGATTGAGAGATGACAGTTTTTGGGTAGAAACGCTAGCTACTACCAGGAGTGCAAAGCTAGCTAGCTGCCGAGGGATGTCATTTTTTGATTGTGAAGAAAATCACCAATTTGTTTGAAAGGGATACGAAAGCCAAATCACCATTTTGTTTCCTCTAATTCGTTTCATTCTGGTAGCTAGGCATTTCTTTGCATGTTAATTGCTTTGCCGGCTCATCGATCAAGACCATTAATTTATACGTGTAGCGTTTCTTATTATTAGTTGGAATCAATATATAGACAAGAATAGCACGGAGCAAATGTTTCCAGTCGTTTAGTTGCAGCCATATATACCCAGCAACAAGCCAACAACGTCCGAGAGGACTGAACAATAGTAATATTAATTGTACAAGAAAATCAAGGATCGATTGCTGAAGACAGCAAATCAATTATTGAAAAGCAATAAGAGAAACGCTTAATTTAATGAAGATAATGCATAAGTAGAGTTACCATTACACCAGACAAATAAAATATAAATAAAGCTTGAGCATTAAAAGTAATTCCAGCGTTTTATTTATCTCTCCAACCGTCTCCATATATATATAGGAGCAGGCAGAGTATATGAACTAACCGGGGAATAAGTCAGGGACTTGTAATACTTGAAAAAAGAAAACAAAAAATTGATGTCAATGAAGATGAAGGTAATTATATTTCATTTTAACAAAGATGATGATGAAAGAGGAACTGTATGTATAAAGATATGTTTGTAAATATCGTAGTAGCTTACTCCCACATTTGAAGTGACGAGGGACTCTCCTACCGCATCCTTCAATGAGGCGAATGGCACGGTTGACATCAATGAGAGCGGCCAGGTTGGGGGTGATAACAGGGCAGACACACTCAATATGGCTAACCCGAACGTGCTCACAGCACGATGGTGACGGAAGCTTACCATACAGCACTGGCTTGCATTCATTCAGCCCAATCCTCCTCTCTTCCTTGCACTGTGCGGCACTGAGCCTTGCTGCACTAGCACCCATATTCACTTCCCACATACCTACAACATTGGCTACCAATAATACCAATGACCACCTTATAATTATTCCCATTGTCTCTCAGTCGCACCAATCCTGAGAATCGATTAAGATGGGCTTAGAAACTAACCCCAACGCGCATATGTTTATATATTTATATATGTAGAGTGGGTGGGTGCGCACTGGGTGGGAGCCTCCCTCATTTATGTGTTGGTAGAATAATGTCTTTTTGTTTTTGTTTTGACTGTTTTTTCATTCCCCTTCAATTTTAATTTGTGCTCTTCATTTGCCGAGTCATTTTCGAGGCCAGGGACCGAGTAAGTCCATGCCCTGCAGTACAAGTCTTTATTATGATTACGGAGAATGGGACATATACAAACTAGTATTTAGAAGGTAGTAGGTAGTAGCTACTAGATAGAGGGATGCATGTCGGGATTCTGGATCTTATCCCCGTTTTATCAGCATTAATCTTATTCTTATTATTTTAATTATAGTTTTCATAATACCAGATTACTACGTAATTTGATGCAGCACTGCTGATTGCTATACGAGCCCCTTCTATATATGAAGCAGCAGATTATACACACACACCCTCTCTAGCCTCTAGTGAGGTGGACAGTAAAGTATAAAAAAATATAAATTTCAATGTATTAAAAATTATTCTTTTTTTTAGTTTGACATTAGTATCTTCATTTTATTAAAGTAAAAATGTTCTCACTAGAGAATTATTATTATTATTACATGTAACATCACCATGCATATGTAATTCATTAAGAGTAATGATATAGCCACAAACTCTTGTACAAACTTATCTTGTACAAACTGATCTGGCATAATAAAATTTGTTAAATTAAATATCTCTTGGCCCATATAATTTCATTATTTTGTATTTTCATTCAACCAATTAATTGATGCCACATCAGTTTGTACAAAATAAATTTATACAAGAGTTTGTGATTGTATCATCGCTCATTCATTAATAATGATACTTTCATTATGATGAATAGTAATATTTGTGAGTAGGGCTATTTGAACCCACCAATTTATTCTCCACATTTTCTTTTTAATTAAGAATTATATTTTCTAAATAATTTTTTCAAAAATTACATATGTAATTAACCTTTTCTTCTCTTCTTCTCAATTTCACAAATTCTTATCCATTCAACAAAATATATTCTTTTATCTACAAATAATGAATATCACTAACTAGAGAAACAAAACTCGCCTTTTAAAAATGATTATCAACAAATTTCCATCAGTTATGAAATTAATAAATATAGAAATTATTTTTTACCAAACATAAAGCTAATGAAAATCAAGGAAAAAGTTCTTATATATAGAAAACATGAAATGAAGATAATGATATATTAAGAAACATAAAAAAAAATATGAATTCAAAAGAAAGTTAAACTAAGTGTTTAATTTGTAGAATATGAGAATAAAGATAGAATACACAATTGTGAGGTAGCGAGAGAAAGAGATTAGTAAAGATTAATTTTAAGATTTTTAAATTTTAAAGTTTTAATAATTAATTTATTTTTTAAAATTGGTGCATGGAGAAATTTAGTGATTTCAAATAACCCAATCCTATTATATTGATTTTTCCAACAAGGGAGAACAAACAAAAAATCAGAATCATCAGCTGCCTATAACTAAATTGGATGGGTTTAGTTGTGGCACAAGCCAAGACATTTCCATTTAATTGTGGAATTCATTTGATATTTTCTTGCTGAGAACTTCAAGTTATGTGATGATTAAATCAAAGATTAATTTCGGATTATCAATCTTCAAAATGCCTTTAAATAAACTTTGTACCTTCTTTTTCATTTAGTAAATTTTACCTCTTTTGACGCTTATTTTAAAAAAAATCGTCAAAATACATTGTAAACTATTATAAATTTTTAATTTATTTCATTTTTTCTAAAAAATAATAGAAAACGAGAGAGTGTTGATTTTTTTTTTATCTTCTTAACAAAAGTGGGAGGAAATTTAAAATTTACAATAATTTGAAAGGTTTTTAAAAATAGTTATTTTAATCAGAAATTAACTCTTAAAAATTAAATCAATACATTAGATTTGAAACCGCATACTTTGGCGAGCACGATAGGTGGTGGGATGGCGTGGATGCGGTTCTCTCATTACTAGCTGTATTCTACATCACGGGCGATCGAAATCATTTTCTTTGACTACATCCTAACTATCCCTGAATGCACCTAGAGGATGCTCAAGACGTTAATTCAAGGGTTCAGCTATGTTGCAATTGCTCTAAGGTAGATTAATATTTCATAACCATACGATTAAATTCACAACGTTTTTTTTATTATTTATCATTTTACATGTGTAGTTATGATTCGTGTTCTATTTTATAGCTGCTCTAAGATAGAGTTAGCTTTAATTCAATTAATACGAATGTAGTGAAAAAAAATGATAATAATTGGTGAAGTCTATGTTTATTTTTCTAGTCATTAATTCACACTGTGATCAGCTAAAAAATAAAAAATAAAAGTTAAAACCAACTATTCGGTCATACTCGTAACAGAGGACAATTATGAAAACAACAATTAATCAAGAGTCAATAAAAGAATATGGTAGGTCACTTCCCAATAGCCCCCCATAAGAGGCCACTACAATACATGCATAGTCTAATTTGACTGATCAGAGCCTTTCTCCGGACAGTCGTATCTAATGATCTTCTTATGTTAATAATGTTTTAATAGCGGATATTACTGTTACTACACGTTATTGAATTCATACCAAGAGATTGGTCCAGTTAGGCGGGCAAGCACTTGCAACTTTGCAAGTTGACCACCGTGCACTCCATGCGAGACAATTAATTGGTTCTATCAAAGCCACTAAGGATCACACAGCACTTCATTTTGTGTCGACCAAGTGGGCGGATCTGAATTCTATCATTTAGGGAGCATCCGTAGCTCAGCTGTGCCAAACGCAGCATTAGCTTGATATAATATTCAATTTCCTTGTATTGAAGAAATAAAGAAAATGTATAGTTTTTAATTTTATTACATAGTGAAATTGTGAATCCAATGCTATAATTTAGCTAACTTTGTTGTGTGTGGAACTTATTGGATACGGTGAGAAATAAAGAGCGAGATAACGAACAATAACAATAACAAAATCAAAAGCAAAATGTGCACAGCAGTTACTGTCCTTCAGGTTATTATTTTCCCCTATAATTAATGGCAAATAATCTCCCGAGCCATCATTAGAGAATAAAATATGGTGTTTGCCAGCCATTAACTAACCCATCAATAATAGCTGAGTAATGATGTTTACACAAAATTACTAAAGATAAAATATGTGCATATATATTTCATTAATTACAAGAACATTTTTGTATTAATAATATATGATTTTTTTTGTGCAAACTATAGCATGTGAGATTTTTAGTACCAAGCCAATAGCGTTGACGGTCTGAATTAAAAACCTAATCTCATAAACTTAAATTAAATAATTCGCATAGGTAAGCCCTAAGCCTCAGTTTCACAGTAACAGATTACTTAATATAAAATTGGAGAACAAATTAGTTAAATCAAAGAGACCGTATTGAGAAGTAAATGTTTTATAGCGTCCCTTTCTTAGATCATCAGCTAATTTGGAAGAAGTCGGCTGGACAAAATATTACATTATGTTATTGTAATGAGAATTAATTGCTTCACCACTAATTCAATTCGCCAGGAATATATATGGTCAAATATTAATTTGTTCATTTTTTATGTATAATATCAGATAAATATTTAATAGTTTTCATTAGGCGATCGATTTGGTTACATTCCCTAGATTATGAAATCGCAATACTAGCAATCATCAAAAAAAAAAAAAGAAGAAGAAACATCGATCAATTGGTTAAAATCAAGTACAAATTGAGCATTTGAAATTACAACTGTTATCGGTAGCTTAATTATTGTCTACAACAAAAGAGTAGCTCATCTTCGTCCTCATCGCTCCTCTTTGTAAGAAGTATGTATTCTTTAAGGAAAATGTAAACCTGCAAGAACGCAATCAAGTTAACACAAATTAAAACCCACAATAAACTTATAATTTAATTAACAAAATAGCACATATATAATTAATTAATTAAAATCAATGACCAGACACAAACGATTAATTAATAAAGAGGAAGAGGGAAGGGAAGGGAATTAGTGATCTTACTGCCGCACTTGAAGTGGCGGGGGACTCGTCTGCCGCAAGTTTTGAGAAGCAAAATGGTTTTATTGATGTCGACAAGAGAAGCCAATTTAGGCGTAATAGAAGGACAAATACACTCGAAGTGTTGAACCCTAATACGTTGGCAGCATGCAGGAGATGGAGGCTGCCCATATACGATTGGCTTGCATGCGTTTAGCCCCAGCCGCCTCTCTTCGTTGCACTGACTCGGGCTCAATCCCTCCCCACTCACCCTTTTCACTCTACCATCCATTATCATCATCAACATCAACACACATGCCACCCGCAACATAATAAATGAAGACCAACGACTGTTCTTCTTCTTCTTCATTGAACCCATGACTTTCTCTGTGTCTATGTATGATCTATCGGGCCGTGTTTTTCACTCCAAACAAACTCATCACCCTTGTTAATCCAATTTATATTATATTTAAGAGCTTTCTGGTGGTAGTGGGGTTACATTGCCGAATTATTTAAGCAATTCATTTGATGGGAAGACCTTGACTTTGTATGTTTGCTTTCCTTTGTGGAAAATTTTAAGCCAAAAGCCAGCCTGACCCCCGAAGGATAAGCTAAAACTTGTGGAAATTAAATGTCAGTCGACGCCGCCCTCAATTCATCAAATAGAGGGAATTAAAAAGAGGAAAAAAAAAAGGTTCCAATTATATAAGATTTAAATAGACTCATGTATTGTTAATCTCATGTTTACTGGATGATCTCACTAGGAGCAGTTATCTAATTTTATTTTCCTTGTACTCTGAAAAATCATACAGAAATCCAAGATATCAGAAGTGTCCAAATCGCATGTGTTAATGTTTTTGCCTTTTTGTGGTTTAATACTTTTGTCAAGTTTTGGTGGATTCGGGTTAGCAGCGATCGAGTTGCCGGGAACAGGTCTCAGTTGACTGACACATTCAAGTGGTAAAATAAAAATATATAGTACTACATATAGGGTTAAATTTATGAGATGTCATTTAGGATAAAATATTATAATTATGATGATGGACTTCGAAATGTAAAAGATAAAATATTTGGATTAAGATTTATGAGGATGGACTTGGCATGTGCAATGTATAGAGATCGAGAATAGACTATTTACAAATATCCAAGTCCAATAATTGGAAAAAAAAAGGTCAAATATACAGTAAACAGATTCTTGTTACGCGGTTGGCACTTGGAACCATCAACTGTTTCTGTGCTGATCCGGGCAAACACCATCCAATACGAAATTACTTTACATATTATAATTAGTGCCTTATTAACCTTCAATGACAGGAACAGCTATAAGTTTGAAAAACAAGCTCTCTCCATGTGATTTCTAGTGCCATACTCACGGATCATGGCTCATATAATCACCGCTGGCATCAATCTCAGATTCTATGTCACCCTCCATGTCATCAGGGTCCGATGCCCCAGCAGCACCTTGCCCGGCAACTTTCGTTGCTTCACCCGCCATCTTTGCCTCTTGTATGATACGCATTATTTCTTCAACACTCTGAGTTGGTTGGTCACGTCCTGCTTCCTTGTAATTTGTTTTCTCTATTTCAATTATCTCTTTCGGCAAATTCTTCAGGAACCAAGGATGCTTTTTGATCTCTGGAATGGTGATCCTCTTTTTTTCAAGAGGATAAAATAGGGTTAGTACACATGATCGGTTGAAAACAGAACATAAACGAGACTAATTTTCTTATCATGTATTGATGAACAAATAGACTGAACTCATTCCAAATGGTTAGATATATAATTTAAATCAACCCACTTTCATGGCAAAAGAATATTTGAATATATAAAATTCAAGGATGAAGTTACCTTTGAGGGATCAGCAACAAAAATCTGAGAAAGAAGATGCCTGCAATCTGCAGACACGCGTACATAGTCGGGCATGAAGTACTGAACATTCCTTATTCTCTGTTAAGTTACACAAGATCAAACTTCATTTTCTACAGTATGTTGGGACAAGAAAGGAAATTCTTCAAATTATAGAACTGTTGTGCATAAGAAACGTACATCAATTGTCTTGCGGAAGTTTCTTGGATCTTCAGGATCCTCAAATGGATATGCACCCACCAACATCACATACAGTGTCACTCCACAGGACCAAACATCTGAAATCTATCAGATTAACAAGAAAATTGTAAGACAAACTCATTATCATCATTATTACCAGGCCATATAGCACACTTCAAAAGATGCAGAGGAGGGAATTTTTAGCAGGAAAACACTTCCTTTGCTAACATGAAATTATTACTACTCCAAATATTTGTATGCTCTATCAACCCCCAAAATCAATTCTTTATGAGAAGAAATTTAAAATGGTAGATTCACCGTGTCAAAGTTGGGGGAAAAAATTGAGATTGAAATTGCACACATATTGGGTTAAGAGGCATGCCGGATGAAAGAATAGGCAGGCTTCTGCATTCAACTTGATAGAAGAAGCTCTGAAAAGACTGCACCTACTAATGCAATAAACATGTGTTTTCCTGTGCTCACCAATGGCCTAGTGGCATAGATGAAAATTTCCAATAACTGCAATGTATTATCTATCTGTATGTAATGCTCCATAGGTTTGTTGGACAACCAAACACGATGACTTCATTGCAGTTTTCAGTTGCAATATAGGAAACTATATACCTTGCCATCATATTCCTTTCTTGCTAGGACCTCAGGGGCAATGTATGCTGGAGTACCAACTGTTGATTTTGGTTGCGAGTGCAATAATCCTGACTGCGAGATCCAAATAAACAGAAATGTGAAAGTTGGAAAACAACAAACTAAGAACAAAGATTTAAGATATGAATCTAAGAGTTACCGCCTTATTGTTATATTTTTGCGAAAAATAAAGGTAAACGAGAAAAGGGAGAAGAAAAGTAAGAAAGCCTCAAACTTATGTCATTTATGTAATCAGCACAAAGCTATATTTTAGCTAGGGATACTAACCTTTGAATAACCAAAGTCGCATATCTTCAGCCGTGGTTGTGGACTTCCATCCAATAGAGTGTTTTCCAACTTGAGATCCCTGTGACAAATTTCCTGCAAATAAAAGCAATGGCGTGATGTAAAGATCATCACAGTTGATGAGAAATAACAAACAGATATCATACCATAGAATGACAGTAGCTGACGCCAGATATTAGCTGCTGGAAGAAAAATCTAGCCTGCAGCAAAAACAATTTGCCAAAAGCTATAAGAGCGAGAATTCAGATCACAGTCATACACATTAAACTGGGGCAAACAACCGATGATGTCAAATCAAATGTGCAAACTCTGTAATTCATATTACAACCTCATCTTCGCTAAATCGACCAGCACTGCATATTCTTGCAAAGAGTTCACCACCAGCAGCATATTCCATGACAATAGCTAAGTGAGTTGGAGTCAACAACACCTGCAGGTAAAAGAAATGTTTTAACTCATCTGAACTCCATGGTGTAAGCAAAGTACAATCATGTAGACATTTACAAATATAACAGGTGGAGTATTGTCTTCTAAAAATAGCTCAAATTCGAGGGATAGATCCGGTTGTCAAATTTGAACCAAAATGCAAATGACATCTCAATGGCATAAATAAAAATAAATATGAGGCAATGCCCTGATAAATGAGTTAGTGTTTTCCAGTGTTACCTCTTTGAACCTGATAATGTTTGGATGCCTCAGAGATCTGTGGTTGATGATTTCCCTCTGGACATTCTCATCAATCTGAAACCAGAAACAGAATTCACAGGAAGTAGCTCCAATTCAAAAACTATGTACTAGACAATTTATACTCTGTGTCAAACAATGTAAATGCGATAATGTGCATCTAAAATGAGATGTAGTTTCATTTGTTAAACAACATTTGGAATCTCTCAAAAAGTTCAAATGCAGATATTATAGCACCAGAAACAAAATAGCTCTTGTACTCTCGCGAAACTGCAGAATTATTCCCTTCCTAGTGTCAGACAAACCAATGCAGGTAAAAAAATCCAGCAGTGACATGATGAGGTTTCTTTAATGAGCCATTGGACAGAATTTGAGTAATTGTTTGAATACACGGACAATTGAGCAAAACCAATGTTAAAAACTTTCACCAACAACTTCTCCAAGATTCTCCAAACACTATTTTGAATATTTTATCCTATAATATATATAGCGTTACTGAACAAATTGGCATTCCCTACATACTCCTCATCCCTAACAGACATTTATGCCACTCGCAAGAAATTCATAAGCCAAAATGCTTGAATCGAAACAGCAATTAAAAAAAAAATCCAAATAGCCCATTTCTGGAAATAATTGTAGAAAAACAAACTTCGTTATCAGTATCAAGCAACCGCTAGGATCTCTGGCTATATCACTTGCAGGATTGCTAGTATGAGATATATACAATAACCCGAATAGAAGAAGAAGATTACCTTCTTGCCTCTTTCTATGTATTTGACAGCAACAAGTTCCTTAGTCCTCTTATCTCTGACCAATCTTGCCACCCCAAAATTTCCAGACCCAAGCTCCTTCAATGGCTCATATCTCTCTTCCATCTCAATCCACCACCAATGACCACTTGACAATTGCACACTCACCAACCTCAATAGCAAGACTCAAAATCCACAAAACAAATCCTCAATAGCAAAACTCAAACTAGTATAAAGATGAAGCAAACCAGAGACTGAGTGTGTATGGGCAGCAAAATGACCCTTCCGAGTTCCAACAAACCACTGTTTAATAAACTCAAAATTCAACATGTATTAAAACCAAAATAATCCCAACTCTCATTTATATATTCCCTTTTAATGTTCCAACTTACCGACCAAACCGGATAAAATATTCAGGAACCAGACAAACAGTGCATGGAAAAAAACAAATCAGGAACCGAAACCTAGAATCAAAATAAACAAGACAAAAATAGTCTTAACGTCCTAAACTGTACACCCGGTTGCAGATTGAGAAAATAAAGGCAGCCTGCTGCAGTGAATCTAAAAGAAGGACACGCGAACGAGGGAAAGTGGGGTTCCAACTTCCAAGTGTCGTGTCGGCTTAAAAGACACGGCTACTGACAAGATAAATAGTAGTCGCTGTCTTATTGTCCTATGTCAGTAGCAGTAGCATGTACCCTAACCAAACACATGCTGAGCTTCACTTCAGTGGGCGCGTATTAGGGTCAGGGACCGGTCGCTTTCGGTGTCTGGAATAATACTAAAGTCCTCTCGGCGGGCCCTACTATGCAAGACAAAACAAATGGGAGCTTGCTATTGGATTCTCGTATTGGGCCTGTATTTAAGCAAAGGGACCCACAAATTTTGGCGGGTTGGCAGGCAGCTTATGCCCCACAATTTCTTGAGGTGTAAGCTTTGCGCTTTAAGCCTTGCGTGTCGGCTAAGCTAAGGAGATGAATGGATAAATAAATAAATGTCATTCTATTTAATCCCAAGCCAAAAAAGTCACTTTTCGGATGCACAGGCCTTACAGATGGGGGGGCAAATGTGACTTGCGTGTCCGCATATTACTTTATTATGTATTTTTGACCATTTATAAGAGGACGAGGCAAAGGGATAATTTATTTAAGTTGCTAGTGATTTTAGGACACGGTAACCACACAGTTAGGGGAATTGGTGGACTCTTGCTTGGGATGGTTCTGCGAGTAATCATGTCATTACGATATTAATTTATTGTCCAAGGTGTGAAGGGTAAAATATTCTATTTTAATGTGCGTTTTGAAATTGTTTCCGCAATGAGCTTGTTTTTTTTTTTTTTGGGAAGATCCATTAAGAATTTGTTATGTCTATAGCCTTGAATTAGGCTAGGCCCCTTAGTTGCTAACTTATTATTATTTTTAATTAACTATTATTATTCTTAATAATGTTAGAGGATAAGTTCCGAATATTACGTACGATTTATCTCTAGAATAATGAATTTCATGACTGATAATATTAATATTCTATTTTATTAATTTTTTTTCATTATTTAGGTTATACTTATGTAAATGGTGTGGGCATTAGGCCTCTTGTTTTTAATATAAGTGATTTTATTATATCAACTAGATGTGACACCTACCGCTTTCCTTGGCTATGAACATAATTTGGCAAAAACAAAGCAACTACGCTTTACCTCTTCTTCTCTCTCTCTCTCTCTCTCTTTTTGGGACAAGATAAACAATTCATAGTACTTCTTTAAAATGCTTAGGATTTCTGAAATATTCTCTGTTAAATATATATTAGTTGCAACTCATTTCCACCAATTATTCACTTTTTCGTGCTCTTTGTTTTTGGTGAGGTCTAAATGGTTAAATGCGCTTACATATATTTTCTCCAAAATATTATATCATCCGCCTATTGATTGGTTCATTTTTATTTATCTTCAACACATTTTATCCCAAACATTTAAAAGTGAATTCGATTTATTTGCAAACTCAAGTTATATAAATAGTCTCACCCCCCCCCCCCCTTTTTGGGTCTATTGATATGTTACAATACCATATCATCTATCTACTAATATTTACAATCTAATTTTTCTTGGAACTCACCTACATTAATTCTATTATGGTGTTGTTGATATATAATAATCCTTATTAGTATTAGAGGATATATTTATTTTGAGTAATAATAGAGGTAAAAGCTTTTTTACAAATTTATTTTGTACAAACTACTATGATATATCAATTGATTGTATTAAATACCTCTTATTCCATATAATTTATATTTATTATGAGTAGTACTACACATTTTGAAATTTTTATCCCAAAAAACTATTTTAAATGATGTGGCATTCATCAATTAGTCAATAAGATAATACAATTAATTTACTTAAATCTTATAAAAAATTATCAATCATTTAATGAATAATCTATTATTTAAGATAAATTTTGAGATAAAAAATTTGAGATATCTATCATCACTTTTATAATTTTCATCTGACTAATAAATTTATATCACATCAATTTATAAAAAATATATTTTCGATAAAAATTTAAAATTATATCATCACTCATTTATTTCACCTATGCTTTTAGAGTTAGTGCGTTTCTCGCTACTCCCTAACTAATTATGTAATTAGAAGGAAAAATTTAAGTCGAGCGGAAAGTTTGGTAACCAAACATGACGCCTCAAATTGAGATCTCGTTAACATTGGTTCCAGCATGATGGCCCACTGGCTGGTTTTTTCGTTCTTTTTGGGACCCACTTACCTCGATTCGTGAACATAGACGACATCTGGCTAATCTTACACTCGTTTCTTTACCCATGAGTTAACGTGCGTGATCAAATTCTTTAATCGTGATAATCATTTGGTCGGTTGCTTATGAGTCGTTACCTAGACAAAGAAAACTCACAATGAAAGGTTGATTAATGATTATAACTTAATAATACAACAATTAAAATTAAAAAAAAAAAACCTAAGAGCTAAGTTTGAGGCGTCACGGTGCTCATGCGTTGAATCTTGCCATCACAGAAGACTTTGCAATCCCATTAAAATAATATTAATTTCAATGGAATAATAAGAACATATAACGCAATAGCATTTGATTTTGCAAGTTTTAATAAAGTTCAATGCTGAAACTTCGAAGAAATGGTGCATGTGGATGATCTTTAATTTGTCAACCAATCAATAGTTGAAATACTTTATTTATGACCTTTTTTTTTTGGGTGCAATGCGGACTAAATATTTAAGCAATAAATTTATAGATATACATACACAAAGTTGGTAGTTAAAATTGACGTAAGAGTACTAATTGTTGGCCACGTGTTATGGGAGATAACATATTCTAATGGAAGCGTAGATAATGATAAAAGAACAAATACTATGTAGCTGATTATCTTTTTGTTTGAAAAAAAAAATTGTGTCACAGATTTTATAGACGCAAATAACAAACTCTCTATTTTTTATTTTTTATTTTTGGGGAATGCCAAACTGATGTACTTCAATAAAAATGTCGATGCAGATTTAATACCTAGGAAAACCGTGATGATAAACACAAACTCAATAAATTCATTTTGATGTTTATGTACGAGAGAATTTTTAAAATATTTGTTGGCCCATTATGAGAAGTTTGTCGATCTATTTAAACTTACTTCATATCATAAAAATTGTTTAACCTTTAAAATAAATAAAGAAATAAATAAAACATAAGGCTAAAGTTCAATATTAGTATATTACAAAAATGCCCAAAAATGAGTTTGAAGTTTCGGAGAAAAGTATAAGGCATTGGATGAGATTGTTCTATGGAATAGGTTTTCTTAGGTTAGCTACAGCGGTTCTATCATCAGCTTCTCGAGGGTCTAAAATTGAATTTTGTTCTATCATTTGGAGAAAAGTCTTATAAATTTATTTGACTTTAATACGATTTTTCCCCGTGTAAATAAATAAGTTGGAGATACGTTTTATAAATTTTTAAATAATAATTTTGATAAAATTATTATTTAGTTTATAAATTATAATAATTAATATTTATTAAATAATTTAGTATTATAAATTTTAAACTACACGGCTGAAATTCAATTTTAAACAAGATTTAAATATATAACCGGTCGAGAAGAATGATAATAAAGAAAAAACAAAAAATCTCCATGCCTAGAGACTTGTAGTTAGCGGGCTTTTTATTGGCTTATAGTTCATGCCTAGGCTGCAACGAATATGATCGAGGAAATTGATGAGAAATTAATTGTTTTTCACTTCTATAATGATTTTAATTCCAAAACCATGAACGATCAAACACATCAAAAGAATAATATTTTTAATTTTTTTACATCAAAATTAGAGGTGGCAAAACAAATAATGAAACTGAATTTGAATTGAATCCTATTAAATAATTAAAAAACGAATCGAATTCACTTATTTATTGAACGAATTAATTTTTTCAAACTCAAACTCATTAGATTCGTTTCGAATCAAATCGAATAAATGAATATTGACCTAAATTATCTCAAGATAATAATAAAAATTATTATTATTATAATTTTTCATGCAAAATATAAAAAAGAAAAAGGGGAAAGAAAAAGAAAAAAAAACGAAGGCGTGTGATGGATTGGAGGAGAGCATTCTTCAAATTCGTCATGTTGGTCTCGGCAGTAAGGCGCTGGCATCAAATTTATGACTGGGAAAAAACCAAATACCAAAATCTAGAAAATTGACCGCGAGAGTGTGAAACGGCCGTTTCATAATGGCGGCAGTCAATTCAACAAAATCAAACCACAACTATTAAAACCGCACACGGCCGCTCCACACAAACGCCCGTGACAAATTTGCTACGACTGCTGCTTTCCGCTCTCAAGAATCTCTTTTTACGTGCACATAATTAAAAGAAGGGAAACATAAACCTTTTAAAATAACATTCATTCACACTTCCTAATTAACCAAATGTTACTGTGAGTTCAAATTATCTCTTCGTAGACTGGGAAAACATTTCACTAACTATTTGAAGGATCTGACCTTATTTTCAGTATCATAACAAAACTAATTATGTCGGGTTTCAATAACTTTCTTACTATAAAGTTTTCTTCTTTGAAATAAAGTAGCATTATAACGTTTTCACTCATTTTTTAAGGTAAAGCTCGTTTAAATCAATTTTTTTAAAATTTTAAAAAAATATTTATTAATCAATGCCAATGCCACCATCCAATCAGTGAACCCCACCGCATTCAAATGGATGTAATTAATATACTACTTATGGCAGTATATATTGTTTATCTATGTTAAATATAATAATGAAATAACCTTGAATAACAAAAACTCCTTCGAAAACAGTATTACGCTTAAATACCCGAATTATATTAATGGTAACAAGAATGTTTGAGAACATTCTAAGTAACACAAGCCCACTCATTACTAACAAATCAAGCTAAATCAGCCAATTTATCTTTAACAAATCAACTTGGATCCATTTACTGTTTTTTCTTTTCTCGGAAGGAAATTTAATTCCTTAACTCTGAAGGGGCATAAAGGAAATTCACTTTCTACTTTTAACCACGGGGAGGAATATTCTTTAACAGAGACGTCGAAGATTCTACTTAACAAATTTACGACGTCGAATGAGCACGTGAGAAGCACGTGCAACAACCCCTTCTCTTCAAAACTACATCTCCTATATCTTTTTGTCCGCGTTACGTTAGTTAACCATCTCTAGGCAAGACAACAACAGCACAGCACAGCAGAGCGCTCAAAAGTCGAAAGACAGCTACAGGCTTACAGCTCCAAAGAGTCTGAGCCGTCCGATCGGAGAAATCGTCAAACGATCTCCCCTTTGTATTTCTGTCGCAAAACGCAAACGCGCTTCGACGATCTCCTTAAGCTTTTGTACAAAAGTATATAAGAAGGGGAGGACAAATTAAGAATTTTCGTCTTTCCCGTCGCGGCATTTGCCGGCCAATTTTATTGGCTCGGTAAGTTTTTCCTTCTTTATTGTTTTTAATTATATATATATATCTTTTTTTAATTTATTAAGTATTTAAAGTGATTCAAGATATGTCGATAAATTTTGAATTTTTTAATTTAATTTGCGATTATGAAGTAATGCATGATTAATTTCGAATTTTAAGACTATATAGCTTTTTTTTTTTGTTTCATCTTTTGGTTTGGTTCCTGACTCCTGAGAAATTGTAAGGAAAAACAATTTTTAAACTTTTAATCATTGATCATTTACTTGAATTGTTTTTCTTTCTCTCTCTCTTTTTACTTTTTTTATAATTATTTTACAAGTCAAATGTATCTTTTATTATCCTTGAATGATTATGTAAGCAGGATTTAATTCAAGATTGATGGAAGGATTTCCATATTCTATATTATCCGTTTTATTTTATATGAACCAGTCTTTGTATATTTTTTATTATGGTTGGGTGTCATTTTCAATTATTTATTGCAAATATGATCAGAACTTTCTTTTGCTGCTCAGAGTTGTTTATTATTATACTGATGAAATGAATTTGGGCCTTTTTTTGTGTAAATTTGTAGGTTTGAGAGATGAACATGGTTTTGGAAATGATGTAATCTATTGTGGTCAAAGAACTCTAGGCTCTTAAGTCGGGTGCATTGCGCTACTTTCTCCTCTTATTGATAGTTGTTTTTCGATATTAAATGGGCTGTTTTCAGTCTAAAGTAGCAAAGCAGTTCCCTGGACATGAGGACCCTGTACTTCTTGCTTCGCAGACTGCTTGTAAGTAGTTGCTCGCTCACTATTTCATTGAAATGATCGTGTTTGGATTCCCTAGTTCAGTTACAAAGAAATAAAAAGATAGTGGTCACAACAATCATGAAATCTAAAATGATTACTGATTGAAAGTTGGGGATTATTAGAGTTCAGAGGATTGACAGTTGTATGTGCATTCTTGCTGTCCACTGTCATATTGAGATCCATTTTAAGTTATGATGAAGAAGGTTGAACTTACAGATTACTTATTTTTGTTTTTCTCATCTGTTAATTGTTATGCACCTATTGATATGTTGCTTTTGTTACCATTGCCAATACGTAAAATGATTGCCTCTCTATATAAAGTGCGAGAATATCATAAACTGTGGTACAAACATGGAATTCCATCACTTCTACTTAAACTGTTTTGTATTGGTTATGATGAAAGGTTACACTAGCATTTTGCTGTGATTTACCAGATACTGGAGCTGGGAGAAAGATTTTTATGTTCAAATTTTAAATTCCTTTAGTGTCTTGTATGAATTATATCTGAGATGTTATTCTTTCATCCTTATTTTTGTTAATCGTCTTTTCTACAGTATCAAGTCGGTTACCCAATTCATCCTCTTTTATGTACTCATGACTCTCTTCTCTCATGTCGCTATTGTTTTAGTTTCTGGCCTTTGAAGGTTAGTAATCTGCTGTTTCCAATCTGCAGTTAGCGTCAGTGAAGTTGAAGCACTATTTGAGCTATTTAAGATGATCAGCAGTTCAGTGGTTGACGATGGGTTGATAAGCAAGGTATTTTTCTGCACTGCTTAGGAGTAATTTTATTTTTATTCTCTCTTCTGCTTAGGAGTAATTTTATTTTTATTCTCTCTTTCTCTCTCTCTGTGCCACAATTTCCTCGTATTGAGCTGGTCTTTTTGCACAAATAAATTACCCCCTTAGTATTGCAAGCTGGATCAATTGTTTTCTGTCCTTTTATTTCCTCACACGGTGATTTAGAATTATAAATTCATTGAATTGATTACAAACTTATTTCTTTTGAACCATAGCAATTGCCATTTAGTCTCGTAGATGATTTGCTCAATATTCTTGTTAAAATTTTTTGTATTACTTGTATCATAATTGACTTGTCACTTGAAGTGTTAGGATTCTAAAGTTTCTATATTGGTTTCTTCAAGATATGTGATTGAAACATTTTTGTTGTTTATGCAGGAAGAGTTTCAGTTGGCTCTGTTCAAGAACCGAAAGAAAGAGAATCTATTTGCCAACAGGGTATCTGTGATATCCTCCCTATGAGCATTATTCTAATCACCTTTTCAATCAATTGTGTGTACTGAGACTCTGGGATCAACTAATTTTGTGTGCAGATCTTTGATCTGTTTGATGTTAAGCGGAAAGGAGTCATTGATTTTAGTGACTTTGTTAGATCACTCAGTGTCTTCCATCCAAATGCTCCTCAAGAGGACAAGATTGACTGTAAGTTGGCCACTTATAATCTATTGTCACTCAATTGCCATAGATCATGTTTTGTTGTTCATCCTTAATTTGCCATTGTATATTGATACTTCCATTTAATATATGGCATTTTTTTTTTGGCAGTTTCGTTTAAGCTTTATGATCTAGATAATACTGGATTCATTGAGCGGCAAGAGGTATGTAGGAGGTTACTTTCTCATGCTCTGACAAAGAAGTTTCTGGACTTTTTTATTCTCTGTCTGTGTATTATACATGCAATTGACTGGTTGAGCGAACTGGATCTTACTAATTTCTCTGTTGATTTGGTAAGCTTTCAGTTGGGGTGTCGAAATCCATGTTGGGGATAGTACACCTTTGAACGTTAGCACGTTAGAAACTATAGCTTGTATCCTTAGTGTTGGTAATATGTATAACTAGTTACTTTCGTAATAGGAATCATGTGTAGTTACTTTCCAAATAGGAATTCTTGACACATGAATTCATTGTTTTCCCCTCTAATCACAGGAAATTTTCAGTTGTAAACTAATTTACGATGTTATTCAGCAAAAATGTTGTTGATTAGCAGAAAAATATAGACATATATAATTCTGGTTTTATTATTTTTTTTAAAAAAAAGTAATTTTCATTCCTACGTGAAATATCTCGGGACATAAGGTCTATATTCTTTGGAGCTTGGTGAAGTGAAAAGCAATATAACTAAATCTTCTTTTTAGTTTTGTTAATTCAGTTATCCTTTATTCAACAATCCTTGCAGGCAACTTCATTGTATGTGATTTTGGCAGGTCAAGCAAATGCTGATTGCGCTTCTTTGTGAGTCTGAAATGAAGTTGGCTGATGAAACCATTGAAATAATACTTGATAAGGTGAGAATGACTTTTGAATCTTAACTGCCTGCGATCTTACATGTTTCTTCTTGAAAACTTGTTTAAACGTTTGAAATACCCCTAGCACCCACCATGCTGGTGAACTTGGAATATGGGAAAAGCACTATCATACATCTAATTCTGGCACCTTTAGTTTATGCTGGAATTGAAGTTTTTAGGAGACTTTGACAAAAAGAAAAGTGCAGCATTTTGTGTATTGACTACAGGCTGTTTGATTTGAGTTCTTCAATGCGTTTGATTTGTGAGTATATGATTATTGTTTTGGGAGTCATATAAAGGATGTGATATTACCTTTCTGCTCGTGGGTTTTGTAACTGCATAAGTAGTAATATTCACTTGTATGAGTTGGATAAGGTTTTGATTTATTGTAATTCCTGTGGCAAATGAGCATGTTTTAAGTCATATCAATAATATTTTCCAATCATTTCATACTGCCTCTTTGTGTGTTCCATAGTTTTTTCATTTTTTGGAGAAATTGCCTAAAGTACTACTCTGCTATTTTCATTTTTGGCGGGTAGACTTTCCTGGATGCCGATGTGAACCAGGATGGCAAGATCGATAAATGTGAGTGGCAGAACTTTGTTTCTAAAAACCCATCGTTGTTGAAAATCATGACCCTTCCCTATTTGAGGTATGTAATTACATAACTTGTCCAAATTCTTTATATTCTATTCTCCGCTGCTTCTGACTGAAATGATCTTTCTGGAATCCGAATGCAGGGACATAACAACATCATTTCCAAGTTTTATTTTTAACTCAGAAGTCGATGAGATTGCCACATAAAGTTGAAAGGAAAGGTAGCTTAGGAGTTATTGCAAACTTTTGTCATCCTTTTGATTCTTGAAATTAACTAGTGAAATTGGAAATGCTAGTTGATGTATGGCCCGAGTGTTATTATAGTTTTGTTCAAACATGTTAATACTTGGTGGGTTGATTTTTTTTTTTGGGGGGGTTCTGAATTATGTGCATGCAAAGTGATTCATCATGAGGTGCCGCTGATGCAACGAATTTATGTTACAAGCTGCAACGTTGAAAGATGTGTATAAGACGTGCGGAGAGTACAGATAAGTGAAAATGTAGTATTGAGATGGGAGATGTTCACAGTCCCAAGTGGACGCTTTGTCGGATGCATCATCCATCAGTATCGAAGGGATGACATTGCATTTTTGACAGGTCGCCAAATATATGTTAAGTCGTTAACCAAGTGCGGTGTAGCATTTTTGATGTATCTTTTTTTTTTTTAATAGAAGTTTTTCAAAATTTAGAAGCTTGAAATTCTATTTTAAAAAATAATAACAGCGAAAAAGATAAATGTCTAAGATACCTATATGGTTGCGTATAAGTTTTATTCATTTTGAACAACAAAATCAATTAATCAAGTCTATCAATGGCTTTCATTAGTACCAATATTGACATGTTTTAAACCAAATGCACAGTTGAGAGAAAAATAATATATAATCCTCCTAGATGCAATCTAGTTCTCAAGGTTGTTACTTTTTGTTGGGAACTCATTTAGGACAAGACGGCGGACATTGGTGTTGGTAAACGAGTGGCTCTCGAACTGCCGGTATCGTCACGTGAGGAAGTCTCGGCGTCGATCGAGCTCCTCAGCTCAGAAGAGCTCAGGCAAGTAGTGTGGAGGACAACCTGGACATGAAACTTGAAGTGACTGCGAAGGTGAAAGCAACGGTGGCTCCATACCGAGGGGACAACTCCTGGGGATTCTTTGGGGCGGGAAAGAGAAGATTCCGATGATAATTATTATTGGTGGTGATTTCGCGATAAGTTGGGAAACGGATTGGAAAAAAGGAAAAAATAAAATAGAGTTTTTTTTTTGCGGCGGGAGAGGGGAGGGGTTCCCCCTCTCCCCCGAGCCCCCTCAACTAAATGAATTTTTTTCCACCCACATAGGTGGGGTGATACGATTGTAAGAGTCGCCCTTAAAAAACGGTTCAATGGTTTCCTCTTGGAGGTCATAAATTCCCATATCTTTTCCTCCTTTACATGCAATATACCAATAAGCATCAACACAATCATCGGTGAAGTATATGCAATTAGCCTTGCAGTGAGAAATGGATGCATCGACAGAAAACGAAGAATTGTGGCCTAAAAAGAGAGCTCTATCGCCCAAGTTCTCGATCTCCGTCCACGTATTAGTTAAAAAATCTAGCCCAAGAACCTGAAATCGAGTAGTTCCATAGGACCAATTATCGTTTGCTTGTGATCCTTCTCGAACAATTACTAACAATTTTCCTGTAGATTCTGCAACATACCAGGTCCCCGGAAAAAATCGAAGAAGTTCACCGGGCAAACTTGAGACTTCTTGTGCCACAGTAGGATTGTTACCTCTAATATCAAAAGCCCGCACTTGACTAGTCTTCACAGTATAGAGCAACCCATTATAGAAGATAATATCATGATAATAGATAGGCATTCAAATCTATGGGGATCCAAGATTTATCACCGGGTCTAGCATATGCTAATTTCCCGACATAATTATTCACAACCGTATAATTGGACGTATAATCAGGATTGGATGACAAAGCGCATTTAAAAATAAAATTAGCATACATTTTAGTAGTCTTAAGATCACGCCAACTTTTTATGGTTTTGATGTGCGGAAGTTTAATTTGGCGGCGTGAAAAGGGATGTAAAAGGGACATACTCAAATCTTGTGCAACTGCAATAAGCCAACCCTTTGAAGAAAAACACTTTTTACCATTTGCTTCTGGTAGCATAAATTGGCGAGTCATGCCTTTTGGAAAGACTGAAGAAACGATACACCCATCAGTACAAGGACGAAGCTCTGGTACCCCTAAGATTCGGTAAATTACTTTGTGCTCCCTCTTATTTGCTGAAAAGTGAAAAAAATTAGAAGCATTAAAATTTTAACACATAAGTCCAATATATTTCTATTATTGATACTTTTGAGTATATTTTCTATCATTTACATTTGAATACTAAACCATAGCTGATTATAATGAAATTTTCTACATTGTATTTGGTCATATTATCATAACTAAATTAAATTTTAATTATATATTTTGAATTATATATTATTAATTAAATATATTTTATATTATTTCTAAACAAATATTATTATTATTGATAAATTAATATATTTTTATTATATATTTAAATTATTTATTATAGATTAAGTCAATAATTATGTTGCTTTCAAAAAATAAAAAAGATTCTATGCACTAAAAGGTTTTACAT
Source organism: Citrus glauca (assembly GCA_029633175.1). Classification (NCBI taxonomy): domain Eukaryota; kingdom Viridiplantae; phylum Streptophyta; class Magnoliopsida; order Sapindales; family Rutaceae; genus Citrus; species Citrus glauca. Next base: position 2,156,639 of record JAQOOD010000003.1, on the reverse strand, counting down.
ATTATAATCTTTACACTATCATTAATTTTAATAGTCAAATTAGGTCAATTGATCAAAATATAAAAATTTAAAATTATGAATCAAGTTTTTGACTATTTTATCTTTTTAAAAAATAATAGGGATATCAATGATAAAAGCCAAAAAAATTCCACGACATTAAAGTAAGACAAAATGGAGGCACCAATATATGGACAAAATGAGGGTTACCATGCATAGGGAGCACGTTAACTGAACCCTCCGTACAAGGACTACAAACCCTCAAACCGGACAAAATGAGGAGTACCCATTCCTTAGATACACGTTAGCTGGACCCTGAGTACAAGGACTACAAAACGCCGAAAATTACCCGTAGTCAAATACGAAATCGTTATCTGCCTGGGAAACATTTCTTTAACGCGGTTTCTTTGACGCGTTTTGTGGGCCATGCTTGATAGGACCAATGAATTTGTATGCCACACAAAAGTTATATAAATTAAGAAGATAATGGTAACGGATGCAACACAAACTAGGTTTGATCGGATTGAAAAACTTAAATTACTTAGGCTCAGGAGAAAATGGTCTCCAACATTGATCTGCGCTTTACTGTTCCACCTATGCTAAGCCTTTTCCTTCTCGTTCTCAACTCTTTAAATGAAACCTGTCTCTTTCCAGTACTCAACATCGTTGCCATTGATCATGAGCGTAATTTCTTTTTCATGGCCGTGGCCATGCTGTTTCCAGCCATTTTGACACTATTCTTTCTTCTCACTTCTCTCAATATCCCACTCAACGTTTCGCTCCAAGTACTGCCAATCCATCTGAGGTTTGGAGACTTCTCTGGTCCGTTGGCTTTGCCAGTACTGGCCTCGCTGCTGCTTCCAACACCTCTCTTTTGCATTGCATACTTCGTTTGCATATGCTTTTCTCCTTGGTTTCATGTGCTTGTCAACACTCTCCGTCGCTTCTGTAGCTGGTTTTTTCAGCTTCTTGAATCATTCCTACTTTCATCGTCGTCGTCGCCGCGCGCAGCACCTTGCGGTCGCAAGATACTGTAGAAGCTGAACCTTCGAGCACCACTTTTTCGGTCGAGGAAGCAGACCCTCCTCACAGTGAAATTGTTCCAGTTTGAGGCTGCGGCTCTCCATCAGTACCGTACTTATCTATCTATCTGTATTATATGGATAATGGTATGTTGAACAAACGCAAGATAAAACGTGGATATAAAATTTCATAATTCACAAAAGCATAAAAAAATAAATATATTTGGTTATAGTTTTATCTTGCTTTTGTTCAAAAATTATTTTCCATTTATTATATATAGCTACTTACACTTGCTAGTTTGCTGTTTCCGGTGGATGTGGAAACCCTAGATAGTTGTCATGCGCAGTCGCGTGTTTTTTTTTTTTTTTTCCATGTTTGTTTATGTTTTTGTACTAAATATAAAAAAAAGATATATATAGCTCTTTGAAGTAAAAATAAATGTTGGAACGTGGTAACTCCATCAGAACTAGAAAGATGGGGCGAAACATATAACGATAAATTTTTAGGTCAAAATATGTAAATTTACGATAAAATGTCAACTAAATGAAATTATTGAACAAAACCATAAAAAAAAAAAACAAATATTGTTAAGTAGGGCAGGCCCAAGACTTAAAGTATCCGAGTTAAATAAAACTTTTGTAAACATGATATGTTATATTTATAAGCATAAAATAGTACCCCTTATAAGGGGATATCAGGAGCTTTGCCTTCATAACTATATATTCTAAATAATAGTAATTCTATAGAAATGATAAAAAGTAATTCAAATATTAAAATGCTATCTAAGTTATACTTTTCAAGGCTTTAAATAATATAACTCATTAATAATGGAATTTGACATTGTAGCCTATAACAATATATAATTATATAATAATTAATAAATCAATCAAGAATTCACACATATAATTACAATCAATTAAGAATTGCACATAGAATTTTTATGTTTGATGTCAAGTACTTTATTAGCACGATCAAAAAACTAGATGCAGACGATTTCAAATTTTACTTTCTCACTAGTCTCTGTCTAAGTCAACTTAGCTATTGTAAACTAAGTACTCAAAGTTGTAGCTATCTGGACCCTAACGAAAACTACTAAAGCAATTGTTTTTATATGGGGTGGCAACTTAGTAATATAAGTTAAATGACAATTTAATAATTCTCAATAGGGGAGAGGACTACCCAAACCCATAAAAATATCACTATGCTCATTTTTTCAACGAACTCACTTAAAAAATATAAAATTTTTTATTTTCCTTTACAAACACAGTTTAATCTCCCTTACTATATAATAGATTATAATGATTCTGCAACTTCTTCTTCCATCGATTTTACAAATGCTGAAAATAATGTGATCATCTACAAATCCTCTTTTCAATTTCGGACATACTAAAAAAAAAAAAAAGCTAAAAGCATATAGAAGACGGAGGAAACCCCAACAATAATAAAACAATATCAGTAACCACATTAATTTAACAATCCGTTTTTGTCCCACATCTCTCATTGCCTCTTCTCGCCTCTTTCTCTCTCCAAATCTCTCACTCAAAAAACTTCTTCTCTTTAAATTCCAAAATCACTCAAATCGATTTCGTTTTCAATCAAAATCATCAACCACACCACTTTCTCTTGAATCCCTCCCTTTTATCCCATACACAAATCACATTCAATTTTTGTTTTTTTTTTTATTTTACTTCATTATTTTTTTCCCATATGGAATCGTCAGTCTTGATCCAGTCTTTAACACTCCCGTTGCTTCAGTACCCATCCTTGGCGATCTGAACAAGTTGCGAAACTAATGAAAAGAAAGAGAGACAATATAGCAGTGAAACTCTTGAAATTAATTACAACAAGGTTATTTTATTAAAATATCTGATGAAAGAATGATTATGTTGATTTGAACAGCACCAGTTAACCCCTGCCATCAATTGGCAACAGAGCTTTACATTTTTTAATATCAATGGGATCCTCGAGGTTCCTCCCCTTCATTGTTTGATTATAATCACCAAACAGACAAAAACAGAAAAATATTCAGCAACTTACTCGGTTTTTCAAGCGGTAGAGATAAAACTATGCTGCAAATTCAAAGCCCAATTGATCTTAAGTGACACTAAAGCAACAAGCTGCATCTACTTCTTATGTTTCTAAAGTGATATCATATTCAACTCATGCTCCAAAAAAGGTTCCAATTTAGCATATATACGTGGAATCTTTTATGGTCAGACTGGTGTTCTAATTTAGTAACGAACACTTGAAAAGTGCATGAGCTTTTAGGGATACCACCTGTACTCGGATTTATGCGTTTATGCATCCGTATAGGGATAATTTGTAATCAAGCTATATGAATATTAATAGTAATTAATCTTCCTTAACCCTTACTGCTGCTCCTTCTGTATAAATTGTAATTAAGCTTATGAATATTAATTAGTAATTGATCTTTCTTAATATCCTTAATCCCTTGATTATCCTCGTGCTTTGTACATGAGGTGTAATAAGGTAATTCTCAATTACAACGTTGATGACAAAGGGTTCTACAAATGAGAAACGTGGTTTCGACGTCAAAACAGCGAAAATGATTCGAACTGCGACGTATGTATCAGTGCATGCGTTTGTGACTTTTTAACTACGCTAACTTTCCTCCGAATTTTGAATGATCAAGAACTTGAGATCTGAGATTTTATAGATGTTACTATATATAGTTTATGAACTCTACCAATATCTACCTTGTGGGCATAATAGCTCTAGTTAGGAGAACGTACTTGGCACAGGTTTTGTGATTGCGTAAATGTTCTAGCCAAATAATTTGCAGATTTTGTGTCCAATTCTGCAATTTGGATATTTGGGATTTGTTATTGAACCCTTTCGCTGGTTTGAGAGGGGTGATTTTGAGGCGTTTGTGATGGTTTTGTAGTTGTCTACAAATCGTCTGTTTGGTAATGTAGAAGGCTCCCTTTCAGCTGTTGTGGCGAAAGCTGAAACTTCTTTCGGATTCCTTTAGGATTGCCCATAATGTTCGTAATGTCGATGTGTGGGTATGTTGTTTTGGCATCTCGTACTAGAGTGGGCTGGGTTAAGTTGAATGTTGAGGCTGCGATAGAGATAATAGGCGCAACATTGCGGCGCTGGGTGCTATTTTTCAGGAATTGTCATGGGTTTGTTCTGGCTGCTGCTGCTTCTCAGTCGGTGTTCTCTGGCAATGCAGCATGAGTTGAGGCAGAAGCATGTTGGTTTAATTGCTGGTTTTTCGCCTCTATGGTTCCTGTTGAGTCAGCTTGTTAATCTGAGGCACAACATGTCCTGAAATCTTTTGAGTTGTCATTTATATTCATCAGCTTACGGTTAGGAGTTTCGAGTTCAACATGTTCTGGACTTGTAATATATATATTTAAGCTCGTGTTTTGACAAAATTTGCTCTTTCACTCTCCAGCGGAATTATAGTATACTCTTGGTTTTCGGGTTTGATTCTCACTTTAAAACATGAAAAATAAAAATTACAATCAACCAGAAACTTAGCGTGTCAAATATGAGAAAAGAATAACAAAGCAAAATTTACTCCAACTGTGACATGGAATCTGTATTTCTGAAGAACAATAGGATGTTAGTGTCCTTTGGCCACTACTGATGTAGCTGCTGCTACTACAGACACATGTCTTTTGTCGTGAATTTTTCCGAAAGCTTCTTTGCGTGATTAAAAATCACTTATAATATATCAATTAAGTCAGATTTAAATGAAATAAAGTGAGGAAACTAACAAATAACAATAGTATTTCTTTGCCTCGCTAGAGTATGCAGGTATCTTTTACCCATTTTGGTATCTTCCATTTCATCCATGTGTTCGATCTTTATGGCTATACTTGTTGAGATCTTCATGGGACTATGTGGTGTCATAAAGATAGGAATTGAATTTATTAACAACAAATCAAACAAAGATAGTCTTAAAAATTCAAAATTATTAATTGATTAACAAACAGATGAAATTAATAACCATCGACGTAGATTGCTTGTCATTTGTAAATGAATAAAAATCAATGGAAAAGAAAATGATCTACCAAAAAGATCTTCCTATAGGGATCTATAAATATCTATTTGACTGTTGCAACTTTTTTTTTTTTTGGATTAGTAGTAATCTTCCCCGTGGCATCCAATGTTTAATGCCATTATATGGTGTAATCGACGACACCAAGAAAATGAGTCAAAAATACCCAAGATAACATAATAGTAATAGTAATAGGAGACCGACGACGTGCAACGACAAAGAACGACTCAACTGCGGATGATGGCATAGCAGTAATAGAAGGTAAGATAAAACCCTTTTTCCGACAATTACACCGTCAAATTATACATGCAAGATTGCGGTCTGACTGGTAATTAATGGAAGTTGCCTCTGACAATGAAAGATGCTTTGATAAGTCGTCAATGTGTGGTAGAAGGAAAGGGTAGGTAATTTTTGGATACCTCCCTAAGGTTTGGTTTTGCTACACTTAAATAAAATATATGCATATATTGATATATATAGCACTCTTAGATGTGTATAAATGTTAGGGAGTTGTTTGGTTTCTCTGTGAAATTATAACAATACCCTTCATTAACTGAGAATGGAATAAATCAACTTGCAATAAAAGGAAATGCTCTATGGTTTTGTAGCTTTTATCAAATTCTTTATATTTCCACTTGAATAACAACTTCTCATGTTTCATAATCCAACTGTTTATTTCAAAATTTTGCCATCTCCTAACAAAATCCTTGTTTAGTCTGCTTTAAATTTACAACTTAACTTGTAGTCAAAGATTAAAAACTTTATCATTGTAACCAATTAACTTATTCTCAAGAACATATCAGTAATACCCAGAAACCAACCAAATTGAGGGGGGGGGGGGAAACAATTTTTTTATATGTACAATGCCTCGAATTAGTCAATAGCAACCGCAATAAATTCTTGTGTGAATTTAAAATTCAAGATTCTAATAAGATAAGAAAGCAATCAAGCAAGCAAATAAAATGGAAAATAAATTAAATTTAAAATCAATAATAACTTAATGAATGTAGAATACTTAGTACACACCACAAACTGATCAAGCTCTTTGTCATCAATAACCAAGCATTGAGACCACAGGAGAGTCCGAAAACGACGGACATTGTCGGGTTTGTATGCAACCCAACTGTCAACGTCAGTCAAGTTATTTTTTTTCTAGGGTAATTTTTAGATACCTCCTCTGAAATTTGGTCTTGCTACATTTAGATAGAATGTATGTATATATTGACATATAGCACCCTTAGAGAGGGCCCCTTTCTTAGTCAGTTAAAAACTCTGGCTGTGTCAATCTTGTGTGAATTTAAAATTCAAGATTCTTGGGTTGCATTCAAAACAAGGGTTCTGCTATTTGAACTCAACGAAGACAAAATGAAGACAGAAAACATTGCCACGTCATTTTCCACTTGCTGAGTGAATGCCTGCAACTTGATTGCAGAACTCATTTTCCCCGTGATTGCAGAACTCACTTGATTAATGGAATGAAAACGAAAAAAGGCCCATGAATCAAGTAATTTTGTCTCTTTGTGGTGTTACTTTTTTAATTTAAAAAATTAAAATAATCAAAAGATAGAAAGATTTTTTGTCCTAGCGGAGAACTCTCTCCATTTCTCTCAAAATAGCAGAACTCACTCATAGCAGAACTCGTTCTCTGTGTGTTCAGGAAGCCAGGAAGCCAAAATTTCTCTCACAAATTTTGTCTCTCACAAATTTTATTTCTGCATTTCAGTTATCAGAAGGAATAAATTAGATCTAAATCTACAAACAGAGGTGAGAGATGTTTAACTAGTTAGAATATTTAATTTAAATTGAAAAAATTCGTAAATTTTTACTTTTTATATATTTAAATTGTTATGATTTTTCTAATTTAAATGGATGGAAATAATGAAATAGATTATAATAATTTTTGAATGTGTTTTATATATGTTAGGATTTTTTAAATTTAAATTGTTGGAAATAATGAAATAAATTATACAATTTTTAAATGTGTTTATATATGTTAGGATTTTTTTAATTTAAATGGCTGGAAATAATACAATAAATTATAACAATTTCTAAATGCATTTTAAATATGTTAGGATTATTTTTAATTTAAATGGCTGGAAATAATACAATAAATTATAATAATTTTTAATTTTAAATATGTTAGGATTATTTTTAATTAAAAGAACTGAAAATAATGAAATAAATTATATCGAAGCAAATTCAATGGAAGAAAAGTAAAATGAGTGGTTGGAGGAGTAAAATGAAAAGTAAAATGAGTGGTTGGGGGAGTAAAATGACCATTGGTTTTCTCTTTTTTTTTTTTTTTTCTGTGGGTCTACATAATTTTTCTGTCAGTCTCTTTTTCTTAGCTTAGTTCGTTTATCATTTTCCTCAAAACAAACATGGAATGAATATAACTTAGAGAGAGACCCCTTTCTTAGTCAGTTAAAAACTTCGGCTGTGTCAGTCTAACAGCCAGCCCAAAACTTGATCTGAAGTGCACCTGCAAAGCTGGTAATCGTAATGTTCAAGTAAACTTTAACTTATCACCTTTTGCTAGGTCACATATACGGTAATTTATCGTCAATCAAATACTGTGGCTGGAGGACGAGCTGCATTATGCCGTACGATGTTTACCCATTTTGGTATCTTCCATTTCATCCATGTGTTCGATCTTTATGGCTATACTTGTTGAGATCTTCATGGGACTATGTGGTGTCATAAAGATAGGAATTGAATTTATTAACAACAAATCAAACAAAGATAGTCTTAAAAATTCAAAATTATTAATTGATTAACAAACAGACGAAATTAATAACCATCGACGTAGATTGCTTGTCATTTGTCAATGAATAAAAATCAATGGAAGAGAAAATGATCTACCAAAAAGATCTTCCTATAGGGATCTATAAATATCTATTTGACTGTTGCAACTTTTTTTTTTTTTTTGGATTAGTAGTAATCTTCCCGTGGCATCCAATGTTTAATGCCATTAGATGGTGTAATTGACGACACCAAGAAAATGAGTCAAAAATACCCAAGATAACATAATAGTAATAGTAATAGGAGACCGACGACGTGCAACGACAAAGAACGACTCAACTGCGGATGATGGCATAGCAGTAATAAAAGGTAAGATAAAACCCTTTTTCCGACAAATATATTGTTATTATATATTTAAATTATTTATTATAGATTAAGTCAATATTATGTTGCTTTCAAACCATCTGAGGTTTGGAGACTTCTCTGGTCCGTTGGCTTTGTCAGTACTGGCCTCGCTGCTGCTTCCAACACCTCTCTTTTGCATTGCCTACTTCGTTTGCATATGCTTTTCTCCTTTGTTTCATGCGCTTGTCAACACTCTCCGTCGCTTCTGTAGCTGGTTTTTTCAGCTTCTTCAATCCATTCCTACTTTCGTCGTCGTCGTCGCCGCGCGCAGCACCTTGCGGTCGCAAGATACTGTAGAAGCTGAACCTTTGAACACCACTTTTTCGGTCGAGGAAGCAGACCCTCCTCACAGTGAAATTGTTCCAGTTTGAGACTGAGGCTCTCCATCAGTACCGTACTTATCTATCTATCTATATTATATGGATAATGGTATTTGAACAAACGCAAGATAAAACGTGGATACAAAATTTCACAGTTTTATCTTGCTTTTGTTCAAAAATTATTTTCCATTTATTATAGCTACTTACCCTTGCTAGTTTGCTGTTTCCGGTGGATGTGGAAACCCTAGATAGTTGTCATGCGCAGTCGCGTGTTTTTTCTTTTTTTTTTCTTTCCATTTTTGTTTATGTTTTTGTACTAAATATAAAAAAAGATAGGTGTTGGAGATCACGAAACTGCTGAGAGAATGGAGAAAGGGTAGTTTGTGCTGCCTTTTCGTTCTCTCAGCAACCCCCCACGAGACCACCTTTTAGCTAAAATTCAAGAGTCAAAAAAGTAAAAGCTGGGGATTTTAAGTGTTTCAGCTGCCATTGTCAGCTTAATAGCCCACACTCATCAAAATTAAAGCTACTCCATTTGCTCTCACGTGAAACAACTCTCAGCAAACTTACTCCATTTTCCTTCTCCTTAAGCTAAAGCTACTCCATTTTCTTTTGCTCCATTTTCACTCGGTTCTTCTTGAAGCAACATCTTAAATCAGTGAATCAGTAGTTCTTCCATTCGTTTATTTTTTTATCTACATCTTGAAGCAACATCCAGTTGGTAATTATCTCAGTTTCAAGAATAATTTTTATTTATTTATTATTTTTTGTTATAACATAATAATAGATATATACATGCATTTATTAATTAAATGATAATGTGTTTAATTTAGAATATTTTAGAAATCTTTTTATTTAAATAATATGTTTGATTTAGAAATTTTTAATTTAAATTTTTTTAACATAGAATTATTTTTAATTTAAATTGTATTCGATTTATCATTTTTTTATTAAAATTGTTATAATAATTTATTCTTAATTTAAATTTTGTTTCCACATTGAATTTTTTTATTTAAATTGTGTTCGATTTATTTTTTTATTTAAATTGTGTTCGATTTATCATTTTTTTATTTAAATTGTTATAATAATTTATTCTTAATTTAAATTTTGTTTCGACATTGAATTTTTTTATTTAAATTGTGTTCGATTTATGATTTTTTATTTAAATTGTGTTGGATTTATTTTTTTTAGTTAATGTATTGATTTTTTTATTTAAATTGTGTTCGATTTATTTTTTATTTAAGTGTTTGATTTATTTTTTTATTTAAATTGTGTTCAATTTATCATTTTTTTAATTGTTAGAATTTTAATGGATTAAATTATTGCTGGATGGTGTTTGTATAAATTGATCTTACATTTTGCTTAATACGAATATTAATTATTTTGTAGAAATAGATAATTTGGAACATGGATTTGGTGGTAACAAAGGCCTAATAATTTCCGTCAACAGTGCAATATCCTTCAACATAAATCCAACAACAAAGATCAATTCCACTTCATAAACGAAATCAACTAAAAAGAAACCAGAACCCACATAACTTCTATTGAATTAATTTCATTCTAATACAAACCCACAACCAAATTAAAAAGATAAAATCAAAAGATGGCAAACCAACTCTCTCCCATACTCCCACAAGAACAAAATTATGTAAAAATTTCCCAATGCTCATGCATACAGAAAACAATTGATGAGTAATTGAAAAAATTACATATGAACTTAGCAAGTAAACCAAGGTTTAATTTCTAATCAAAGAGTATACTCGGGTTTAAGATCAGCTGAAATGGAAAAAAATATGTGGCTCAAGGCGTGCTTTTTTAGCCTTAAATTGGAACTTCTTTTGGTTTCCTATGAAACTAAATGTGCAAAGTTCACCATATAGAATGAAAAACAGAGACAAAAAAAATGCAATAAATATTCAGACCCAAAAAGACATACTAAAGTAATATCAAATCGGCACTAGTAACCTTTCTCAAACTCATTCAACACACTAACTCAATGCACCAAATATTATTCATATACGAAAGTAAGGTTCCTCAGGTACATTTATAAATGAATAAGAAATATTATATTTTAACCAGCATTTTTTGGGGAGAATGAGCAGAGCAATAAAATTACGGTAAGATTAACAGATAATTTGGGGAGAGGAGACTTCGATCTCAGCAGCCCGCCCAGCCTCTGACCTCTACTCCTCCGATCCCGATTTGCCCACGCCGGAAGACGTTCACCACCAAGCCGATGCTCAGCTTTCCTGTTTCTCTCCGATTTGTCGATAGGCCGACACAGCCCGGATCTCTTCGACCACCGTGAGAACCAGGTCAATTTCGTCCTGGATCTGATCTAACAACGCGTCGAGCAGTCGGATCCTTTAAACGACTCCGGTTTGAGTTTCGGCGTTGTTGAAGGGAATAGAGAATAGAGATATATGGGAAGCTAAGAGAAGTGGAAGAAGCTGAGAGAAGCTGAGAGAATAGATAATAGAGATATGTGGGAAGCTGAGTTTCGGTGTTTCGGACGGCGTTGTTGAAGGGAATAGAGAATAGAGATATGCGGGAAGCTAAGAGAATTGGAAGAAGGAGGAAAATGAGAGAACACGTGGGGGACAGAGACCTGTTACTCACGTGGGGGGTAGCTAAAAAAGTGGGAAGCTGAGAGAACACGAAACGGCAGCACAAGCTGCCGTTTCTCTCAGCATTCTCTCAGCTTTTCCGTTACCTAGCAGCACTCAAAAAGATATATATAGCTCTTTGAAGTAAAAATAAATGTTGGAACGTGGTAACTCCATCAGAACTAGAAAGATGGGGTCAAACATATAACGATAAATTTTTAGGTCAAAATATGTAAATTTACGGATAAAATGTCAACTAAATGAAATTATTGAACAAAACCATAAAGAAAACAAATATTGTTAAGTAGGGCAGGCCCAAGACTTTAAAGTATCCGAGATAAATAAAACTTTTGTAAAAATGAAATGTTATATTTATAAGCATAAAATAGTACCCCTTATGAGGGGATATCAGGAGCTTTGCTTACATAACTATATATTCTAAATAATAGTAATTCTATAGAAATGATAAAAAGTAATTCAAATATTAAAATGCTATCTAAGTTATACTTTTCAAGGCTTTAAATAATATAACTCATTAATAATGGAATTTGACATTGTAGCCTATAACAATATATAATTATATAATAATTAACAAATCAATCAAGAATTCAGCACATATAATTACAATCAATTAAGAATTGCACATAGAATTTTTATGTTCGATGTCAATTACTTCATTCGCATGATAAAAAAAGTAGATGCAGACGATTTCAAATTTTACTTTCTCACTAGTCTCTGTCTAAGTCAACTTAACTATTGTAAACTAACTACTCAAAGCTGTAGCTATCTGGACCCTAACGAAAACTACTAAAGCAATTGTTTTTATATGGGGTGGCAGCTTAGTAATATAAGTTAAATGACAATTTAATAATTCTCAATAGGGGAGAGGACTACCCGAACCCATAAAAACACCACTACGCTCATTTTCTCAATAAATTCACTTAAAAAATATAAAAATTTTATTTTCCTTTACAAACACATTTTAATCTCCCTTACTATATAATATATTATAATGATTCTGTAACCTCTTCTTCTATGGATTTTACAAATGCTGAAAAAAATAACGTGATCATATACAAATCCTCTTTTCAATTTTGGACATACTGAAAAAAAGAAAAGAAAAGCTAAAAGCATATAGAAGACGGAGGAAACCCCAACAATAATAAAACAATATCAGTAACCACATTAATTTAACAATCCGTTTTTGTCCCACATGGCTCTTTACTTTTAATATATACAATGAAAGAATAGTCTACCAAATAGTTTATTGGCTGAATTCAAGCTTTGTCGTCAAGAAATTATTCCCAAATATCAAACAATTTCATTCAATCCTTTGTCCGAGAAGAGATGGTTTAAAAAGGGAGTAGTAAATATTTTTTTGCATTTAATTATCATTTTGTACTTTAAAATAATATATAATTTGCCTACAACAGTAATTTCCATCAAGGAAATTTTAGTAATAAAAAATATTGCTAAACGTCGAGAAAATATTGTTTAGAGTAGTGCTAAACGTCGGTAAGGCTGAGAGAATCTGAGAGCATGTTCTCTTGACCTCACCCCCACGTTACTTTCTCTTTTCTTTTTAACTTAACATTTGCTGCAGTCAGCCTTTTGCTGCAGTCAACTCATCTCTCCAACACCAGAAACTCCCATATCTTCTCCCTCCCATCAATTTCATCGGCATCATTGGCACTCTCTCTCGTCAACGACATCATTACCAACAACCACCTCTTTCTCTTCAGCTCGTCACGACAGACACCACCAATCTGGTTCGTCACTTCGTCTGGATCTCTCCATTATTCCAAGTGTGTTTCCCCTATTTTTTTTGTTCTAAAAAACCCAAAAAAATATGAAAAACAACACCTGTATTGATTTCGATTTTTTGATTCCAAGTCAAAGGGGTGCTTGGCTTTTAATTGTACAAGATAGAAGATGAAACCAAATTTTGATGTTGATAAAGAAGAAGAAACAAAATTGACATGAGGAAGAAGAAGATAATTGTGATGATGATGTTGTTCATGAAGAAGATGAAATTGACAATGGAGAGAAATAACGAAGAAATTACAAAAGAGAGAGAAACAAAAAAGAGAAGAAGAAGAAGATAAAAGAAGAAAAAAACATAAGAGAGATAAAATAATATAAAAAACAAAAGAGGAAATACTTAAAGTAAAGTCGGGGTGGGGCCAAGAGAACACGCACGAAACGTCAGCCGAAACGGCAGCACATACTGTTATTTCTCTCAGGGTTTTCTCACTCTTTCCGAAGTTAAGCATTAGCCAATTATTTATGCCTCTCTCATTTCAGGTAACTCGCACGTCTTCCCTTCATCTCTCCTTTGGATGGACAACTTCTTCTTCTTTTTCTTTTTTCCCCTGCAGAATAAACAATAGTTTTATTAATACCAATTACAAAGACATTACCATAAAAAAAAACACACACACACACACAATTACGCATTTGCTTCTCCTAATATTAAGTAGGTCAAGTACGGAGTTGCGGTTTACTGTCCATTATCAATATATAACCATTTATATTTTCTCCTTCGTGTCCAAATTAAACGTAGCTTTTCTTGGGCATCGATCAATTACGCATTTGCTTCTCCTACCCATTAATTAAATTCAGCCTTCTATTCGTGGCTCCCCGAGTCCAAAAATGATGTTTTCAATGAAATTCTTATATAGAGCATTACAATTTAACAAAAGCAGGACAAAGTGATGACTTTTTTCTGTGAATTTTGATCTCATCGAGTTTCGATTATGGGTATCTTGAACAAAAAACAAAGAAAAAAGAAAGGGGGAAAAAATAAAGAAAACAATGAGGCTGGTGACACGTTAAGCAAATGCAGCCATGTGGCCCATGCACAAATCACCATTACTAAATAGTCACCGAGTTCAACATTCTGCAATCACGTAAAAAACAACAATGGGACGAAATTAAGAAACCAATCCATCAAGAAGGACAAGAACTAAATTATCCAGATATCCATTTCACAAGTCAGTTTGCATCTTGGCATTTCAATTCAATTCATCAATCAATTAAAAAAACCCCAACCAAACCCAAAACCTACCAAGCACATTTTACAAAAATCAAAGCTAATAATAAAAAAGAGTAAAAACTATAAGTATCAGCTCCCTAACCCTAGCCATCTGCTCCTCTCCACCTTTCCACCGCGCAGCAGCTGCTCCTCGGAGACAAGTCCAGCAACCACTCCTCCGCAATAACAGCTGCACGCCGTTCATCGCTCCAACGTGACTCGCCGACAACGCCATTCTACTTCTAGTGTTGTTATTATTAATGATGTGATGTAACGCACATCATGATATAAAAATTCCCACTATGCTAATGGTCATGCATGGTGATAATATGTACGTTATATTTACATGAGCCAAAGCGGGTACGTACGAAGAATCTTATTGATTATGGGCCTAACAACCCAATAAGAAGGGCAAGATGTCAAGTTTGGTCCAAGACACACACAAGGAGAGCCTTTGGGACCCATCGTCGTTATAATGCATGCCTGCTAAATCATGAACTTATTAGTGGTGTAGAATTTAGAGTTTTTGACTCAACATATGCAAGAATACTACAACTCCTTTTTTTTTTTTTTAAAGATAGAGAGATGAGTAGGTTTCAAATTAATTTGCAGGAGTAGAATGGCTAAACACACACTCTAAACCTGAAAATTAAAATTGCAAGAAACAACTTCTAATTCCCACTCATTATTCTCACTAACAAAAACCTCTTGGGTTATTATTTATTGGTGGCATTTGTGTTGTTAGACTGTTATCTAAAATTGGGTAACTATTCCGTACATCTTTTAACAAAAAAAAATTCACGTAATGACTGATTCATGTTTTTTTATAAGGAAAATGATAAATAACCTAACTATGATAATAGAATGGCGATAAAAATAATTGTAAAATCATATGGTATATGGTATTATAATGTTAAGTACTGTTTTTTTATTTAACACTGTTACACCATATAATTTTACGGTTATTTTATCGCCGTTCAAATATCAGTAATTTTTTTTATAAAATTCTAACTTATATTAAAAAAATTATTTTAATTTTGGTAATAACTTAAAGATATTATATGAAACAAAAGGTAAAAATTAAAACTTGCAAAAGTTTTTTTGAATCCAATACCAATAACTTGAGAAGGAGATGGAGATGGCTGAATTAATGGATCAATCACTTAAATCAATGCACTAATTAATTAAACAATACATAATGTGACATGGAGAAAATTGGATCACATCAAGAACAGTCTCTTCTATTTGAAGGTATAGGTGACACGAAACAAGAATTTATTTGAAAAATTTATAAGCCCAGTGTCATAACTCAGAATTGTTTATTATAAATTCTTGTTTCGTGTCACCTATACCTTCAGACCAAAATTTGTTCACTTTTGAGTCGTTAACTTCCTTCATCTTTCCTCTCAACTTTTCTCAAGTTTGACAAAGCGTAAATAAATAAATTAAATAAATATCAATATAACTTTTTTGGGGGGTTCTGAATTATGTGAATGCAAAGTGATTCATTGGTGTTTTAGATAGGGGTTTAAAAAGGTAAATGTGACAAACAATTCATTGGTGTTATAAAACATAAATATTTGTAATAAACAATTCTGCAAAGACAAACAATTCATTGGTGCTTTAGATAGGGGTTTAAAAAGTTAATCTAGTCTCTGCAGAATTGTTTGCAGAATTTTCTAGCACACTTTCAGGTCCCACACTGACACAACATCTCATACTTCCGCACATTTTTTCAGCCATTTTTATTTGTATTGAAGCATATAAAATTAAATGGACGCATCGCGTTAACTTGTTGCATCTAAATAAAATACGAAGAATCATCCATTAATATTTTTCAAGGCGCTAGTCAAGAATTCATATAGGTTGCCGATCCCATTATAATAAACTTTGGCTGGAGGATTTTCCTAACCAGATTGCTCACTAATTGCCAGGCAGTGAAACACTAGTTTTTAAAAAATATAATGATCATGTTAATAACAACAAATGAAATTGAACAGTTAGAGAACAATTTCATTCTTCATGCATCTAAAATTTAGCACGCAAATATCTGGAATCAGTATCTGCAGGCTAATGTGTCTATAGTAAGACCCAATGACAAAGATCATCAATCGTATTATTGAGTCATCCAATCAGCCAGCCCAAGAAAACCGAAAAAGATATCTTAGCCATGTCCTAAAGTGTTTTTTAAGAACCATTTTCCTTTTTTTTTTAAATTTAAAAACGCCAAAAATAAAAACATGTTAATTAGAAAGTTTCTCACCATTTTCTTGACCACGTCTCTTGAGCTAATTTGGAAAATTTCAGGATCTAGTTAAATTATACAAAATTATGTAGACTGATTTTATTATGTTTTTTAATTAATATTGTTATTTTTAGTTTTATGAGTGGAAAGAATACCAAATATTTCAAATTAAGTTCCAATAAATTATTTAATTAAGGACTGTAACAGAAAAATTAAAATCTATAGAAAAAATGCAACCCCTTTACCATGCAAACTTTGTCATTTTTTTTAAAAAAAAAGTTTGATAAAGTTTAAATTAATTTTTTAGCCCCTCACCTCATTCACGGTTCGAGCACCGATGATCAATAAAAAAACCTTAAAAATCACTTGATCAAATTAAATTATTAACCCTTTTATCAGTTAAAATAATAATATCATATATATTCCCAAATTTTTATTTTCAGAATTTTTTAAAATAATACATGTACATTTTCACATCCAAATTCATTAATATAGCAGGACTTTTTTTTTCTTCCTCTTCAAAACAATTTTTTTTTAAAAAAAGTAATATTGATATTTCACTGAAATATGGCAATAAAGAATTATTGCCATATTATTTTTTTTTTAAAAAATATTTTTATATTGGTAATAAAATAAATGAAATAAATATAGATACTTAATTAATATTTTTAATAAAACTATTTACCTCCTGTTCGTCCTGCTCCTCTTGTTCTTCCTCGAGAAATGTGGCAAATTGAGAGATAGCCTTATATTTCAAATCTAAAACAATGAAAATGATATAAGTAACGTAACTTATAAGTGCAAATATTAATAACTGTATAATATAATTACAATGTAAAATAAACTCATACTGTTATTGTAAGCTCGTAACCAATTTTGACAGCACATTAAGGCCTCCAATGTGTTTGGATAAAGTTTGTTACGGTATGAGCTTACAACTCTACCACTAGTACTAAAAGCTGATTTAGAAGCAACTGTTGTAATTGGAATTACCAAAATATCTCTAGCAATTCGAGCTAATGTAGGATGCCTATTAGCATTTGTCTTCCACCAACTCAAAATATAAAATCGTCCATCCGGGGTATAACTTTCTCATCCAAATATGAATCTAATTTATCTGCAACAACTGCACAATGTCTATTGTTTACATAATCATCAAAACCTGTCATCCATTTGGTTACTTTCTTATAAGAATCTCATGTAGATCTAGTAGAAGAACTACTACCGGTATAATCAAAATAATAAACAGTTGGTGAAAACTTCAATTAATACTCTTCCACTAATTCCTAAAAAAAGGTGATCACTTTCTCAACATATAACTATTTTGATATTTATTATTTTTAACAATATTTATAATTTTATTATTTATTAATAATTTTAAAAATTAAAATTAAAATTAAAATTAAAATAAAAAAATAATAAGAAATGGAAATTCTACCACATCCTCTTCCCTTCCCTAAATAAAATATTAGATAAAAAATTATCTCCGTTCCGTTCCAGCCATGGGGAAAATCCTGAGGGCACCTTTTCCGTGGAAAAGTTTTTTAGCGCGTTTTCATCTTTTTGTGGGCCATGCGAAACTTTTCTTTCTTTTAACGCGTTCCACCCACTGACCTAACCAACGTCCCAAAAAAGGAAAAGACTATATATAGAAGGCATATGGATGCAACGCAAACAAGGCTTGATCGGGTTAAACTTCAACAACCTAGTCTTAGGAGAAAGAAAATGGTCTCCAACATTGATCTGCGCTTTACTGTTCCACCTACGCTAAGCCTTTTCCTTCTTGTTTTCAACCCTTCAAATGAAACCTATCTCTTTCCAGTACTCAACATGGCTGCCACTGATCATGAGCATAGTCTCTTGTTCACGGCCGTGGCCATGTTGTTTCTAGCCACTTTGACACTATTCTTTCTTCTCACTTCTCTCAAGATCCCACTCAACGTTTCGCTCGAAGTACTGCCAATCCGTCTGAGGTTTGGAGACTTCTCTGGTACGTTGGCTTTGTCAGTACTGGCCTCACTGCTGCTTCCAACGCCTCTCTTTTGCATTGCCTACTTCGTTTGCATTTGCTTTTCTCCTTGGTTTCATGTGCTCGTCAACACTCTCCGTCGCTTCTGTAGCTGGTTTTTTCAGCTTCTTCAATCCATTCCTACTTTCGTCGTCGTTGTCGCCGCGCGCAGCACCTTGCGGTCGCAAGATACTGTAGAAGCTGAACCTTCGAGCACCACTTTTTCGGTCGAGGAAGCAGACCCTCCTCACAGTGAAATTGTTCCAGTTTGAGGCTGAGGCTCTCCATCAGTACAGTACTTATCTATCTATCTATCTATATTATATGGATAATGGTATTTGAACAAACGCAAGATAAAACGTGGATATAAAATTTCATAATTCACAACAACATGAAAAAAATAAGTATATTTGGTTATAGTTTTATCTTGCTTTTGTTCAAAAATAATAGTTTCCCTTGCCAAGTTTGCTGTTTCCGGTGGATATGGAAGCCCTAGATAGTTGTCAACTTGTCATGCGCAGTCGCATGTTTTTTCTTTTATTTCTTTCAATGTTTGTTTATGCTTTTGTACTAAATATAAATGTTGGAACGTGGTAACTCCATCAGAACTGGAAAGATGGGGTCAAATATATAAGGATAATTTTTTTTTTTTTACCTCTGTTATGTCATGGGTGCATTTGTAGACACTAAATAACAAGAAATAATTTTATTACAAGGCTCCAATTGTTGATCGTAAATATAGAAAGAGCGAGATACTAGATATTTTATGGAAATTTAGAAGATATTGCTTTATTAAGAGTGGATAGAACGTCCTAATAAAAGACGTGTGAAAAATAATAATAAATAAAATAAAATAAAAGACAAAGGCTTCGTTAGAAGTGAAAACCCCACAATATATCTTCTCCTTTTTTTTTTTTTAATCTTTTCAATCTTTGCATATGTGGTAAGAATAATATATACTCACGTGCAAAATTTTGTTTCTGGATTCAACGATTTGTTATTGACACCCAGGTTTCCTTGAATTGATAATTGCATTTGCCTTTTGGGTCCAAGAGGCATCAATTTGTCTTTGATTCTTTTTGGTCATGAATAAAGAGATCCGTGTATAATATACAGCCCAAATTGAAAGAATAGTCTACAAAAATAGTTTATTGGCTGAATTCAAGCTTTGTCATCAAGAAATTCTTCCCAAATATCAAACAATTTCATTCAATCCTTTGTCCGATACGAGATGGATTAAAAAGGGAGTAGTAAATATTTTTTTGCATTTAATTATCATTCTGTACTTTAAAAAACTTTTTTTACATATAACAGTAATTTCCATCAAGGAAATTTCAGTAATAAAAAATTTTATTTAAAAATGAGTCTAAAGAATATTTTAAAAGGTTCAAATAGCTGCACCCTTTCAAAAAATATATTAACAAATTGTTGGTTAAAATTATGAAAATAACCTTCATAAAAATAAATAGTTTTTATGCTAACTCGTTATTCTCATGTGCCATAGAAACATACATGGCCACCTCCTATTACTACCCCAATGATGACCGAATCCAAAAATTGTTTATGCCTCTCTCATTTCTGAGGCAGGTAACTCGCACGTCTTCCCTTCTTTTCTCATTTGGATGGACAACTTCTTCTTCTTCTTCTTCTTCTTCTTTTTTCCCCTGCAGAATAAACAATAGTTTTATTAATACCAATTACAAAGACATTACCATAAAAAAAAAAAACAAAAACACACACACACAATTACGCATTTGCTTCTCCTAATATTAAATAGGTCAAGTACGGAGTTGCGGTTTACTGTCCATGATCAATATATAACCACTTATATTTTCTCCTTCGCGTCCAAATTAAACGTAGCTTTTCTTGGGTATCGATCAATTACGCATTTGCTTCTCCTACCATTAATTAACTTCAGCTTTTTATTCGTGGCTCATCGAGTCCAAAAATAATGTTTTCAATGAAAATCTTATGCAGACCATTACACTTTAACAAAAGCAGGACAAAATGATGACTTTTTTCTGTGAATTTTGATCTCATCGAGTTTCTATTATGGGTATCTTGAACAAAAAACAAAGAAAACAATGAGGCTGGTGACACGTTTAGCAAATGCAGCCATGCACAAATCACCATTACTAAATAGTCACTGACTTCAACATTCTGCAATCACATAAAAACAGCAATGGGAAGAAATTAAGAAACCAATCCATCAAGAAGGACAAGAACCAAATTATCCAGATACCTATTTCACAAGTCAGTTTGTATCTTGTCATTTCATTTCAATTCAGCAATCAATTAAAAAACCCTAACCTAACCCAAAACCTACCAAGCACATTTTACAAAAATCAAAGTTAATAATAAAAAAAGAGTAAAAACTATAAGTATCAGCTCCCTAACCCTAGCCATCTGCTCCTCTCCACCTTTTCCACCGCGCAGCAGCTGCTTCTCGGAGACAAGTCCAGCACCACTGCTCCGCCATAACAGCTGCACGCCGTTCATCGCTCCAACGTGACTCGCCGACAACGCCATTCTACTTCTAGTGTTGTTATTATTAATGATGTGATGTAACGCACATCATGATATAAAAATTCCCACTATGCTAATGGTCATGCATGGTGATAATATGTACGTTATATTTACATGAGCCAAAGCGGGTACGTATGAAGAATCTTAGTGATTATGGGCCTAACAACCCAATAAGAAGGGCAAGATGTCAAGTTTGGTCCAAGACACACACAAGGAGAGCCTTTGGGACCCATCGTCGTTGCAATGCGGGGTGACTGGAGATATTATTTATTGGTGGCATTTGTTTGTTAGACTGTTATCTAAAATTGGGTATATTCCGTACATCTTTTGAAAAAATAAAATTCATGTAATGACTGATTCATGTTTTTTATAAGGAAAATGATAAAGAACCTACCCGTGATAGAATGGCGATAAAAATATTCATAAAATCATATGGCATATGGCATTATAATGTTAAGTACTGTTTTTTTTATTTAATACTATTACACCATATGATTTTACGGTTATTTTGTCGCCGTTCAAATATCAGTAATTTTTTTTATAAAATTCTAACTTGTATTAAAAAAAATTATTTCAATTTTGGAAATAACTTAAAGATATTATATAAACCAAAAGGTAAAAATTAAAACTTGCAAAAGTTTTTTTGAATCCAATACCAATAACTTAAGAAGGAGATGGAGATGGCCGAATTAATGGATCAATCACTTAAATCAATGCACTAATTAATTAAACAATACATAATGTGACATGGAGAAAATTGGATCACATCAAGAACAGTCTCTTCTATTGGAAACATTGTTTAATCTATGCAAATCTCTCTCAGTTTCAGGCCGATAATGTGTCTACATTAAGACCCAATGAAAAATCATCAATCGTATTATTGAGCCCATCTAATCAGCCAACCCATAGAAACCCAAAAAGATACCTTAGCCCTGTCCTACAGTGTTTTTCAAGAACCATTTTCATTTTTTTTTTAATTTAAAAACGCAAAAAATAAAAGCATGTTAATTAGAAAGTGCTTCTGAAGCAACTGACATCGTTTTATGCCTGTGAAACTTTAACGCGGTTTCTTTGGTTTCGTTGACGCGTTTTGTGGGCCATGCTTGATAAGAGCAATGAATTTGGATGCAACACACACAAAAAAAAAAAAAAAAAAAGAACTATAAATTAAGAAGGCAATTGATCCAACACAAACTGGGTTTGATCAGGTTAAAAAACTTCAATTAGCCAGGCACAGGAGAAAATGGTCTCCAACATTGATCTGCGCTTTATTGTTCCACCTATGCTAAGCCTTTTCCTTCTCGTTCTCAACTCTTCAAATGAAACCTGTCTCTTTCCAGTACTCAACATCGTTGCCAATGATCATGAGCGTAATTTCTTTTTCAGGGCCGTGGCCTTGCTGTTTCTCACCATTTTGACACTATTCTTCCTTCTCACTTCTCTCAATATCCCACTCAACGTTTCGCTCGAAGTACTGCCAACCCATCTGAGGTTTGGAGACTTCTCTGGTCCGTTGGCTGTGTCAGTACTGGCCTCGCTGCGGCTTCCAACACCTCTCTTTTGCATTGCCTACTTCGTTTGCATATGCTTTTCTCCTTGGTTTCATGCGCTTGTCAACACTGTCCGTCGCTTCTGTAGCCCGTTTTTTCAGCTTCTTCAATCCATTCCTACTTTCGTTGTCGTCGTCGCTGCGCGCAGCACCTTGCGGTAGGAAGATACTGTAGAAGCTGAACCTTCGAGAACTACTTTTTCGGTCGAGGAAGCAGACCCTCCTCGCAGCGAAATTGCTCCAGTTTGAGGCTGAGTATCTCCATCAGCACCGTACTTATCTATGTATATTATATGGATAATGATATTTGAACAAAAGCAAGATAAATCGTGGATATAAATTTTCATAATTCACAAAAACATTAAAAAAACAATGGTTATAGTTTTATCTTGCTTTTGTTCAAAAATTATTTTCCATTTACTAGTTTGCTATTTCCGGTGGATGTGGAAACCCTAGATAGTTGTCATGCGCAATTGCGTGTTTTTTTCTTTTATTTCTTTCCATGTTTGTTTATGTTTTTGTACTAAAAATAAATGTTGGAACGTGGTAACTCCATCCGAACTGGAAAGATGGGTTCAAATATATAACGATAAATTTTTAGGTCAAAATATGTAAATTTACGGATAAAATGTCAACTAAATGAAATTACTGAACAAAACCATAAAAAAAAACAAATATTGTTAAAGTAGGGCAGGCCCAAGACTTCATAGTATCCGAGTTAAATAAAAACTTTTGTAAACATGATAGGTTATATCTATAAGCATAAAATAGTACCCCTTATAAGGGGATATTAGGAGCTTATGTATTCTGAATAATAGTAATTATATAGAACTAACGAAAAGTAATTCAAATATTATAATACTTAATAATGGAATTTGACATTGTAAACTATAGTAATATGTAATTATATAATAATTAATAAATCAATCAAGAATTCAATATATATAACTACAATCAAATGAGAATTGCACAAAGAACTTTTCTCTTTGATGCCAAATACTTTATTAACATGATCAAAATGACATAAGATTCCAAATTTTATTTTCTAATTAATCTCTCTCTAAGTCAACTTTAAAAGACTATTTTCAGCATGCGCAAGTTAGAAAGCTTACCTCCTGCCATAGTTATCAAATTCAATTGTACACAACCTTTCTTTTGGAATGCAAACAAAACCAATGAAAACAAGCAATGCTGCGTACTCAGAATTTTTTAGTCTATCCAACAATTAATTTCTTAGAGTAGATGGTATACACATGCTCTGTTGTTAGACCAGGGACCCTGAATATTTTTGAAAAATCTTGACCGATGTCTTCTCCCATCAAGAAGACATGTTTAAATAAAAGAGGAAGTGATGAGCCGTTCTCCCCTTGATTTTAGTAAACCACTCGTAATGTGTATGAGGGATACTAGAGAGAGTTGTTTTATCTTTATTCAAATTTTAAACCAAAACCGACGTTTTAAAATTAAACTAAATAAAGATAAATATCAATTTAAATTAGAAAACTAATAATTAAAATAAATTAGATGGGCATATTATACACTTATTGAAAACGTGTCTAATAAACTTAACTATTGCAAGGCAAGTACTCAAAGTTATTGCTACCTGCGCCATAACTAAAACTACTAAAGCAATTGTTTTTAGTCATTTAAGTTAAATTACAATTAAATTAATTTTCAACAAGGGAAAGGTCTGTCTGAACCGATAAAAATACTCATGTCACTCATTTTTTTAATAAATTCACTTAAAAATTAAAAAAATATATATTTTCCTTTACAAAATGATTTTAATCACCCTATATTAGATTATAATGATTCTGCAACTTCTTCTTCCATGGATTTGACAAATGCTGTAAATAACGTGATCATATGCAAATCTTCTTTTCAATTTCAGACCTATTATAAAATTAAAAAATCGCTAAAAGCTTATAGAAGATTAAGGAAACCCCAGCAATGATAAAACAATATTAGCGACCACATTAGTTTTAACAATTCGTTTTTGTCTCTCTTGGCTCTTTACTTTTAATATGCACAAAGAAATTCAGGTTGACCAGGGATAGAGGATAATAACCCAAGTTCGAAGAATAGTCTTCAAAAATAGTTTATTGGTTGAATTCGAGCTTTCTCATCAAGAAATTATTTCCAAATATCAAACAATTTCATTCAAAGAGATTGTTATCTTACATAATCATGTAAGATATATGATTTCTCTATACACATTTAATGAGAATCCAACTGTTGTGGAAATATAAAATATTAAAATTATGTTATTTTCACAACCGTTAAATTTTTATCTAACAACTGTGGAAGAATCATGTATCTTACATGGTGATGTAAGATAACTAAAGCCTTTCATTCAATCTTTTGTCTGGGAAGAGATGAGTTAAAAGGGGTGGTAAATATTTTTTGCATTTAATTATCATTCTATACTTAAAAAAGTATTAGTTTGTCTATAATAGTAATTTCCATCAAGAACATTTTAATAATTAAAAAATTATTTAAAAATGAGTCTAAAGAATATTTTAAAGGGTTCAAATAACTGCACCCTTTCAAAAAATATATTAACAAATTGTTGGTTAAAATTATGAAAATAAACTTCATAAAATAAGTAGTTTTTATGCTAACTCGTTAATTCTCATGACCCATAGACACATACATGGCCACTTCCTACTACTACCCCACTGATGACCGAATCCAAAAATTGTTTATGCCTCTCTCATTAATGAAGCAGGTAACTCGCACGTCTTCTCTTCATTTCTCCTTCCGGATCGACAACTTCATCTTCTTCTTCTTCTTTTCCCCTGCGAAATGAACAATAGTTTTATTAATACCAATTACAAAGACATTACCATCAAAATTAAAAAAGAAAAAAGAAAAAAAATACGCACACGCACATGCACACAAAAACATCACAATAGAAAGATCAGTCATGATATGAATTAATCAACATACAAATTTTTGGCATTTAACCAGGTGCGTATAATTGAGTTTAAAATTTTCAAATCAAGAGGTGACTGACACCACAACAAATGGGAGTGAGGAGCATCTGGTGGGTTCGAATTAATAGCTTCATCCTTAACATCATCGATTCATCATACACTACAAGAAAATAGGGATAAGGCAACATCATTTTAACAACGTGCTCGTATGAAATGTTGTCAAATGTATAATTTAACAACAATCACAAATTACATGTTGGCAAATATAAACTTTTAGCAACACACAATGAGTGACCGTTGAGTTAAACTTTATCACAACAAGCAATCATTTGTTGCGATATATGAATATGTAATGACAACATTCAAACTTTGCATATTGTAATTAGTTACATAAGACAACATTGAATTGTTTGTTGCATAAATTATTATTTAAATAATAACATTTAGTTGTGTCATTAATTTTTTTAACTCAATTTAATATGGAGTTGGTATAAATTAGACATAAATAGATGCTTATGAAATTTATTCATAAAAATATTATAACAATTTTTTTTGAGTATATCATTAACTAAATTTCTTAGAACTAAAATAGTAGAAAATAATGTGCAATAAATAAAAAATTTCATTGCGCGCGCATAAGTTATACAGTGCGGGTTAAAACGCGGCAAAAGGAAGATGAAAAGAAAAAAAAAAGACAAGTTGACTTACGAAACCAAAAAGAAAAAAGAAAAGAAATTGACTTAATAAACCTGGGTTCACTTTACAATGCCACTTTACTCTTTCTCCACCACTCAAGCAAATCAAGCCCGTTCACTTTACAATGCCACTTTACTCTTTCTCTTCCACTCAAGCAAATCAAGTCCCTTCATCGTCATTGTAAATGTGTAATAACAAGTGCCCACCAAGGAAGCGGGTTTATCAGGTACTTTTCGTTTCAGTTTCATTAATAAAGCTCAGTTTCACTTTTCTAATTCCATTTAATTAATAGTTTGCTCTTTCCACTAATTCTTTTGAGGAGATTTCGGGCTTTGTCTTACTGTTCCCACTCAAAATCGTTTGAGATGGTCCCATTGCAAATTCATTGCTTCATAAGTGGGACAATTCTTTATGGTATGTGGGGTTCATATGTTATCACATAAATCAAACTAATATTAATTTTTTGTGGTGGGTCATTGAAACTAATGATTTTCTTCTTTGAAAATATTTACACGGAAAAGTTGATTTTGGAGATTATATTTTATTTTTAATTTAAATTAGTAAAAATTACTAGTGAGATGACATAGATATTTAATTTAAATTAGTAAATATTACTAGCGAGATGGATAATGATTTCTTTTAATTAAGAATGATTTCTTTTAATTAAGTGGTGCAATTTTAATCTATTATTGGTGTTGTTGACATGATGAAACAGGTAGCTTCTATTAACGCCATTGAATATAGTCTCCTACCTCAGCAGTGACTTCTTACGATTTGACTGCGAAGCAAAACTTAAGGTATTGCTTTCTTCTGCATAATTAAAATTCTAAACCAAATTTCTCTATTTTGATGTTTGCTTTAAAAAATTTATTACAGTTATATTATTTTATCTATTTTATGTTTGTTCATATTCTTATTCTGTTAAATTTTACTAACCTATTGTATACGCTAAACGGATCCCATTTCTTTATATTTATCTTTATATAGTCCAAACTAATCACCTTTGCACAACCAGGTCTTGCCAACATTAGTAATTTAAAATGGATAAAAGATGGGTCTACTTCTCAAGGTTTCATGTTTATTTAATAAAATAATGAATAGTTTTAGGAATAGTTATAGCTTTAGATTAACCAATAAGTTATTACTCTCATTATTATTTTTTGTAGACATTCAGATGAATATAGAAAGGGAGCACATGACTTTGTTAATAGTGCTCGTGCAAATTCAGGTAATCTAGATATAATAGTATGTCCCTGCATTCGTTGTAAGAATGTACAATGCCACCATTTTGATTTAGTGTATGAACACTTGGTTATGAAAGGCATGGATCCTACCTATAATACTTGGGTTCTTCATGGTGAAAATTCTACTTATTCTGGAATGTCAATGCAATATGGTGATATTGAAATGACAGAAACATATCAGATGTATAGAGATCAAGTTTATTTTCAGGAGCCAAATGTATCAGAGTGCACACATGAAAGTAGCAAAATAGAGTTCACAAATCTTATCAAAGATGCTGAAACTCCATTGTATCCTGGATGTACAAAGCACACAAAAATATCAGCAACTGTTTCCTTCTTCAAGCATAAAGTTACCCATGGTATATCTGATAAAGGTTTTGATGAACTTCTTCAAATTGTTCGTGATATTCTTCCATCAGAAAACACACTTCCTGACTCATTGTATTCAACAAAAAAGCTACTTAAGACCTTCGACCTTGGGTATGAAAAAATACATGCTTGTATAAATGATTGTTGCCTTTTTAGAAAGGAGTTAGGGAATGCACATATGTGCCCTAAATGTGGTGCTTCTCGATGGAAAGTTAATGAGCGCACTGAAAAGATTCAACAAGGAGTTCCTGCCAAAGTTTTGCGTTATTTCCCAATAATACTAAGACTTAAAAGGATGTTTAGTGTAACTGATATGGCAGAACAACTTAGGTGGCATCAAACTCATAAAAGTCAAGATGGCAAAATGAGGCATCCAGTGGATTCACTTGCATGGGATATTATAAACAAAAAGTGGCCATCTTTTGCATCTGATCCCCGAAACATTAGATTTGGCCTTGCTACTGATGGTTTTAATCCCTTCCAAGATCTTATCACAAGATATAGTTGTTGGCTTGTAATTTTAGTCATCTATAATTTGCCTCCATGGTTATGCATGTCCAAGGATAGTTTAATGTTAAGTTTATTAATTCCAGGGCCAAAGCAACCAGGTAATGACATAGATATTTATTTGGCACCGCTTGTAGAAGATTTGAAAGAGCTATGGATAAATGGAGTTGAAGTGTATGATGCATTAAGTGAATCCACATTTAATTTAAGGAAAATTTTAATGTGGACTATTAATGATTTCCCAGCTTATGCAAATCTGTCCGGTTGGTCTACAAAGGGAAAATTTGCATGTCCTATATGTCGTCAAAATACTTGTTCGAAATGGCTGTCATATAGCAAAAAGTTTGCATACATGAGTCATAGGCGATTTCTTCATTCTAACCATTCATTAAGGAGGAAACAAGCATGGTTTGATGGTGTCATTGAAAAAGGCACTAGACCTAAGATATTCACTGGTGAAGATAGTTATTCTGAAGTTAAAAACTTAGTGAATGATTGGGGTAAATTAAGAAAAAAGAGGAAGAGGGATTCTTCATCATTATGGAAGAAGAAATCAATATTTTTTGACTTGCCATATTGGAAGGTATGTTATACTAATCATATTATTTTATCTTCTTTCTATTATTCTATATTTGCATAATGGGTTTTAAAATGTAATATCATGGCTAACTTTTTTTTTTAATTTTTATAGAATTTGCTGGTGCGCCATAACTTGGATGTGATGCATATTGAGAAGAACATATGTGATAGTATAGTGAGTACATTGTTGAATATAAAAGGGAAAACAAAAGATGGTCTTAATTCAAGATTAGATCTGAAACATTTAGATATTAGAAAGAATTTGCATCCTAAGAAGGAGAATAATGTACTGAAGTTACCTGCTGCATCACACACGTTCTCTAAAAAAGAGAAATTGATATTTTGTAAAAGGCTTGCTAGTTTAAAGCTACCTGATGGCTATGGCTCAAATATAGCAAAATGTATTTCAGTAGATGAATGCAAGGTGGTTGGACTCAAGTCCCATGATTGCCATATTCTAATGCAGCAACTCATACCTGTAGCTTTAAGAGGAATTTTACCGAAGGGTCCACGAAAAGCAATTTTTTTGTTATGTGCATTTTTTAACGAATTGTGTAACACAGTCTTAAATAGAAGTAGATTACAACAATTGGAGGAAAAAGTGACTGAGACAGTGTGCATGTTAGAGAGATTCTTCCCACCTTCGTTCTTTGATATCATGATCCATTTAACTATTCACCTAGGAAGAGAAGCTCGTCTATGTGGACCAGTACAATATCGATGGATGTACCCAATTGAGAGGTTTTTACTTGCCACCAGCTTTTTTGAAATAAAACAATAAGTAATGAAAAATAATTAATTTATTTTACATGTGTTATGTTTCAGGTTTATGAAAATTTTAAAGGGATACGTAGAAAATCGTGCACGACCCGAAGGATGTATAGCTGAACGATACATTGCTGAAGAGTATACATCATTTTGTAGCAAATATATAAAGCAGGCAGCCGAAATAGGTACTCAACATGGGAGAAATGAAGAATCTGAGAATGACTTATTATTTGGAGGGCGTCCGATATCTAGAGGCAAGTCTGTTAGCCTTTCGGATGAGATGTTACATATTGCTCATCGGTATATTTTATTTAACAGCTCAGAGGTCCAACCTTATATAGAGTAAGACTTCAGGACAATTTGTAATTGTTGTTTTTCAAGTTTAAAAGATGTGAAAATTAACTTAAAGTTCATTTTTTTACTAGAGAACACTTGGAAGAATTGAAGTGTATGGATAAACGACTTTTGAGAAATGAAACCATGTTACAGAAAAAGCATATGGACAGTTTTAGCTCGTGGTTAAATAATAAGGTTTGTAAGTAAGTTAGTTTTACTTTTACAAATATGCAATACTTATGTTTTTGAACTTTTAACCTTTTTTTTTTCAATAGATAACAATGCAGCAGAGACAAACCAATTTGCCAAAAACTTTAACATGGCTTGCAAGAGGACCAAGGAATCAAGCAATGTCATTTTCTGGATATGTTATTAACGGCCTCCGATTTCATACAAAGGAAGCTGAAAAGTCTCGACAAGATAGTGGTGTTTCACTTGAAGCAAATACAATTTGTAGAGCTAGTGCAAGGGACCCTACACAAGTTGTTGGAAAAGTCACTTATTATGGAGTGTTGAGGGATATATTAGTGCTTGACTACAATACTTTTCAGGTTCCCATTTTCAAATGTGATTGGGCTAATATAGTTAGTGGTGTGAAAGTCAATGAAGGATTCACTTTAGTTAACCTTCACGAAGGACAAAGCCAATTTGGAAATGATCCATTCATTTTAACTTCACAAGCTAAACAAGTATTTTATTCTGAGGATATTGAAAAATCAAATTGGTATGTAGTATTGAAAGCACCACAAAGAGAGTTCCAAGATTTATTATTGGCTAGTGAGAGTAATTACAGTATATGCCTACCAATTGACATAAGTGGGCATGAAACTGAAAATGATAATGAGGACGAACCTCTTAGAAGGGAAGGAGTTGAGGATATAGTGTGTGATGACTAGTTTAGTATATTAATTATTTATGTATTCTTGAATTATAGTTTATTGCTATAGTTATTTGTTTTCATGAATCCATTAATTGGTTGCTTAAATTACACGATTATGTTAATGTGCTTATTTCTTCGTGATTATTTTTATATGTTTATTTCTAAACAAAGCTCTAGCTTTGTCATTGGCATTAATCTCTTGTCATAATAATATAAACATTTTGTTCAGCATTTAACAATTGTGCAGGGGGGTAAAAGAGATGGACAATGCTGAAGTAAGTAATTTTTTTTTTTGTTCAACATTGAATTATAATTTTTATCTTCATATACTTATTTTATTTCTGTTTATTCCTACATAAATCATGCTATGTACAAAGTCTTCTAGGCAAGGTGAAAAAAGAAGTCGAGATAAATTTAGAGAAAATGCAACTATGCAAGGGGAGAATGGACTATTAGCAACTAGCAATAGAGAAAATACGCACATATCTCAATCTGATGACAAAGGCACAAAAAAGAAAAGAGGTCCAACCAAACTTGGAATGATTCAAGATCGATCTCCACCATTGAGCATTGAGTTTAACGAATGTGGCCAGGCAGTAGGTGTAAATTCTGATAAATATGCATCTTTTATTGGAGTTATAACACGAGAACATGTTCCTGTTTGTATGAAAAATTGGCTTTCGGTTGACCACAAGCTAAAAGAAGATCTTTGGTCATTAGTGTAGGTATATGATATTATGCAATAATTATCTTTATTAACAAATACATTATTTATCTTGAGATTTATTATATCAGTTATCTTGAGATTTATTATATCAGCTATTGGTTTGCATTTTTCTTATAATTTATACAAGAAAAATTCGTTGTGGATGAGTCTCGTAAACGCTTGGCTTTAAGAATGATGGGTGATTGCTGGAGACGATACAATCAGAGCTAACAACTAAGATCAATCAAGCCAACAAAGAACATAATAAAGCACGTGTACTTGCTCTTATCAAGCCAAAAAATATAACTTCCGAAGAAGATTGGGCTAAATTTGTCCAGGAAAGGTTGTTTCCAAAATTTAAAGTAAGTTAGTCCATTGCATTGCGATAATGGTATTCAAATTAAGTTTCATATCTATTAAAATTATACATTTAAATGTTTGATTGATAGGCAATAAGCAAGAAGTTTAAAGAAATGAGAAATAATCAAGAAGTAGTTCATTCAATGGGGCGACTAGGTTATGCTAGGAAGGAGCATACCATGGTATGAATTTTTTTAATTCGATTATTTTTTGACGCTTATTTGATTTACTTTAAATTACATATTTTTCTTAATTGTAGAAAAAAAACGAGTTCAAATCCATCCGAAATCACTAGAGTTGATGTTTGGATTGAAGGCCATCTTAAAAAGAATGGTCAGCCTGTTAATGAAGCAGCTTCTAAAGCATTGGTAGGAGATATTTAATTATTTATGTATTCTTGTTATAACTATTTATATGTATGTTATTACTAATGTTATTTTGCCTTCTTCTAGGAAAAAGTTAGAGAGTGTCATATTTTAAAAGATAATGCAAGGTCTAATAACATCCGTAATGATGCTATTGCAAAAGTATTTGGACCTGAAAAGCGTGGACAAGTTCGAGGACTGGGGTTCGGAGCCACTCCCACTCAATTAGAAGCACAGATTCGGTCTACTGGAAAAGTAAAAGAATTTCAAAACCAACTGCAAGCTCAATCTGAAAGAATGTCTGTCCTTGAAAAGAATTATGAGCATTTGACAGCTGCACTTTTAAAACAATGCCAACAGGTAAATGATTGTATGATAATGCATATATACATGTAACTAGTTATTTGAAATCCATTCTAAGACTTAAGAGAATTCTAATCATTTACAGAATCCAAGCAAAGGTTTTGATGATATTATAACTTCTCAAGCTTGTACTCCTCAGGTAATGCTTTTTTATCTTTGTTTAGACTTATTAAGAATGCTTCATTGAAAAAAAAAGTACTGCCTAATCCAATTTTTATTTCTTACTCCTATAAGTTGTAAATCTATATTTGTCTTGCTTATAGTCACAACAAGGAAGCGGTACAATGCAAGAAAATAGCCACTATGAAAATGCAAGATGTTATTTATTGAATTGGTATTCAGATGATGTTGATGAAATTGTGGCTGAAGGAAAGATTGCCTCAACAGACCCTAAGGCAAAAGTTCACCACATGCCTCTTGGAAGAGATTGTTGGAAAGTTTGGGTGGAATCAATATATGATGGTATGGATGAAGTGACTTTATATAAAGTGACAGATGAAGCTCATATAATAGTTGAGGCTTTAGGAAGCACTGTTGCTTGGCCAAAAAGTTGCATTAAATTGTTTTAAAGAAGGTATGTAGGCATACAAATATTCTCTTTGGTATGTAAATGTAATTATTTTTCAAATGCAGCAAATAAAAATTAATTTAGATAATCTTTTTGTAGGAGTTTATGCCTTGAAGAAGATGTTTTTGTTGGCGTGTATATATGCCTTGAAGAATTTTTGCTGGAATTGCAAGCTGAAGAAGCTTTTGTTGGAGATGATTTTTTGAATTTCATATGTATGGAATTACAACCGCCACTGATGTGTTTTAATTATTTTTTTTTTGCTAGATGGAAATTATATTGATGTTGGAAATTTCTATGGATTAATTGTATGAATACTAAAATATCGGTGTGACTTTTAGCGGGGATATGTGGTCATTACTATGTTTATCAAATCTTTTTACAATAAGCCGATTGGTGGCAGTATTGTAGTAGCAGTTGTAGTAAGTAAGTAATAAATAATAATAACAATAATAAAAATAATAACAATAATGATAATAATAATAATAATAATAATATTATTATTATTATTATTATTATTATTGCTTTTTTTTGGGCAACATGCAAGATATGTTGTTTATTGTAAATAAAAATTGAAATTAATGGTGATTAAAATTAATGGCGACAATTAGTTGCTTGTTGCTATATAGTTTATGACAACATTCACAAGCTTGTAGTAAAAAATTTGGATGCACATGACCTTTTTAACTACAATCACTACAAGTTGTCTTAAGACATTTAACAACATTCATATCTTTTTCAACAACGTGAATTGCGCGTAGTTGAAAGTTGCCCACTTTTCGCTACTGCAAGAACCGCAACACGCATGTGCTCGTCGTGAAACTCCTTCCACAACAAGCTTTGCCTGTTGTCATATAGTATTTTTCTTGTAGTGATATATGATTATTCTCGACCAAAGCAAACAAGATGCTAACGATAGCTGCATTCATATTTTGGTGAATATAACTCCATAATAACATGCATTAGAATTAAAGAGGTGGATTTAAAAATTCAAATTCCACTGTACAATTTCTTATGCGATGATTCGTGCTTTTACATGGACTTTCTGATGAGTTAATTATTCATTAAAACACTAATAAATGACAGCGTTGCTTGCTTATAAAACGTTGCTCATTGGAATTGGAAAAACCGATGGTCAAGTAAATATTAAATAGGTCAAGTACAGAGTTGCGATTTACTGTCCATTATCAATATATAACCACTTATATTTTCTCCTTCAAGTCCAAATTAAACGTAGCTTTTCTTGGGTATCGATCAATTACGCATTTGCTTCTCCTACCATTAATTAACTTCAGCTTTTTATTCGTGGTTCATCGAGTCCAAAAATGATGTTTTCAATGAAATTCTTATACAGAGCTGTAGTGATTTGGGTGCTGTAGAATTTGCTGAGCAACCCAACCACTACACTTGGTATCAAAGCAAGGTTAACAAATCAAGATTCTAGTATGGTTACACCAAAGATCAACCTTGAGAAGTTTAACGGAAAGAATGACTTTAACATGTGAAAAGTGAAAATGAAAGTTTTGCTGATTACTCGGGGGCTTGGTGATGCAATTCAACCAGTGACCAAAAAAGAGGGAAAAGCGCTCTCTTCATCAAAGACTCATGAATAGGTTGCTGAGATTAATGGAAAGGCTAGAGGAAAATCTTGAGTCTTGCATATTTTGTTATAAGGGAAGTGGCAAAAGAACCCATTGTAGCTGATTTGTGGGCCAAACTAGAGAGTATCTACATGAAGTGGCCAAACTAGAGAGTAGCTACATGAAGAAATCCCTGACAAATAGATTATACATAAAGAAGAGGATGTTCACATTAAAAATGATGGAGGACACATCTTTAGATGACCGTCTAGATGAGTTCAACAAAATGTGTGACACTTTAGAAACTATTGATGCAGCCCTTGATGATAAAGATAAAGCCCTTCTATTAATAAGCTCTCTACCAAAATCTTATGGGCATTTTGTTGCTGTCTTGATGTATGGAAGGCAGACACTATCTCTGGATGAAGTAAAATCAGCACTCAACACAAAGAAATTACAGGGTAAATAAGATCATTTGGGAAATGAATCAGGTCAAGGCTTAACAGCAAAAGCGAGATCAGAAGTTAAGAAAAAGAAACAAGACAAGAACAAAGAAAAACCAAATGATTTGAAGTGTTGCTTGTGTCACAAAGAAGGACACTTCAAGAAAGATTATCCAGAAAGAAGCTTAAGAAAAAAAAGGTAGAATAGAGGTGCAGCAGTAAGACAATCAAGAAAGATTGTTCATGGGACTACGTGGTAATCAAACAAAGATAGTCT
Organism: Citrus glauca; assembly: GCA_029633175.1. Taxonomy (NCBI): domain Eukaryota; kingdom Viridiplantae; phylum Streptophyta; class Magnoliopsida; order Sapindales; family Rutaceae; genus Citrus; species Citrus glauca. The sequence continues at coordinate 2,121,177 of JAQOOD010000003.1, read as the reverse complement.
TAAAAAATCAGGATTGTTAATTAATTAACAACTAGATGAAATTAATAACCATCGACATAGATTGCTTGTCATTTGTCAATGTATAAAAAATTATGGGAAAGAAAATGATCAACCAAAAAGATCTTTCCATAGAGATCTATAAATATCTACTTGCAATATCGCTGCTATTTGACTGTTGCAACATTTTTTTTTTGGATTAGTAGTACTCTTCCCCGTGGCATCCAACGTTTAATGGCATTAGATGGTGCAATCGACGACACCAAGGAAATGAGTCAAAAATACCCAAGATGACATAGAAAAATGCTAAGTATCAAGAAAAACGAGAGAAGAACGAGAGAATGAAACATGTGGTGAGAGGAGAGAAAGCAAAAAAAATGGCAGCAGAGAGAGAAGATGTAATTCTCTCATTCTTCTCTCATTATTCTTGATATTTAGTATCCCTCATATTACAGGCAAAGCTTATGTTGCATTAGTTGTATGTTGCAACTATAAATTTTTAAGCCCTTAAAAAAGATAATAATTATTAAAAAAGTCAATAAGTTTTAATATATTACATTATACCCCATATTGTTTATACTACCGGTTGTTTATACCTAAGCTGCAATATTTCAATATTTTTTGAAGTTCTTCATTTATATTTATAGCAAAGTTAGTATCAAACTGCTCAACAATTTTTTCTATTTTATTTAATTGAATCAATAACTTGTTTAATTTTATATCTATTGAGTTTTTATTCATTATATTAATAATCTCTTGGTTTATTATATCATAATTTTTTATTAACTTCAGTATTTATTTTTTTGTCTGAAATCTGAATAGACTTGAATTAGTCTTAATTTTGAATAGATTTGAATGTCTAAATCAGAATAATATGTTTGTTTTTTCACCTGAATCTCAAAAAATAAGTATTAATTCGTCTGAATCTCGAAAAATAAGTATTAAGTTATTTTTTTAATTGAAAAAGCTGAAAATATGTACTTTTACATTTGTATCCTTATTAAATTTGAATGTCAAATAAATAATATATTAAATACCACAATATTTTAAAATATCATAAATTTTAAATTTTATCGTATATAATATAAAAAAGAAAAGATAAGGATATTTTTATATGAAGTAAATGTCTATGGGTGAGTTTTGGGATAGACATGAAAAATAAATTATAAAACATGGATATTTTTTACATTAGTAAGTAATTGACTTAATTCAAATTTGTCCATTAAGTAAAAAGCTAAAAAAAATTGGTTTATTTTATTAAGTTAGAATTATCTAAAAAGTCTCATTAAGTTATAAAACAAATACCTCTAATTAAATTAATTAATTAAGTTAAGTCATTTTAAGTTATTAAGTTAAAAAACAAACGCCACCTTAGTTGATCACTTGATCTCTTAACTTTTTAATTTATTTTATATTCTTTCATTGAAATTATTAATTTCTAATATTTTGTTTATCATTTCTATATCAATAAATTTAGATTTTCTAATTTATTTAATAAATATAGTGACATTTATTTTAATTGATTATTTCTCCACATGTTTGAATCATTGATAAAATCAAAGAATTGGAATCTTTTTATTAGAGGCTTTTGTAATTTATTCATTGTACCGTCTTTTTAATAATTCATTAGATTTATAAGATTTTTATTACACATAATATCTCTTATAATTCATGATACTAAATTTAGATTATAAAATATGTGTGATGGCATTGATGACATGTATTTAAGAAGGAAAACATATTGAATTTGTGTGTGTGTGTGTTAGAAGAAAATTTTAGTTTATGTCTCAAGAGAGACAAGAAATTATAAATGTAAGTGCAAAAATATATTCAAAATTTATGGATCTTTATGAATATAATAACCTTTTAAATCTTTATAAAAATGTTGTAAAAACTGTATAAAGTTTAAAAATAAATATAGAAAAGATGGATGAAAAAATCATTTAATTATAAAAAGTCAATGAAAACTTATTTGAAAAAAATAAGTAATATATGATTAGAAATAAAATTCCTGTAAATATTTATTTCCCCTATACTTTATTTTATGTTAAAATTATTTTCATCTATTAAATTTAAGAAATATAAAAATCAATAGCCTATATTCGTTTGTTACATTATTTGTAGCGTAAGCTGCGCAGACTACATAATAGTAATCGTAATCGGAGACCGACCACCTGCTACGACAAAGAATGACTCAACTGGTAATTAATGGAAGTTGCCTCCGACAAAGAAAGATGCTTTGATAAGTCGTCAAAAGTGTGGTTAGAAGGAAATAACTTGACTGACGTTGACAGTTGAGTTGCATACAAACCCGACAATGTCCGTCGTTTCCGGACTCCCCTCTGATCTTAATAGTTAGTTTCACGTTTCCATCATCTATCCTCTTCTGCTCCAGTTGAATTTAAATTAAAATTAAAATTTTGAATCTTGTATTTTCATGTGGTCAGGTCGGTGTTCTTTCTTATGAATGTTCTTTAAATTACATTTAGTGTAATTGATGTCCCACTAAAAACATGTAAAAATGAATAACTAGCATGCAGGGTCAGAATCTTCTTTTAGTTTACTTTTATTGGACTGTAAATTACTCTAAATAAAACTTAGGGAGACCCCTTTCTTCGTCAGCTAAAAACTTCGGGTGTTGTCAGTCTAACAGCCAGCCCAAAACTTGATCTGCACTGCACCTGCAAAAAGCTGGTCATCGTAATGTTCAAGTAAACTTGAGCTCATCAGCTTTTGCTACGTTACACTTACAGTAATTTACCGTCAATCAAATCAGTATAAATATCAATAATACAATGAGGAATTGGTGATAATTTGTTGGATTGTAAGTTGCTTAAAATTTAACCTAGCATGACCCTAATTCATTATATATTTTATAGCCGAAAAATGGGGAAGAATTTCTAGCACAGTTTCAAGTCCCACACTGAAGCAAGCATTTTGTCTGGGGACAGAGAATTCTTTTTATGGGTAATTTTTTCACCTTCACGAACGAAAGTACTGGAGAAATGAGGAATGAAAAGTGAGTATTGATGATGCCTGCATTTGGCATATGTACTATATGCAGGGAATAATTTGACAAGTGCATGTAAATAAAAAATTTTGAGGAGATTTTTTTTTCAGTTATAATTTAATGGAAGACTAAAATTCTTATTTATATTCAAAGAGATTTTACTAATTGAACTAACTGATATTTAAAAAGAAGAAATTAAACAAACTATTAACAATATTTGTAATAAATTTTTATCTACAAACTAACAAGATAGTTAATAAAACTATTATATAACGGTTATATGTTACAATGGCCTTAGATTACTTAACGCACTAATTGGATGTAGACCCTAAGTTTTTTGTTACACATTTCTGCTATAACATATTAAATATAATACATAGGAGAAAAAATGTGACAACAAACTTTGAGCCTGCTAAACATTTTTATTTTTCTTTTTTTAAGTGTTGGAGAAATTACAATATACATAATTATAAGTTAATTATATGATCTAAAGAAATAAATAAATAATAAGGCAAGGGTTATTTAAATTTTAACTTAAAACTTTACAAGCAAATTCATATTCATTGATCTAAACATAACTTAATAAGGGTTACCTTGATAATTCTATAACTTTTAAAATAATTATTGTTAATTGTGCTAGAAATAATCAGCTATGATGAGAATTAGGTAAACATTTGGTAACATTTGTTTTTAGATATGTTGGGAATTTTAAAAGTAATCTTATATATTTAATAAATTTTACTGTTAAACTACTGTAAGAATGTAAAAAACTGAATTAAATATAATGTTGAATAAAATTGATTTACACATGTATAAATTTAAAATATTTTTTTATTTTGTATATATAATAACAATTGATAATTAAAATAAATATTTGTGTTATAATTTTATTTTTATTTTATTATCTTAATATAGTTGTTAATATTTATAATCTCTTTAAGTTAATAACTTTATTTCTGAATTAATAAGAATAAGTTTAGATTTTTATATTATATATGAAATTAATTATAAAACTGATTCTTAAAATTAGATTATGAAAAACTACTCATATTAATGAGCCTTTACCTTAGTGGGAGAACTCTCGAACTCACATAAGAGTAAGGGTTCGAGTCTTCATAAAACATAAAGCAACGCTTTAGAAGATCAATGTATATGACACTTGAGAGGTTCTAGATGTTTGTAATCTTTGATACAATATCACTAATATCAACATACACGATACGAGGGGTCACAATTGTATAATCTAGTAAGAGTCTTGTATACAATATTTAAAGAAAAAGAAAAGAGTACCCTAATGGTTTGACAAAATTAAATGCTATTTAAGTATTTATTATTGAAAAGCACAAGATCAATAAATGAAAATTTGAATATTATCACATATTTCATAAAGTCTATTTCAAAAATGTGGTTACTTGAATAATGATATAAATTACTTATAAATTACTTTAAAAGTAGTAAATTCTTTATATAAATGTCCGTTTGCTGTCTACTCATTATAGAGAATGACTATAATATAGCCGCTATATAATATAACACCCCATATTTTACTTGATATATACTAAAAAAACAATTTAATGAGCATTAATATCCATCATGTAAGGATAATTAGAATAAGCAATATAAATTATGACTCTATGTAAATAATATTAAAATTATAAATTAATCGTACCGACAATATTATTAAAAAATTAAAAAAAGAGCACCACTTTACCTCAAGTGTCATTACCCTCGTATACCGTACACAAAATAGTTAAAAGATAGTTTTTATGATCATCATTACTCTTACAAACCGTACACAAAATAATTAAAAAAGTAGTTTTTATGAAAAAAATCGGGTTAGGTTTTACCAGGAGATACATGTCCTACACTTTGTGCCTTTGTGGGATGGTTTCTTTGTTACAATCGTGTACAAAACAAACACTGTTGCACACGACACGAGGATATGAGGTTTAGAATCGTTGGCAATAAGTTTTCACACCGTGAGTGAGAAGAAGCCCAAAAAATGTCTGCCGAAAACCGATTTACTTGCCACAAAGCCATAAAAAAAACAAATTTCAGATAAAAAAATAAATGCTATCTTAAACTCATTCCAACTTCAGTAACATTTAAATTCATATTAATTTGAAATAAAAAAGGGTACTTGAACTTACCAAACATGAGATAACTATATAATTATAAAATTAGTCTAATTCTATACTTACTCTTATCGGCCAAACATGCCCAAGATATTATTTACGGCGCTCCATTTTTATTGTGAAAAAACGGCTAGTGGGATTGTCGTCGTGGTTGTGTTTTTTAAAAAGTGCTTTTTCGCTTCAATTAATCGTATCATCAGAAGTACACTTTATCGGGCCGGTTTAATAAAAGGTTATTTGTTTTAATGTTGAAAATTACACTTACTTTCACTATTTATTAAAAGCATTAATATTTTAAAAAACAACCAGCACTTTAAATAAATGCAAGCACCCAAAGTTGATCTAATAAAATGACTCGGTTCCAGAGAGTGTTAATTATAAAATAAGAAGATTGATTGTCTCGTAATCTACAGATATTTCAGGAGAATCAAATCCCACTTTTTAACAATTTACTCCTCCTCAATAGGCTTTAAAATAGTCACTTAATATAGGGGAACCCATCTCAATTTTTTATTTTTTGTATAAGAACTCAACTTGTGCATTGCTCATGCGTTATGCACAAACATAATACCTCCCAGGTGATGTGACCATTGTGAATATTGATCTATTGTTGAGGGAGAAAATGGAAACAGCTGGATTACTATTTGTATATTTAATTATTTTAAAGGATGGCTAATTATGACTAAAGAGGGACCAAAATTTCCATTCAACTTGACATACTTATTATAATATAAAATAATAAAATTAATTCATGATTTTATGTTCATACAAATGACAACATAATTTGAGTATAAGTGATCAAGTGCAAGCATCTTATATGTCAAAATCTAAGTTAAGGAGTTGTGGGTTTTATAGTAAAACTCTCTACTTTAAATATTGCCATTACGCATGATAAGGTTAATGACAGTGCACATCTAGTTACTTTTTACAAATTGAGAATATCTTAAATCATAAAGAATGGTAGTACATAATATCTTTGAACATTTTTACTGACAATACAAACCACTCATTTTATTTTATTCTGAAATACCGAAGAAATTGTTTACAATTATTTGCTTGAAAGACTTGAATCTTCACTCGAATGTGGAAGAAGAAGGGAGAAAAAAAAAGAAAAAAGAAAACCGATTTAACTAATCAGTGACCATCAACTAGCAAGTAATTTTACAATAACATGCTTAATTGGACATTGGGATCTATTTTTGCCTTGAAAATTTTCAACCTTTTTCTTTTTTTTTTTTCTTTGTAAACGACTTCGGTGCTTTATTAACAGTTTTTTCCGTCTCAAAACAATTTACACCGTCACGGACGGACCGAGAATTTAATGTCGCTTTAACCATAAAAGTTCACTTAAGTGGACCATACCCTAAAACTTTTTCAAATTCTTCAAAAGAAATGAAAAGTCGCACAGGTGTTTATTTTCTTTGCCCCCGGGCCCCACTCCCCTACGGGTATTAACTTATAAGTCATTATTTACCTTGACCACAATGTTTCACACTAGATTCCCCTACTACGACCCGGCGTTCTAGAAAATAATTCAGATCGCGAAATAAACTTCCTTGCGATCTCAGCCATCCAAATGTTATGGAAGGGCGGAGGCAAAATTACACGAGCGTAGTACGGAATCATTGATCTCGGTGCATTATAATTACCGAGAAGAAATATTAAATTAATAATCCTACTTTTGTCAGTCATCTTTTACGTGGCTTCAATGTATAGAGGTAGGTTCTGCGCTGGTATCAAGCGCTATATCACACGTGTAAAGAAGAAAAATCACCGCGTACGAATGGGACGTGGCGGGCTGCCCGTGGTTCACGGGCAGAGGTTGCTTCCGCGGAAACAGAAACCTCGTAACCCGAGCCCAGTTAAAGTGTCCATATACTACCATGGAAACGATCCCATGATAATCCCATGAGCCTTCACATGAAATATCTAAATTTATGACATCTATACAATGCGTCGTTTAATTTTGATAGTAAAATTTCATATACTAAAAATTTAAATCATTAAAAAAATAGAATAATTATCTGAAAAATGAAACTGTACACACTACAATCGTAATTAAATCGTGCTGTTATGAAATTATTTTTGCTTCAAATAGAATGCAAAGAATTCTTAATTTCTTATCTTTGAAAACTAAAGGAATTATAATTTGCATTAAATTAGTCATGAATTTTTATTTTCTTTATATCATTTTTTAACCTTACTGTTGGCAAAAAAAAATTATTAAAAACTTGTTGACGAAGACTTAAATCGCATTAGAAAAGATCTAAAAGAGTTGTCTCCATCAAATTCATAAAAAGAGAGAGAGGGCGCATACATGATTCATAATGAATGATGATGAGAAAGGATGGGGATGGTGGGGTCCCCAATGATGGACTTCGGGGGATGTGGACCCAGCGAAGTTGGGAAGTGGGGAAAAGGACAAAAGACGAATGAGAGAGAAAAAGTGAAAGTAAAAATAGAGAGAGTGAAGGGGGTGACGTCACCGAGAGGGGCCTTGAGTATGAGTAAAGACGGAAGGTGGTGGGGCCACGTGAAACCATGGGTTGTGGGAGTGGTGTGGGCATGGCGTTTTGGTTGTAGCAGTACAATGTACTGTTTGGTTACGGGAACCCGCTTTCTTGATGGGAGAGTCTTACTTGCATTTATGGAGGGTGCTCTTTACTTGAATGATGTTTTAAAATGGTAGCGAGCTTAGCTTAAGATTTAAGGCGAGGCTAATTACAACTCTCTCCTCATGTTATTATTATTATTTTTTTGTAGTTTCGAATATGCATACATTTTATTAAAAGAAAATTGACACCATTGCACGTTTGGTTGATAAATTTAAATGCTTTTAATTTTTTAATTTAAAAATATCAAATTTATATGATAACAACTGTTAGACCCAAATTGAAAAATTATATATTGCTGTAATTAAAAATTAAGGCTTAAGGCCTTAATATTGTGATGAATAAAACTAAAACGAACAAGTGTAAAAATAATTTAAAACGTGTAAATCAGCAACAAATTTTAATTAATTAAAAATAGTGTATTCATTTAATTTAATTAAATAAAAATACTCATCAATTGAAAATAATTGGAATAAATTTTATTGAATTAGTTTAACCATAAATTTTATATCCATTCTAGGACATTCAAAACATTTTTTTTTTATTTTTTATCATAGTATTTGTTTACTACACAGATTAATTAAGTAAAATTATTTTTCTTGATGCGGATTAAGGTAAAAAAAAATAGTGTTATACTACTAGATATGTATGATATATCAAAAAAATTAGATCTAATTTTTAATTTTGTACGTGCTTATTGTGGTTCTAAAATTTACTTTTTACTTGTACTTAAAGATCATTTGCCTTTTAATTAAAAAAAAAAAACAGGATCAATTGCCTTTGCCACTCCAAGAGGTTTTAAATGATGCAAAAATTAATTTATCTTACAAATAGCTGACTTTGAGAAACACGAAACAAATAATTTTTCAAAATTTGATTTTAAGAATAAGTTTGTCCTTATATATCATGACATGTATTATATAAACAAAAAAAAAATCATCATTCAATTTATAAACAAAATCAATAAACATATAAGGTAATCATTATTACAATAAATTTTTAATTTTACATTTGTAAGTTTTAATTTTTCTTTATAACTCTTATATTAATTTACTAGTTTTATCTTACTTTACAAGTCTTATTTTTAATTATATAATTCATGTTTTATTTTACACTTAACGTTGATTTATAAGTTTTATGTTACATGTTTAAAGTTTTTATTTTATTTACTGATAATACATCAATTTATTATCTTATATTAATTTACTTGTTTTACCTTTCATTTACTAGTTTTTACATTCTATTTATATAATTTATGTTTTATTTTACACATAATATTGATTTTATAAATTTAATGTTATATTTGTAAGTTTTTGTTTTGTTTACTAAAATTACACCAATTTTCTGCTCCTATGTTAATTTACTTATTTTATCTTCCATTTACAAGTGTTATGTTTTATTTACTTAATTTTTATTTTATTTTACACTTATTATTGATTTATAGTTTTACGTTATATATGTAAGTTTTTGTTTTGTTTATCAATAATACATTAATTTATCGTTCATTTATTAATTTGGCTTTATTTTATCATGCCCCTTGGGCACTATACCCTCTTTATTCTTCTTGTAGTAAAGCCATTGTTGGATGAAAAGTAGCAATATCGTGCAGCTGTGAAGTGGCTATACGTCGCATGAAACAAACCAGGAATGCAGGTCATTAGATAGGAACGGTTAACAACACAATTATTTTATTTAAGGAAACAATAAAATATTGGTATATATAACAATAAATTAGTTAGCTCAAACAAATATTTGTAGAAGCAAGTAGTTAGTGAGGGACAATGTGATGTACATTATTTACAATTTTACCATTGTAATTGGCATAAAATGTAGGTGACTGTGGTAGAATATTATCGAATGACTAAAAATGACTGTTAATGAAAGTAAAAACAATCTAACATTGAAAGGATAGGAAATTGATGTATGAATTTGGGAGTGTTCAGATTGCAGTCCACTATACTGAATCCACCTGTTCCGCATAAATTCGAGCAAAAATATTAGAAAATAAAAAGAACTCAAACCATTGCACACAATGGTGTTGATGCCTTTTTCTAAGGGCTTCTTCATAGATCAAGACTTCCATCGAGGTTAGAAGGAGCCCCCAATCCAAACACAAGAAAAACCCATCGTCGATTACTCACAAAAAATTGACAAAAATCGACTATAACAGCCGCAAGTGTTGCCACTTCCGTTCATCATATTTTGCCACTATCAACCAACTCTTCTCCACGAGCATAACCTTTTTAACTATTTACCACCGTTGATTGATGTATTGATCGCTGCATCAGGATCACTCTACCATTGCGGTCAAAAGCAATTTCAGCCATAGTTTACAGCACCCTACGACCAATAATGAAGGTGCAAGGAATTAGGGTGGTTGCCCAGCTTTGTATTACTATTCATTCCCAAAATCGCTCGTTCAATTAGACTGATTATAATTTAATGACGTGTTAGTAAATCGACAAATAAAAGAGGTACGATGCTCCTTAGATACAGTAGTTGAACCTAATTAATTAATTAATTTTTATTTTATTGACCCTAGAAAATTATGATGGTAAAAATATTTGGCCCTTCCGGGCAATTTCCAAGAGCTCACTAATGCTCCCACTCCCACTAGCTCCGCAATAATTTCCACGACTATTAAAGCGGAAGGGGAAAGTCTTTGCCCCTCGGTTGGACCCACCCCCACGGCTAAAGAAAGAGACCGTTCTAAACCGGCACTTGGACCGAAGCCAGGAAAGCCCAGCCCCGGTGTGATCGTTACGTTAACGCGCAATGAACGTGCGTGACGTGGGGCCTCTCTTAGAACATTAACGCTTGAGTAGTACTGTATTAGGTTGCAAGTGTGGCTCCACAGAAAATCTAGTCGCAAGCGCAAGAATACTGACATCTCAACTTTACCCTCTACTACAGACAAAATGATAGATATTTTATGACTGGCATGATTGTAGATTCATTGAAACTCTAGTGGCAAGAATGTATTGCACTTGGAGAGGCAGGTTATGTGAGCCAATAGATTTACTTGCACGGATTCTTGAAAGCCTGCCGTTGGTTTTAATACTCCGATGTCTGTCTATAAAGAGTTTTGCTATCAAAACCTGTCATTCACCAACTCAACTTTATAAAAAACCATCGCCTTCTCTCCTTCTCTTCCCACTCACTCACTTAGCCCTTGCATTTCTTACACTACACAGAAGAGAGAAAATGGATTCTGGGGGTCCAAAGAGGACTTGTTTCATTGAAGAAGATGATGGGTTGGCTTCTGTAGCCGATATGGAAGCTGGGTTTTCAGGGAATCATAGCCAGAATAATAACAATAATAATAACTACGCTTTGTTTTCAAGGCCTCTCTCTTATGCAAGGAGCAGTCTAAAGAATCTGTCAACATCGTCTCCTACATCTGTTTGTTTTTCACCTAGATCTGGTGGTGCAAGGTTTTATGATGCAAGATTTGAAGAGCAGCTACCCCATTTCTTGGATGCTTGTTTTCTTTGCAAGAAGCCTCTTGGCAATAGAGACATCTACATGTACAGGTCAGGCGTTGTTTTTAACCTTTTCATTTCTGCTAATAAAGGAGTAATTTTTTTCCGCTTTAATATAAATCGTTTGGATCCCAGATCTCAATTAGTGGTTGAAGTTCAGATTTTTCACTAAGATTTATGATTAAAATGCTTTCTTAGATCTCTTGAGGGGCACAATATTAGAATTTGTGCAAACTAGAATTTAATGGCTGGTTTTCTGATGAGTGTTTTTTTTTTCCTTGTGGTAATTTGCAGAGGGGATGTGCCGTTTTGTAGTGAAGAGTGCAGGCAAGAGAAAATGGACGAGGATGAAGCGAAGGAGAAGAAACTGAGCCTCTCCTCAACAATGAAGGCTTTGAGGAAGAAATCAACTTCACCATCGAGAAACCAGGACTACTCTTACCGTACTAGCACTGTTGCGGCTGCTTAATCATTAGTATATTAAGTCGTTCTACAAATATTGGTATATTTTTGATAACCGATAAAAATGGATAAAGAAAAAAAAAGTTAAAAGAGGAAATGAAAGATATGAAGGATCTAGAAAAGAGGGCCAAGCCAAGATGAGACAATAGGAAGAAGAGTAGGAAGATGATGACTCTTCTTTTAAATTGTTTCAACTGTGTGTGAATATTCTGATGATATGCAAGGAGTTTGTGTGTTGCCTTGTTGTAATCTCAGAGATGGCTCTCTGTTTTTCTTTTTTTTTGGAGGGGTCCTTATTTTTCTTTTTCTAGATTTCTTTTTATTTTTTGTTTTGGTTTGTAGCACTACTGAAGCGTTGGTGCTCTACGCCTCTAATTATGAAATATATAAATAACAAGCGCCTGTTACATAGAAAAAACGAAGAAAAAGTTCGATGAATATCAATGATAGTATCGCATGATATAGCTTTTCTCAATTTCTTTACTCTATTTCCTTTAAAGATATCTCTGTTTTGTGTGATGCTTTAATGGATCTTTCAACAGTGATGTATTTAGCAAATTTGACGGGAAATTTGTTAAATTCTCTTAATGTTTTTTTCCTTGGAATTAAGATTTTGCAGCTTCTTCTCTGTTTTTGTGAGTGTGAGAGACACTTTTCTGGCAAGCAGGTAGAAAGTGGAGTATGGAGTTTGTTAAAGAGGTATTGGGGTGGAAAGCATCGCCTCGCGTTATAGTAGTAAGTTGTCTGATTAATTGCGAAACCTGAATGAGTTTGTGGGCCGTTAGATCTTTTCAAACCAGTTGACGAGCATCATATTTCTTAAAGAGCAATGACAAACGAACCAAAATCAAAGACAAATTTTTTTGTTTTTTAGCAAATTTTGAATTTTTTTTTAAAGACAAATCATTAAAGAAAATTATATAAATTTCAAAACGGCAAAAATTCTGTCGTATTTGATTGTTTTTCCTTTGTTAAAGAAATCTCGGTACTTTGTTGTGGAGTCTTTCGTCAATCTTAATTTTAATTTTTCAAAATACCGTTTTAACCTTTTTAAGTTCGAAAATAAAATTTACCGTTTTAGCTGGCTGGCAAGCAAGTGGCAATGAGCCTTCTGTGATCTGGGCTGTTTACATTTAGACGTGGGCCTCTTTTAAACAGTAGCTGTTTGGGACCCCTGGAGATCATAGAGATAAAGTACGTGCCTCCCATCTTCTTCTTTTGCCCAATGCCCTGCCATAGTTGAAGCATAAATTATATGTTGTGTCTTTCTAAGTAAAGGGAGGATGGGATTATTAATTAAAATCCTTAAAAAGCAATTAAAACAACGTGTCCTCCCCACCACGAGAACCAAATTAACATTTCCCGCCTTCCATAGGTAAAGGAAGGATGTCCTTCACTAGGATTAATTAAGACAATTTTGTATTATGTATCCTTAAATAGCAAAACACAAAGTTCAATTTGCTATACTTGTTACATTAATGCTAAGTGGTTTGGTTCCAATTGATATCACTTACTGGATGCGTGAAGCTTGAATAAATAATTTCATAACATTTGCGATCTAGTATATATTAATGACACATCACTTGGGATATTGGTAAGAAAATGTACAATTATTAATGCAAAATGTTTATATAGTGCACATTTGTCACCGTTTCAGTATACACACTCATATTTATACAAGCTGATATGACTGTGTCATATAATTTTCTCGTCTCATCTTATTTATATTCTTTTATTTCTTTAAAATTGTGAGGCATGTTCATTAATGGGACACAATTGATTTTGATTTCAGATCCTACAGGCTCATGAGAACGACTTATTCTATTTTGATTATAATCCATTCCAATTCCTAGTACGAAAATGCAGAGTATTAACTGTTTGAAATGATTTTGATAAGGGGCAAGAACTATTATTATAAGACAAGCAACTAACTTGTAAAATCCTGGATTAATTGCAAAGACCATTTCTGTTTCTTTTAGTTCAAGTCAGTGTTGTAGTTTTATCGAAGTAGAGAAATTAAATTATGAACATATGAATATATATATGCATTGCTTTCTGTGACTCACTCGTACAAATGACGTTATGTTGATCATAAGCACAGTGTTACGGTAGACTGTACAGTACGTTTCGAGATTTGAGAATGTTTGGTGGGCCATTTATTCTAACAAAATTATCAGAACAAATTATCCTTCACATCAGCCGCAGCTTCATTGCTAATCTACCAATGTTCTTCAGGGGAAATCACACTTTATAGGGCATTAGCGGACTCCCATGCCAAATCACAATTCACATACGTTGCATATATTTTTTCGTATGTTCCTTACACAATCGAGCTCTCTCTTCATCCTCATGTTGATAAAGAGCGTAGCATTTCATCACTAGCCTTTCTTTTGCAGTCATGACAACAACGGTCTCCGGCTTGACCTGCCCAAAAAGGACTTTTCTTCGGAAATCTGGGTTCTTAGGATCCTTGAGGTTACCCAAGACAGCTCTATACTTGATCTTATAAGGCCCATCAGATCGGCCCCATTTCTCAAACATTGCAGACTCCAATGCTATTGCAACTCGAACTGAGTCACATGCATTCACTTCATCTCGAATTTCTTCGTCAGCCTCACCAGAAACCTTGGATAAAGCATCACAAACTTTTTCCCTCACAACCTCCCGAAAACAATCATTGCATCTAATCTTAGAACTGCTCAACTTATGGAGAATGATGCCAGAAGCTTCTCCCTCTTCTGTAATCGAATTTCCAACATTGACATTATCCGCCGAATTGGTTTCCTCTGTTTCAACATTTTCTGATCTTACTACATTCGAGGAGCTGGATGTAGAATTCTGATCGACTTTCTGAACCTTGACAATTCCAACACCAGAGATCTCCTGACACTCCTCAGAGGTCCTCTTATCAACCTTCTCTATTTTTGCAGGCTCAGTGTCGCCAGGGATTGTACAGCTTCCTTTTTTCTCATCTCTTATTTGCTCAAGAAACATATCTCTCCACGACACAATCAAGTCAGATGCAAAATCCTGGATTTTCTTCCTTGGATGCTCTGTCAGAGGTAGAAGATACCTTACAAGCTGAAATGATATATATACCAATTGATCAATTCCAGGAAGTACCAAAGTAATTAAATGCAATCAGTCTATGCAAATTGATAATTTTTGTGAAGCTGCACAAAATAAAACACCAAGGTACAAAACATGATTTCCTTCCACAGGCATTTAGCATATTGACCATACTGCTTTTTCTTAATGTGAAGCAGAAAATGAGTCATGAAAAGACGAAAAAACAAATTGTTGGATGAGAAGTATTTGATCTTTTTGCGACTTTCTGTACGAATGATACTGACCTAGATTCTGCAATAGCGCAGACATCTCATAGGTTTGGGGCATTACAAAAGGGAATAATCTATACTCATTTATAATGGAATTTAAATGTAACTTATGATGTATATATCCTAGTCATGTCCAACAAAACAATCTGCTCATGTTAGATAGTTCATTGACAATGCTATCAGATGATAGAGGAAATTCTTCTTGAGTGAAGAAAATAATCACAAAGTAAAAGATGCAAGTCATAAATGAAACTAAATGAGTAGGTACCGTCGAACTCCTTTTTTCCAATTATTAACGAAAGATACTTCAACAACAAAACTGTAAAACTTGTGAAGAAATCATAAGCACATTCAAAACGATCAATGCTGAATACAGATAACAAGCTCAGTACATAAACATATATAGAGAGCGAGGAATAACACCTGCGTTGAAACAAGAAGCGGACAGGTGATATCAGACTTGTTGAGCTGATCCAATGCATCAATGCACCATGCGGTCCATGCTTTCTCCGCCTCACCCTCAGCCATTACTGCCGCTTCTGCCCCTCTTTTTGCCTCTTCACACAGCTGCATCACCTTTTTCTCCATTGCTTTTTCCTCCACCTCTTCTTTCTTAAGCAGTTGAAAGGACAACAAAATTATAACAAGCGAAAATATTAATGAATTATTTCTTGCCAAGAAGTAAACATGAACTTAACCCATAATTATTTTGATGAACGTTTTTCATAAACTTGTCATTTCACATTTGCATATATGAATCGACAGCCACAATGCAAAGACATAGTTTTTTTTCCTTATTTACTTACCTTAAAATCTATAGCCTTCACAACTGAAATAAGGAATAGAACCACGTTATAAAGGTTAAATACATTTTGTAGTATTCGATTATTTTACTAACTCTATCATGTAATTTTCACTCATTGCGGCAATTCAAGTCCAGAAGTTTATATAAAGTGAAACATCCATCCCGAATAAATAAATAGATAAAATTAACCTAAAAATTGAAAATGAAAAAGAAAGGGGTAATTGAATGCACTCACAATTTCCATTGAGCGGCGCCGGCGAGTGACTGCTTCTGACGGCTTTGTCGAGCCGTGGTAGTCCAGAAGTTTATATACAATGAAATACCCAAGCAAAAGGATTTCTTTGTGTTAACGTGCTATTTTGAATTATTTAATGAGAAGGTAGATTGGTCTTTTTGGTCCAATTGACAATAGTTCACTCCGTATCCGTATGTATGGGCCATGGGGGGGGACAGTATTGTGTCATTTGCCATGTGAGGTTTCTTTTTATCCAGAGGTCATGTGAAGTTAAAACACGCAATTACCATGAACCAAGAGCTGGCTGAGGGTTTGTTTAGTAATATTATATTTTTAAAATAATTAATTATTATTAATTATACTGCAAAGATAATAATAACTATAAAGAGAATTCATTAAACCTAAACAGTAATTCAGATTCTCTCTCTCTCTCAATTGCAGGAAAAATATTCAAGATAAAATCTGTTTGAAATCAAAATTTTTAAATCAGAATCCTCCTCACATACTTTATTACTTTCTTCTGGCCTAGACCTGTCACCATCGGGAGTACTTTTTTAGCTGGGGTTCAGGATTAACCAAAGTCATTGTCTTATAACTTATGTAATGAAACTTTACGTATCCTCCTGATCCCTGAACCCGAACTAAAAGGAATTCTGAAGACACTCTCGGTGCCTTCAAAGCCAACTATAGAGATCAGATCAGTCACCTTATCAGGTCCTTATTTTTTTCATGCTTTCTTATATCATTAGTTGAGTTTGTTTGGTGATTTATATTGAAGCAAGCGTGGTCTATATCAAAACTACTGATTTTTATTTGATTTCTTCCCTTTTCTTCTCAGATGCGACTTATGGGTTTGTAGTTTTTTGTCAATTAATTAAATTAATCAGATTTTGTAGATTTTTGTCAATTAATTAAATTAATCAGATAATTACATTTAACTGTACATCCTGGAACATTAATTGTATCTAAATCCTTGTTCATCGATCTGGGTAATTTTCTAAAAGACTTTTTTTCTTAAATAAATTTACAATATCACCACGTTCTGGTTTTCTGTAGGAGGCAGATGGACTCTCTCTTAAGGATGGTAAATATCCAATTATGGATAAATAATATCCATTCAAATACAAATTCATAATCATCCATGATGGATATATCCATATCCATATTCAGTATTTAATATTGGACATGGATATGGATTTTCTCCATATAGATATGGATAGCCATGACATGAATATCCATGAATATTTAATTTTTATTATATAAAAAATAATGATAAAAATAAAAATATAAAATAATTAAAACCAGTATTAGATTTTAATATCAAATAAAAAATAATAAAAATAACAAATATTAAAACTATAAATTAAAAAAATATAATATGAAATTACAAATTAAGTTCAAATTAAATACAAAAAGTTCATTCTTCTAATGCATCATTAATCTCCAATCTTGTACACATCATTAATCTCCAACTAGATCATCATCATTAATCTGTAAATTAAAGCAAAACACAGATAATATTAAATACACAATGAGCCAAATGAACATTAATGCATAAATATTATGAATTTAATAAATAAGTATGCCCCTGAATCCCATAATATTTACTCATTATGGCTTTATTAGCGACTCGGAACATATATAATTTTATTCAGATATTGCACGACAACCTGATATATTACACTTTGGAGAAGCAAAATAATATGAAACAAAATTAAAGACCCTTTATGCAAAAACATAGAATAATAATTTAATCACTTCAATTATATGTGAGTAGTGCAGTGCTGCTGGATTTGCAAAGCATTGTTTCTGGTTAGTAGCTCCAGAAAATCTTAATTTGATATATTCTGTACAATTCTGCAAATCACTATTATTTTAAAGCATAACAGTAAACAACTAAGCATCAAGCACATACCAAAATCAGAACATGGTTGGGTCTCCATTTCATCATCATTATCAGTCACTTCTCCATTTATTTCTTCCCCATTCATCACCTTATCTTTAGGAATTTTACCTAATTTAACAAAAAATTGTAAAATATAAAAAAAACAAATACTATCAAAATCAAATAAGTGCAGAAGTGAGCTAAATTTGATACCTTTTAATTGAGCCCATATTCAATTTTGAGTACACATTAAGGCCTCTACTGTATTCGGATGAAGTCTACTACGATGTGGGTTTAAACATCGACCTCCCGCACTAAAAGCATATTCGGAAGCAACTGTAGAGACCGAAACAACCAGCAAATCTCTAGCAATCTCAGACAATATCGGATATCTACTTCTATTCACCTTCCACCACATTAAAATATCGAAGTCTGGAGTAGGCTTGGCAAAATCCGGGTCCGATCCGGGTTTTGGTGTTGCTCGGACCGGACCCGGATGAGAGAAATGAAAACCCGGACCCGGGTTAAAACCCGGTTTTTCCAGGTACGGTCCGGGCTTGAGCCCGGCACCTTCCGGGTCTGGGTTTTGATCTGGGTTTTTAAAACCCGGATGTGATAATTTTAATTTTTTTTCAATTTTTTTCTTTAATTTTTTCTTTCATTTCTCTAACAATACAAATTTTAAAAAAGAAAATAATCAAATAAACTCATTCAATTTGAAATTTTAGAAAAGAAAATGGTCAAATATAAATATATAACACACTAACAATACAAATTTTGCACAAATGATAAATAAAAATTATTTCAATCTACTTTATAATACCTAAATTCATCCAATTTCTAACTTAAAACTCATTTTATCTATATATAAAATAAATAAATAAATAAAATTCAACAACACAATAATCACACAATAAATTTAAATAATATCCAACATATCATAAATTCATAATTATATATTTATATATAATATATTTATTTTTTTAAAATTTATTAAAAAACCGGGTCCGGTCCAGGTTCCGGGTTTTTTTTGTTGAACCCGGACCCGGACCCGGAAATACCCAAGTTTGGGAATTTCAAACCCGGACCCGGATTTTATATGCATGCGGTCCGGGTAAAACCCGGACCGGATTGATCGGGTCTGGTCCAGGTCCGGTCCGGGCGGGTTTTTTTGACTTCCCTAGTCTGGAGTAAGAAAAATAGTTGAGCAGTATAGAAAGATTATGAACTAAATTGAAGGCTTTAAACCTAGTGAGGAAAATGCTCTTGAAAACTTGAAGAGGACAATTGGGGATAAGATGGTTTTTGAAGAGAATGAGGTAGTTAAAGTGAAACATTTTGAAAAAATGGAGACAACAAATAGATGTGTTAGAGGAACGGATGGCCGCATCAGAAACCGAGTAATGAAGATTCATCGATTAATTATATATCTATGTCATGTTCCTACTTAGTTGGTATATTAGAGGTGAGGAAAATAGTTGAGCAGTATGGAAAGATTGTGAACTAAATTGAAGGCTTTAAACCTAGTGAGAAAAATGCTCTTGAAAACTTGGAGAAGACAAATGAGGATAATATAAGGGTTCTTTAAGAGAATAAGACAGCTAAGGTGAAACACATCTGAAAAGTGGAAACTACAATAAATATGTTAGAGGAACGAATGACTACATCAGAAATTGAGTAATGAAGATTCTTTAATTAATTTTTTATCCATGTTATGTCACTACTTAATTGTTGTTCGTTTGTTTTTGTTTTCAGTTTAATGTATATGTTACCTTGTCATGTTATATTTACAAGTAAAAATGCACTTTTAACTAAGAAAAAGATAGTTGATTATTAAGTTTTGGATGTTGTAATGTCATTAGAGGATTATTATCAAGTTAATTTCAACACTCGTTCTTGTGATTAATTTTGAAGCTACAACACTAAAAAATTAAAATAGTATTAAGTCTTTTAATCTACTACCGTCTTTAAATTTAGTTGCATACGTTTTCTAGTATTGCACTAAAGAATTAATGATTATAAGTTGAAGATAGAGATGTGTTATTTCATTTCATAATCTTTTACAAATTTTTTAGTGTCTGGCTAGATGTCATTAATAAAATGAAGTTTTCTGGTTTTGTTAATGTAAATATGCAAATGTAGTCATTTGTACAAATAGAGTGTCATACATGCATTTATAGCTCCATAATTTGATATTCATATTTTAATATCTCATAATTATTAATTATACGCGAAGTAAGTTTTGAATCATAGAGTTGTGACATATGAGTTATCGCTTATCAGCTTTCGTTTTTAACTTTTCGAAATGTTAGTGGATATTGTGAGTAAAGTAGACGTATGAGTGGAGTAGATATCCCTCTTATAGATATAATTAAGTGAAATCAGTTTTATTTATTTCAAAAGATTACTGGACTTCTAGGCGGAGTATATGTTTTTCTTATCGATATAATTAAATAAAAGCAGTCTTCTAAAATTATGAGTCGATATTATGAATAGATATTGTGAGTAGAGTAGACAAGACATCCGTCTTATAGATATAATTGAGTGAAAGTTGTCTTTTTTGTTTGAAAATGTGAGTGGACGTCCGAGTTTTTGGTTTCCTTCTATAAAATTATGTTATTAATTAAACTTAATTTGACATTTTTTTTGAAAGAAAAAAAAATTATCAATTAACATTTCAATTATAATTCATTTTATTTATCCTTGTGAAGGTAGTCTCATTCACATAAAAATTATCATTCCATAAATATGTATCGTCAACGTATAATGTTTGGCTCGATAGACAGATCACTAACATGACATGATTTGAGTGAATTATAAATGCATGTTTTACCTAGCAAAGATGATGGGTCCCGAAGTCAAAATTTTCATTCATCTTTCTCTTAAGGATATTAACTATAAATTTACAAGAACTCTCATACTATCTGCTTCCATAATTCCTTTGTGTATTTTAGTTTTAACATTATAGATCCACTGAAAGAGAGAATAAAAGTTGATGCTCCCAATAAGAAGGACGATAATATCTTATAGGTAAGGAAAATATTTAAGCAGTATATAAAGATTATGAACCAAGTTGAAGGCTTTAAGCCTAATGAGGAAAATACTCTTGAAAACTTGGAGAGAACAACTGAGGATAAAAAAATAGTTTTTAAAGAGAATGAGACAACCAAGGTGAAATATATTGGAAAAGTGGAGACAACAATAGATGTGTTAGATAAATAAATGACTTTATCAGAAGCCGAGTAATGAAGATTCATCAATTAATTATATATTTATGTTCTGTTCCTACTTAGTTGGTATCTTGGAGATGAGGAAAATAGTTGAGCAGTATATAAAGATTGTGAACCAAATTGAAGGCTTTAAACCTAGTGAGGAAAATGCTCTTGAAAACTTAGGGAGGACAATTGAGGACAATAGGAAGGACGATGACATCTTGGATGTAAGGAAAATAGTTGAGCAGTATAGAAAGATTGTAAACTAAATTGAAGGCTTTAAACTTAGTGAGGAAAATGCTCTTGAAAACTTAGAGAGGATAACTGAGGATAAGGGAAGAGTTTTTCAAGAGAATGAGATAGCCAAGGTAAAACACATTGGAAAAGTGGAGACAACAATAGATGTGTTAGAGGAACAAATGACTACATCAGAAGCCGAGTAATGAAGATTCATCAATTAATTATATGTCCATGTAATGTTCCTACCTAATTGGTGCTGTTTGTTTTTGTTTTGAGTTTAATGTATATGTTACCTTGTCATGTTATATTTACAAGTAAAAATGCACTTTTAACTAAGAAAAAGAGAGTTGATTATTAAATATTTGATGTTGTAATGTCATTAGAGGATTATTATTAAATTAATTTCAACACTCGTTCTTGTGATTAATTTTAGAGCTACAACACTAGAAAATAAAAGTAGTATTAAGTCCTTTAATCTACTACCGTCTTTAAATTTAGTTGCAAACGTTTTCTTGTATTACACTAAAGAATTGATGATTATAAGTTGAAGATAGAGATGTGTTATTTTATTTTATGATTTTTTACAAATTCTTTAGTGTCTGGCTAGATGTCATTAATAAAATGAAGTTTTCTGGTTCCATTAATGTAAGTATGCAAATGTAGTCATTTGTATAAATAGAGTGTCATACCTGTATTTATAGCTCCATAATTTGATATTCATATTTTAATATAATTATTAATTATGCGCGAAGTAAGTTTTGAATCATAGAGTTGTGACATATGAGTTATCGCTTATCAGCTTTGGTTTTTCAACTTTTTAAAATGTTAGTGGACATTGTGAGTAAAGTAGACGTATGAGTAGAGTAGATATCTCTCTTATGGATATAATTGAGTGAAATCAGTTTTCTTTATTTTAAATATGAGTAGACGTCTAAGCAGATTTGATATCTTTCTTATTGATATAATTAAGTGAAAGTAGTCTTCTAAAAATGTGAGTAGATATTATAAGTAGACATTGTGAATAGAATAAACAAGACATACGTCTTATAGATATAATTGAAAGAAAGTTGTCTTCTTCGTTTGAAAATGTGAATGGACGTCAAATTGGAGTATGTGTTCCTCTTATAGACATACTTTAAACTTTATTGGCTTTCAAATACTTTTGTTTTTGGTTTTCTTTTATAAAATTATGTTATTTATTAAACTTAAGTTGACATTTCAATTACAATTCATTTTATTTATCCTTGTAATGGTAGTCTCATTCAGGTAAGGATTATCATTTCATGAATATATGAGCCATCATGCGAGCCAGAGACGACGAACCAACTTAAGATTCAAATAAAGTAAACGTTGAGGAACTAATACATTATCTTATGCCAAAGTCCATGTACACATTAAAACTAACTTTAAAAAACCAGTTGGGGTTTTGCAATTTAGGGTTCTATACTCAACTTTGAGGAACCAGTTAGGGTTTTACAATTTAGGACTTTCGTACTTAGAGTTTTGTAACTTGAGTGCTTTGGTTGAAAAGAAATCGAAAGACAAAGCATATACTCGCACTCGTTTGCTTGAAACAGATTGAAGGAGAACGTCGTTATGTGCTTAAACAGATTGACGACGACGATGTGTCGAGCTTTAAAATAGACTGAACGAGAACGACGTCGTGTACTTTAAAAAGGACTGAAGGAGAACAACGTCATTTGGATTGAAACATATTGCTCGACATAGCACTGGCGTTGAAATTAAAAAATTTCAAGATCAAAATGAAACGACGTCGTTTTTGTGGGACTTTCGGGGTTTGACTCGGGGGAAATAGTAGCGATGTACTCGAATATTAGAGATAGTAAAAATCTATAATAGTAGAGTAGACATCCCTAAAATATTAGAGGGAAAAAATCTAGGTAGTGTAATACAAGATAAAAATCTAGGAATACTATATGAGATTTAATCGAAATGCGAGTGGCATAGAAGTTTCTTGGATATTAAAGAGGGTAAAAATCTGGGCGAATTGAGTAAACATCCCTTGAATATTAAAGAGGATTAAAATCTAGGTCGTGTTATATGAGATTAAAATATGGGCAGTGCTACATAAAATTTAGTCGAAGCAAGAGTGGAGTACGCATCTCTCAAATATTAGAGAGAAGTAAACGTCTCTTAAATATTATAGATGGTAAAAAAATTGGTAGTACTATTTATGATTTTAAGATTTAGTATAAAGTAGTCTCAGTAATTACCTAATTGTAAATATATAAATAGTAGTCTGATGTAATGTCAATAATAATCTCATGTAATATGAATCGTAATCTAAGTAATAGTCTCATGTAATTATATATATAATTACATGATGTATTGATTTTTTCTCAATCAATAGATCAACATTTTAAACATTTAAAGACTTTTTATTTAGTAACCCGAAAGGCTGGTTTAGCTATTTCTTCTTCAAAGATTTCTTTATTCCAAACAAAAATCAGATTCCTCGGTCACTACATTTTCAAAGGAACTATCACTCCAATTGAAAGATCTTTGTCTTTTACTGATAAGTTTCCTGACAAAATTGTAGATAAAACCCAATTGCAAAGATTTTTGGGAAGCTTGAATTATGTTCTTGACTTCTGTCCTAATATCAATAGGATTGCAAAACCATTACATGATAGGTTAAAGAAAAACCCGGTTGCATGGTCAGAACATCATACCCAAATTGTAAAGCAGATAAAGACAATGGTAAAAGAAATTCCATGCTTATATTTGGCTCATCCAACACTACCTAAAATTGTTGAAACTGATGCATCAGATTTAGGATACGGTGGTATTCTCAAGCAAGTTGAACATGGTAAAGAACAAATAGTACAGTATGCATCTGCACATTGGAATGATTGTCAAAAAAATTACTCTACCATTAAAAAAGAAATTCTATCTATTGTTTTATGCATATCAAAGTTTCAAAGTGATTTATTGAATCAGAAATTCTTACTTCGAATTGATTGCAAAGCTGCAAAACATGTTTTAGAAAAAGATGTTCAAAACATTGCATCCAAACAAATTTTTGCACGATGGCAAGCGATTTTAAGTGTTTTTGATTTTGATATTGAATTTATCAAAGGTGACAAAAATTCTGTTCCCGATTTTCTAACAAGGGAATTTCTCCAAAACAGATAAAATGCCGCCCAAAAAGAGAGACAAAGGGAAAGGGATCCTCCAAAATCCTGTATCCCCGACACCCTCTAAAGCCTCCCCTCCTAAAGAAAAATTGCTATCCTCAGCAATGCCCATAAAATCCTGGATCGATATGATTGAAGATGATGAACAAAAGGTCAAAGCCCTAGCCTCTCAAGATCAGGTAAACCAATGGATGAAATCCATTTCTCAAACTCCTGAGCTTTTGCTCGCAATACAAAGCTTTTCTCAAAGTCAGATTTCTCCAAAAGAAAATTTTGAAAAAATTGAAAAACCTATTTTTAAAGAATCTAAAGAAATTCCAAAGCTTTCTTTATCTGGAAATTTATCCAAAGAAATTGTTTCTGAAAATACTTCTTCTCATATTGTGGTCTCACAATCAAAGCTTTCTCAAAAATCGGATTGGCATAATAAACCCCATTCTCAAAATATTTTAACTATAGAGGATGGATTTTATAATTCTGATCCTTTTCAAGCAATTTTAAAATTTTTTCCAAAGGGATGGTTTTTCAAACCATGGGATCTTACAAAGCCCCAATCATATTACCAAAACATCCTTGAGGCTACTGGCTCAGTAAAATTTAAACATTTCTTTCATTCCGAGTCTCATTCTGAGCCGGCCTACTCCACGGCCATTATCCAAAACATTCTTAGCCCAAAACAGTGGGGTGAGCCTCTCCATGTCCAAAAGAAATTCCCCGCTAATTTCCTTTTTAAAATCCCACACTGTTTATCCTATTCCTATTGGGATTACCAACAGGCGTGGTTCAACACTTTTTTCCTCCAAAACCCAAAGCATTCTCATTCATGGTTATTTTTCTTTAACACCAGGATAACCACTCAAAACCTTCCAAACTGGTTCCAACACTGGTGGACCTTTTTTGGGCCTAGCCCAGATATTTTAACTCCCAATACCACAAACTGTTTCAATCTCTTTAAAGCCCATTATAACCCTTCTGAGTCCGAGAAAAGGTTTCCTCATTTCTTCTGTTTTTGTACCAAATTTTTCCTCCCTTGGGTCTGGATGTGGAGCTTTCAATACCATACCCAAGATACCCAGCTAGTTCTTCAAAGATGTTTCCGAATTAAATGGTGGACAAAATTTGATGAAAAGTCCAAATTGACCGAAGCCATAGTCCACAATTGGCTTAAAACAAATGGCCTTCTTAAGCCCAGCATTGAAGAAACTAAAGCCCATAGCACCTTTCTGGCACAACACTCTAAAGCCCAAGCCCTTCTCGCCAGTGCAAAAACCGAAGACGAATATTTCAAAGTCATGGAGCAGCTCCTCTCTACAAGGTCTGAGTCGTCGGTTGCAGCCACTTCAGACACCGAAGAAGAAGATGAAGAGCCCTTCATTTCACTTGGGGATGAAAATGAAGACGACTGTTTTGGCATTCTTCCCCCGGTAACGCATTGTAAATAATCTGTATTTATTTTTGGCTATTTACTTAAAAAAAAAAAATTGTTGTATTGATTTGTTGTATTAATCTCTTGTATTAAAAGTTTGTATACGGGTGGTCCTTTGGACACAAGTGAGAGCGCACATGTCTCTTCACCCGTTTGTATTTATTCTGTATTCTGTATTTCTTCTGTAATTCCGTATAAAGCTACAGTGTATCTTTCCACGAGTTACTGTGCACTTAAAAACGCGCTACAGTGAACAGTGGAACCCTTTGTATAAAATCTGGAGGAAGACTTGAGACTCCTCAGATTTTTCGAACCCCTCTCTCTCTCTTCTTTCATTTCTCTCCTCCTTCTCTCTAGAAAGGAAATCTGGTGAAAGGCATCAAGGCTCTGGTTCTTGATTTTATTTTGCTTTTCTAATTTTCCTTTCTTTCCTTGCTTTCATTCTTTCTCTTCTACAAAGCCCAGATCCGAAACAACATGTAAGGATCTTTTGTAACCTTTAAAGCATGTATTTAAAGCATTTAAATTTCTGTAATTTATTTTTCTGCAATTTACTTTTCTGCACTTTTAAATTTCTGCAATTTACATTTCCGCAATTTTACATTTCCGCAATTTAATTTAACGCCATTTACTTTTCTGCACTTTTCAATTTCTGCACTTTCTTTCTTCTTTAAAGCATGCTCGCAGACTGATCTGTATCAGTTCTGCCATAAAAGCTGTACGTTCCTCTGAGGCAACGAGACCAGATCTCAATCCTCAGTTGTACTCATTCTTTTCTCCCCCTTTAATCAGAGCACCAGTTCTGGGATCCAGTTCTGGTACTGTGTATGTTTAGCAACCAACCTTAATGTATGTTTATTTATGCATACCCTTGTTGCTAGGCTTGCTGAATAATTTTAAAGAATAAAGAATAAAAAGATAAAAGTTGAAAAGCCGACAAAATCTCCGGTAGTTCACCAAGATTTACCCTTTATCATTAAGTTGATAATAAATAATTCAAGTTACACGTACACCTTGAATCGTTTCCTTACTGGTATCAACGATTAATCTTATATATATATATAAGTTCACCGCGAGAATGTTAAAGTAGTTAAATTGTTTCCAAATTGGAAAGCATAGCCTTTTCTCTTTCTTTATTTGGCTCAATAACATAACATACTGATAAATTAGATGACTTCCTATAAAGGACAACGAGTTATTATGACATTTGACTGCAGCCTCTAACACGAAAACTATGAATGTGTTTAAGAGAGCTTCTGATGATTTACAACTATATCCCAGATCATCATGAGTGCAAAACAGCACCACAATTAATTGATGTTATCACTTTCTGAAATTTAATCTTTATAAGATCTTTTGTTTAACAAAGATGTTACATAGTATTAGCCACCAAGACCTATTCAAAGAATTAAGAACTACCCAATTAGAATAATACTGAGTGTAGCACCAAAAATATTTCATCAAAGATAGCTTTTTCTGAAAGAAAATCTTTCTAAGACATTTTCCCTTATGTTTTCCGCCTAACAAAGTGTAACAAATTGATTAGCCTCCATTGCCTAATAAAGAACGACCTTATAGGACCTCGAAACTGAGAATGAAGTTAATTTTTAGCTTTTAAAATTTCTAATTCTTTGTTATAAATCTCCACACCCCCCCCCCCCCCAAAATAAAGGTTATAAAAGTATAAACGTTTTTAAAATTAAAAAAATATTCAAGTTTCTTTTATGGTTTCAAAGATAGTTGCCTATTTAGTATTTTATACTTGAGTGGTGCTATTGGCATCTCTCTCTAAACTCTTTATAAAATCCCTCTTTTAAACATATTTAAAGATTATACCACTCTTAAATACATGCATTTTAATTTCACAAATAACTCAACATTCTTATTTGTGAACAAAAACCCATAATCTCTTATTACAGTCTGCTAAATTAATTTCATACTTTCACGCACACTGTTGATGAGAATTATTGGCAGATGTAACTTTTATTTTTTAAAAGTTTCCAAAATAATCAGCAGAAAATGCTCATGATATGAATTAATATAAAGTATACACTACTAAAATCACATTAAAGCTTAAAACTAAATTGTTAATCTCTTGCTCTTTTGAGAATTTTCAAAATTCCAAAACCTATAATTAATAACTCCATTTTACGATAGAAAGATGATTTGGGTTTAATTTGATATTTTTAATTGAGGTTAAAATTGTGCATTTAGCCATTTATAAAAGAGGGGTTGTATTAGAATTTTAGGGGTGCAACTAGAGTTATTATATATTTCATTTAGGAATAAGAAATTGAGTAGTGAATAAGTTTCAAAGATATGTTTTTCATTATAGCCTGAATCTTAGTTTAAGCTTAATTTGCTATCTGCCTTCACCTTCCTTAGCTTGTGAGAAGTTTAGCTTATAATAATTAATAACCCTATTTTACTCTTTACACTTGCACAGATTCGCATTACTCACATACCAAGAGTTTCTCCTTATTTCTTTCTTTTGTGGGCTGTAATGCCTTGCGGCCAAAATCTGTTTTATTACGCAAAAATGGTGTTTTATTATGCTAATGTTATGGGCTGTCACCGTTCAATATCTTTATAAAACCCCATTTTTGCATTATAAATTAAACAGCATTTTCACAAGAAAAAGATCACAGTAAATTACAAATACAGAATTATTTAACATGAACATTATTAATTTTATAGTGATGATAAAAAGTTGTGTTAAAAGCTAATATTACCGTTACTTATTTTACTAAAAAGAGATTTTAAAAAGTTGTTAGTCCTCAGAAAAAGAAATTTTCCAATCAGCCCTCTCCTAGCCAGCCTCTTATAGCTAAAGAGCTTCGCATCTGCCCTCCTGCTCTTGGAGGCACTTTCTTCAATGATGTACAACCTCCGGTACTTATCATTGCATTCTAAAACCCCTCGAGTAGAAACTTGCCTTTGGTTGGCCATGCTTGAAATATGAATATATTGGGTTTCAATGATTCTTGTGAAAAAGTAAACTTAAAATGGAGATCAAGGTTTCCAAATGATTGCTCGGTTAGCTTTAACGTGATTAGAAGTTAGTATTCATTCAGGAGGGGGGAAAAAGTACAGTACTTGCGAACATGCTATTCATGTCTAGGAAGGATTATCACTGTGCCATCTGCATATAAAAATAGTAAAACATGCTAACATTCTAAAATATGTTTTAGCAGAAAAACTTATATCGTGGATAATGGAAGCTGCCCAAAGGAAGAATGTCGATGACATAAACCAGGATGAAATATTCGAGCTGTTTAAAGAGATCGTGATGGGGAATGAACGCCTAAGAGGAAATTTATCAAACCGATGAGAATGAGGCTATTGAAAACTTGCAGAGAGATCCAGGGACGGCTTTAGAGTGTTAGGAGCCTTAGTCAAAATTTTTGTATGAGACTTTTATTTGTTTTGTAATTTCAATACTTAAAGAAATAAAAAAAATTCAAATTTATTTCATTTGTAATTCTTGAATTTTAAAAATAAAACCTAAAAAAAGTTAAGATGACATTTTTTATTCCATTAAAACTATTACAAAATAAACAATCAAATAAATACAAATAATATTATTTTCAAATAGGATATTTAGAATGATAGAATATAAAAAGTTGAGATGATTAATTAATGATCAGATAATAGAAATTGACTTTGTATTTTTATAAATTGATTTTTTTAAAATGAACCAATGAATATAATATTTTTCTTTCTAGAGAAGTGAGGAAGAAATTTTTTTATTTATTGATTTTTGAGATTACAAATTTTTTAATGGAAATTAAAAGAAATACTAAAAGTCAAATATTCTAACATTAAACAATTAATTTTTTTGAGGAAATTGAAAAGATAATTAATTTAACTTTTTTGAAAGACTAATAATGAATGAATTAATGATTAAATAATATTATTAGTTATATCTATTTAACATTAATGTTATCAAATATAGATTTTTCATAAAAAATAATTCTTAACGGTATGATAATTAATAATTAGAGAGATATTAATAAGCTTTTTGATTTCCTAAAATACGTAATTTAAAAAAATGAGAATTATAAAAAAATTTAAAAAATGTGGTCTTCACAAAATATAGAGCCTTAAGTAACCACCTTGTTCGTCTATACTTAAAGCCACCCTTGAGAGAAGACTGTTGCAAACTACCGACATGATCAGGCAAAGGCAATTGGAAATATGCGGAGGATAATTGAGGCGGCGACAAGGTTTGTTGAAGATACTTGCATAGCAAAGATGCAACAAATAGAAGAAGCAAATGCAAACATAGCTGAGTTAGAGGCATGGGCAAAGCATCGAGAGATGCGAGAACGGCTCAGAATGAACAAAATTGATGCACGTACGAAGCACTTTAGTTGTTTTGCTACTTGTACCACTGCTATATAAGTTTCTCTGGAACATTTGTGTGTTTCAGTTTCCATATAGCCATTGTTTAGTGTAAGCTTCTAGTTATTAAATAAATCTTCTTTATCAATTGCTCTTCTTATTAGCGAAATTAATATGGAATTTTGGTATTCACCTATGATCAGAATATTAATTTCTGTGTAGAGCTTTAAAGGAGATTGGAAATTTTGAGCTATTGGCTATTGTTGTATGTGTCAGCATGGCTTGCTTATTATCAACATTCAACAACTTAAAAGAAGCATTTGGGACAAGATTGCCAAGCTATTCGAAGAACTTCTTAAAGAAAGCCGGTGTTAAGAAAGAAAGGAAAAATTAGTGCTATTGGTACTCCATTAACTTCTTTAAGAAACACCGTTTTATTCCGAAATTAACCTCACTTTTTCATCTCCGAATAAAAACTTAATGATGTCTCCCTATTGACAGAAATAAAAAATTAAAAAAAGCTTGAAATATTAACAAAACAAGAAAAAAAAAACTGACTTTTTTTTTCCTCTTCTCCTTTTTGTTTTTTATGATGGTTACCAAGCCTTAATTTTCAACTGTTATCTGTGTCTACCCTTTGTTCTTGTCCAAATCAATTCGTGATTGAAACTATGCGTTGAATCAAGTTGAACAAGGTATATGATTCTGTATCAATATGTATGAAATGTTTTTGGTGGACCATAAGGCAAAATTGAATAACATCAACTTGATGAGTTTCAGAAAGCCTAGTAGAAATAAGTAGGTTATGCACAAGTGCGCTGCTAGAAAGTGTCAAAGGATTGCACATGGTAGTATGGTACCGAGCATTCAAGCCTTCACTGTCACACATTCCCGAGTTATTGCCCGGTAAATTTCTATGATGCACATTAGAGTGCACGAATACGATCTGTAGATCTGACGATTTAAAAAGAAAAATTTAAATCCGCGTCATATTTTTATGTAAGTAAAGAAACTAATTTAAAAATTATAATTTAAACTCAGTCTTTTTTTAAAATTGTGTCAATTTTAGCGCGCGTGCACACACACACACGTATATATATATATTAAACTATAATTTCACGTCAATTTCATAATTATGTAAAAATTACTTTTAAATATTAGTTATAGAATTAAATATTTAAATATAATACACCAGCCAATTAATGAGTTGTTTATATATATATACGAGTAATGATACAGCCACAAACTCTTGTATAAATTTATATTATACAAATTGATGTGGTATTAATTCATTAGTAAAATAGAAATATAAAATAATATAAACAAATCATGTGGGTCAAGAGATATTTAATTCAACCAATGAATTAACGCCACATCAACTTGTAAAAGAATTTGTGACTATATCATTATTCATATATATACATATATACGAGTGTATGGATACATGTATATGTACTATATTGTAATTATAACAGGAGTAATATTTAACAATAAATTTATTGTTTTGTTATTTGACAAATAACATAATCAGGCAATTATTTATAAAAATGAGCTCTCATGAATTCTTCGGATCTGAATAAGCAGAATATTACACGTAATATTTATTGCACGTGGCAAGGTAACGAAAACTGTTACCTTATTGACGATGAAAATTGAAACGTGGCACGCACTGACTTGCAGTCCAAGAGAAACACGGTTGGACAATGGTTAGCCTTGCCGTGATAACCGATAACAAAGAGTCATTTAAGCCGCGTGTCGACACATGATCGTCAGTATGCACTTGCGCGGCTCGTCAGGCTCCAGCTCTTCATTTTGAACACTGATCGTCCCAAGTGCCACGTCATCCCATCAACCGCCTTAAGATAATAACGCTTTTGCAATTTGCAAACAAGT
This sequence comes from Citrus glauca, assembly GCA_029633175.1. Lineage (NCBI taxonomy): Eukaryota > Viridiplantae > Streptophyta > Magnoliopsida > Sapindales > Rutaceae > Citrus > Citrus glauca. The sequence continues at coordinate 2,088,943 of JAQOOD010000003.1, read as the reverse complement.
TGATGCCTTGTCAGCAAAAGTTGGATAATGGGTAACAATTCCCTACAAACACCACCGTATGTCCATAATCGCATCCAACTTACCAACTGTTTATTTATTTATTTTTAAAGGAAGGAAACAATTTATTAAGAATGACAAAATGTAAATGATAAGAGCAAAGAGGCTTAGCTCCTGAAAAAATTAAGAAAAGTAAATAAATAAAAAAGAATAGCAGCGATAGAATTCCTCACCTAAACTTAAATTTATGATTTAAGATACCATGTTATTCTCAAAAAAAAAAATTGAATTTATAATAGAAGAGCATCAATTCAAACTACATGAAATTTGAACAACTTGACAAACCTCTGTTGGTAAAAACATCTGCCATTAGATTATCTTCCTGAAAATAGTGAGTATAATAAAAAGAAATTTAAAAAATAACAACCTTATAATTAATACAATTATTTCAGAATCATTTTTCAGTCCTAAAATACTCTAATTTCACTTAGAAGCAGCTGAAATAACTTACAGAATTGTTAATCGCCATTATTTAGACATAGAAATAGGTCTCATGATCCAAGTTCATGACAAAAGCACTCAGTAAGCAGCCTAAATGATTTTGATAAACATCCTTTTACAACCATTTAAATTTTTAAACGTATACTCATCAAACATATATTCTCAACATTATAGTTGAGAAACATAGAAGTAACTTTTGTTTATTTTTATATAATTTTACAAATCTTTAAAAGATATTCGAAAAATTTAGATTAACAAAATATATAATTTTGAATGTGTTTTTCATTCTCTTTATTTAAAAAATAAAAGAAAATACAAAAAAGGGTAATTTTTAAGAATCTCCCCTGAGGTTTGGTGTATTAACACTTAAATTTAATGTATACATGTAATTACATATACCTCTCCTGCCGTTAGTTACCAATTAGGTTGACCGTTAGTAGACATTTGAAATTATTAAAATATCCTTCTTACTGAAATAATAAATTATTAAATATAGTTTTGAGGATTCCGTTGGCAGTGAGGATTCCGTTGAAAATCCATTTCAATAAAATGACTGTTGGTGGTGTGAAAAAGCGTGCTACCTGATTTGGGGTTGTTTGATGGAATGGACGGCAACGATATGGAACCATCATTGTCCTCTGGTTGATGCTTCACTGGCCTCCTCGAAAGTGAGCGAAAATGGTTCAATATCTCACACACCAGACACACCACAACTATGCCACCAAGTCCAACCAGCACCGGGTCGTCAAAACCCTTGGAGGGAAGCTGCTTTACGAGAGAACCAAGAAGATAGCAAGTGGGCCGAAGTGTCCTGTCACTGGAAAAAGGATCCAAGGAATTCCTCACTTGAAATAAATTATTAATTTTCTTATGAAATTTTGACTTGTACGAATTATTTACCTTGGCATTTTGTGCCGTTCTATTTAAATGTGAATGGACATTTGGTTTTTGCTTGAAATTTTCTTTACCCAAAAAAAATTGTAACCATCACCGTCAACATAAATTGTGGCTGTGGCATATGGAGTGACAAGCCGCAAGCGAGGTTTTGTGATTTGTGTACAGTTGGGTTTTGGGATGTCAAAGGTTGTGGCATGGTATCATGATGGCTCAAGGGTGATGGTAGCTGTTGTTAGGTGGCGTCAGCGATGGCCAAACGGGTGGCAACGGTTTGGGGTTGTTGTGAGACAAAAGCCGTGTACTTGGATTAATGTGTATTGGTGGACACAGTTGATTCAAAGGCTGCCATGAATGGGGTTGGTCACTGGGGTGAGGAGGGAACTTCAGCACTGGTAAAGCACCACCACCAACCGATACCAGCCACCAGTGGAGCCATGATTGGCTGATTAAGATTGGGTCAACAAGGGCAAGTGATGGTAAAAAAATTATTGATCTAGTAAAAGCATATATTTTTTAACATATTTTTACACATTTACCCTTATATACTAATGTTATAAGTATTTTTATATTAACAGTAAGAGAGTTATATATAATTACATTAATATATTCTATCTAAATATTAATACACCAAACCCTAGAGGACCCTAAAAATTACCTTACAAAAAAATTCCTGTTATGTAGTTCAGCCAATATAAGCTCAACCGCAGCAAATAATTCTCTCTTCTGTAGCTTCCAGTTCAAGAAGCCTAGCGTGTTCGTTGGGAAAGCTCGCGTGTTCTCTAGTCAGCGATTATACCTCACTCTCTCTCTCTCCATTTTTCTATCCCACTCTTTCTCTCTCTAAATTGAAAAATATGCACAAAAGGCAAATTCTCTTTCTCCCGCCCTTTAATCTTGATATCGGCGATCAGCTTATTTCGATAACTCATTTATATTGAAGAATCAGGAAAGGAATTTCAAGATGTTGGAGGATCAAGTAGCGAATTTGTTACAGAGGTATTTGGGGAATTATGTGATAGGTCTTAATAAAGAAGCTCTCAAGATCAGCGTCTGGCAAGGTCCGTCAATTTTTTTCCTCTCTTTTCTCTTGTAATTTGCTTATAAAGTTCGGTTTCATTTCATACCTAGAGTTGTAATTGAACTATTTCTTGAAGTGTTAAAATGATTCTATTTCCGTCTTGCACGTTTCCTGTTTAAAACAAGTCTGTGCCAATTGCAATGAACTTAACCATTGTTTTAGTTGTGAAATAGCAACCAGTACAAAGAATTGATACTAATGTGTCGTGTGGTTGTTTAAGTTTAATTTTTAATTTATTTACTTGTTATGGTCTGGTGAAACTTCAATGGAACAGTTTCATCATTGTTGAGGATTTGCTGTAAAATGTACTAATATGCTAATTCAGTTATCGAAAGACTATTTAATTATGGTAGCGGATGCAAGTAAATTCCACGTTGTAGCTATAAAATGATTGAGTTTAGGACCATTGCTGTAGTATGTGTATTTAGGATTCTGATATGACAAGTGAATATTAGTTTTAGAAATATTGCTAGTCTTTGTGCTCTCGTAGTTATTTATCCTTTTTCTTTTTCCTCTGAAATTGAATACAGGCGATGTAGAGCTTACGAATATGCAGCTGAAGCCAGAGGCCCTTAATGCATTAAAGTTGCCCGTAAGAGTTAAGGCAGGATTTCTTGGATCAGTTAAACTTAAGGTTGGCCCTGATCTTTTTTTACCAATTGCTACTCCCCAAATTATGTTGAATTCTGCGTGAATGCTGTATTTCATATTGGTTACTTATTCCATGAGTATTTCTTTGTGATATATTTCTATTTCAGGTTCCATGGAGCAGGCTAGGCCAAGATCCAGTTTTGGTTCATTTGGATCGGATTTTTTTACTAGCAGAACCTGAAACTCAAGTTGAAGGATGTAGCGAGGATGCTGTCCAAGAAGCGAAGAAAAGCCGTGTACGGGTAAGACAGGGCGAACCTAGTATAACTTGTTGGAAGCATCAAGTAGAATTTGTTTATAATAAAATGATTTTGTGCTTTTTCTATTCCTTTCGTGATAGGAAATGGAAATGCGAATGTTGGAGAGGGCACAACAGTTGAAATCGGAAGTGGTATGGGTAACATAATTCTTTTGGACATGTATTTGCCGTGGCTACATAAATTTTCTTATTGTTTAAATTTATTAGAAGAGAGGGGAAAAAAACACTTTACATCTTTAGTACAGTATATATTTATCTGTTCAGATTATAGACCCTTCATGTGGTACCTGATTTTAGTCCTGAGGTAGGGTTCCTTGACTCCAAATTTTAAGTTCTTTTCTTGTCCTTATATTTAGTGGTTCGCTTCTATTGCATTAATAATTGACTGTTTTTCTTTGTTGAAAAATGAATTTCTTCTTTCCCCCTTTTATTATTCTTATAAGAAATGGGATTTTACTCGAAAGAACGAAAAATACAAGAGTGCAGACCAGAAGTCAATGAGGATTTTCATATATTTTATTTTAGGCCAAATATAAATTGTGTGAATGCTTTGCGAGCTTTGTTCTTTGCAAGCTACTGGGACTACATAGCAGTCTAGCAATAAGAAATGTGTCATTGACTTTGGAATATTTTATAGTCACATGAAAATTAAATTACTATGAGTTTTGGGTCTTCCCACTTCCCTTATCTCCATTCTCAGAAATATATTGTAATTTCTATACTTTGTTTTGATGTGCCTTTTTTTCATTGTTTTGAAGAATAAGTCATGGTTGGGATCCCTTATCAACACAATAATTGGTAACTTGAAGCTTTCAGTTTCAAATATCCATATCAGATATGAGGATCTGGAGAGGTAATGAAGACACCCAGGCTTGATTTCCTAATCACCTAGCAACTTTTGTTTGAGACTTAATCTGACTTCTTTTTGTAGCAACCTTGGGCACCCATTTGCTGCTGGCGTAACCTTGGAGAAACTCTCAGCTGTGACAGTTGATGATAGTGGGAAGGAAACTTTTGTTACTGGGGGTGCACTAGACCGCATTCAGAAGGTTACAATTTTCGTTCATTCTTCAACTTTATCTAGTGGCTACACCAGGGGATACTTTTCATTGACTCAATACATTTCAATTTTAAGAGTTTCCAAATTTACCAGATTCTCCAATTACTTTTGTTCTCACCTTCTGTTGTTAATGCTTATTCCGATATTTCAGTCTGTGGAACTTGACCGACTTGCCCTTTATCTAGATTCTGATATAATCCCATGGAATTTGGACAAGCCATGGGAGGATTTGCTTCCTTCCGAGTGGGTTCAGGTGTGGTCTTATTTATCCTTTATAATGCAATGAATTATATTATCTACCTTTGTCACCCTAATTCAATTTTTTGTTTACTTTTATTCTTCTTGTCTCCTAAGTTTACTTGCAATGGTCCTTTTGTGCCTCAGGTTTTCAGATTTGGTACAAAAGATGGTAAACCAGCTGATCATCTTGTAAAATCTCATTCTTACATTCTGCAACCTGTGACTGGGAATGCAAAGTACACAAAGCTGCGGCCAAATGACTCTGTTGATAGTGCTCAGCCTCGACAAAAGGCAGCAGTGAACTTGGATGACGTTACACTTTGTTTATCAAAGGTATACTTTGATTTTTTAACCTTTAATTCTGAGAGAGAGGATTTCCAAATGGTTTAATTAGGTTTAATATATCTATATATTCGCAGAATGGTTACCGTGATATTCTCAAATTAGCTGATAATTTTGCTGCCTTTAATCAACGGTTGAAATATGCCCATTATCGTCCGCCTGTCTCAGTGAAATCTGATCCTAGGTCTTGGTGGAAGTATGCTTTCAAAGCTGTTTCTGACCAGATGAAGAAAGCAAGGTAGTTTAAGAAGTTAACTTCTTTTTTTTTTTTATCTCTTTCCATTTTTTTTTCCGTTACATTATTCATTTTGGTTGCAATGTTAGAAAGAAGCTTGGGTGATGTTTAACACATATGTAGTGGAGTGGCTTGGCATTCAAATGCCAATGCTAAGCAGTTACAAAAGTAACTCTTTGAAAGTGTACTTACTTTTATTACTTTCTGATTGCTCCTGTACTTGGCACGTAAAATCCACAGACATGCAGTTTTTAAATCTTCATGTCATGGCTTTTACTGAATATTGGTTAACTTTATTATTATTGAATATTTTCTTTTGTCTTTTCTGCTTTTGTTGTAGTAGAGACGATGGATGACAAGTTACGGCAACTATGTTCTATTATTTGGCCTTTATCACATTTTATTGTTTGAACATTCTTGCGGTATAAAGGATATGGCTAAAGCAACATTATTAATAACCTTGAGTACCACAAATTAACCTTTGGGGTGTGAGTGGACATTAGGGGTGAAAGAAATGGACGTCTCCCACTGTTACCTGATACGTGGGTAATTAAAACCCGGCGGAATTAACTTTGTGTGCCTTCTATAAGTTTAATCATCTGCATTACCATGTCCTCCTTTATTTTCCTCCGCTTTATGCTGCCGTTGTTTTTGCAAGTTATCTAGATTATCTCGTGTCTCCTGTGTGTTTGAGGTCTGTCTCTTGGCTCTGTGATGAATTATCTGTGTAAAGAATGAAGCCATATCAATAGGTAGGAGTTCTCTCACATTGTTAGCATGATTGATTTGCCAATTTGTGGATTTCCAGAAAGAATTTACCTATAGATATCCATGGCTGTTTCTTTAGGAGTTTGTATCTTTCTTTCTCTCTCACATGAAGAAATTTTTCTCTTTCTCTTTTCTGTTTTCAAATGTCTATTTCTTTATTAGTACTTCCTTTTGTGCTTGGGCTTGTGGGTGGGTTGGAACTTGGGGAACTGGTAAATATTCCTGTATTCAATTTAACCGTGCATGTTTCTCCTTTTGGTATGCAAATTGATATTGGCAGTGGGAAATTGTCGTGGGAGCAAGTACTTAGGTATGCAAGATTACGCAAGAGATATGTATCATTGTACGCCAAGCTGCTTAAATCTGACATCAGTCGGGCGGTAGTTGGTGACAATGAAGAACTTGAGGAACTTGATCGTGGACTTGATATTGAGCTCATACTGCAATGGAGGTATTACTTTCTGTATGAATGTAGCTGTTAAATAAGCAACTGCTATATTAGTTGCTCATTCTAAAGATGGACTGATGACATTAGTCTTGCAATATACAGTATTAATAATTCTATTTTGATATTTATAATAGTAAGTATAGAATATTATTGGAGTTTTTTTGCCTTTTGTATCTCATAATTCATTGAAATTATTGCATGCGCAATTGTATGGTAGTGGGTATTGCTGGTTTAGAAAGGGCTGATATTGCTGAAGGGTATGGTGTTAGTCATAAATGGGTTACATGGCAAGAAAGTGAAAGAAGAATTTTTGGGTTTTCTGGCTGCTTATAAAATAATCCATTTTCTTTTTTTAATTTTTTTAGTTGATTGCATTGGAAAGAATGGCAATGCTCTCTTTTTGTTATTTTTTTTTTAAGTTCCGATTTCATGTTATGAGAGCAAGTAATATGTGGAGATATTACCTTTTACTAGATTGTTTATATATTTCTACAATTTGATTTGTGCAGGATGTTGGCTCACAAGTTTGTTGAGCAGACGTTAGAATCTGAAAGTCACTTAAAGAAGCAGAAAACCAAGCAATCTTGGTGGTCGTTTGGATGGTGAACAGCTTCACTAAGAGAATGGCTTTTTTCCCCCCTTTTCCATTTATCTGTCATTTATTTGTTATTTTGTGATACTTCAGAGTTTATATGATTTGCTATTTATTTAATCATTCCCAGGAATAATCAATCCTTTAAAGATGAAAGCGAACCATTTAATTTCAGTGAGGAAGACTGGGAACAGTTAAATAAAATCATAGGATACAAGGAAGGTGATGATGAGCAATCGTTGATTATTAATGAGAAGTTGGACGTTCTTCATACCGCCTTGGAGATTCATGTGAGACATAATGCTTCAAAGCTTGTAGATGGGTCTTTGGAATGTCTTGCTGAGTTATCATGTGAAGGCCTTGACTGCTCCATTAAGCTTTATCCCGAGACAAAAGTCTTTGACGTGAAATTGGGGTCATATCAGTTATCATCGCCAAATGGTCTTCTTGCTGAGGTCTGATTCTTGGTTTGGTTTACTTATTCAAAATCTCATTGCATTGTACAACTACAATACTCCTTTTGATATCTCAAATTCTTATCTGAATCTGTGCAGAGTGCAGTGGCTTTCGAGTCTTTAGTCGGAGTGTTCTGCTACAAACCTTTTGATGTAAAAGTGGACTGGAGCATGGTTGCTAAAGCTTCCCCATGTTACATGACCGTATGCTTCTTCTGTCATGCTCTTGGGCTGGTGCTATTTTGGGCTTTAAGTTTACATTTTTTATGTTTGCTGATTACGTCTTTGATCAGTATTTGAAGGACTCCATTGACGAAATCGTTAAATTTTTTGAAAGCAATACTGCAGTCAGTCAGACCATAGCATTGGAAACTGCAGCGGCTGTGCAGGTTTTGGTCTATTTTTTCTAAGCTTTGTAATGCAGTTCAATAGGTTCCTCAAGAAATTGTTTCTGAAAATAATAAAACAAAAGAGCCTCCAAATGCTAGTTATGTTGTTGTTGTTGTTATTGTTATTATTATTATTATCATTATTAATTTTTTTTGAGGATCATATTTGGAATTCTAGATATTTTTTGGTAACGAGTTTTGGACAATGGTTACTACATTCTTAGGTATATCCGGTTGTAACCATGGCAACAAAAGCTTATCAACGAATTTTGAATTTTTAGTATATGGTTTGCATTTTAGAAATTGAAAAAGCATGTTTACTGTTGGACATATTTATGTGGTTGGGAAAATCACATAACGTTAGAATTTCTTACCAAAACAATGGTTAATATTTAATGTGATTTTTTATTTTAAAACACTGGTTAACATAAATATTGAATTATAGAATGAATTTTAGTTTAAATTTCATTGACTTCCTTAGGTAAAGCCAAAACACTGGATGACTTTAATTATTTGAGATTCTTTTCCCCATTTTTAATTTATTTTTTAAGTACCATAATCCTTCCCTGAAATTTATCTGAAATGGTCAGTTTCATGATATCTCAAAACCTCCCTTGCAAGGGATGTTTATGTCTAAAAACTTGATCTGGGGAGTCTGCCTGTATTTTGGTTAAACCTCAAGGGAGGTTTGATGAAATTCTACCAAACTTATAACAGGAGTTGACAGTGATGTGTTTTATTTGTGAAGTCTGCCTGTATTTTGGCTAAACCTTAAGGGAGTTTGATGAAATCCTCCCAAACTTGTAATTAGAGTTGTCAATGATGCATTTTATTTTGCCTTCCTACAGAGGAGAATTGAATGTAATCAGCATGCTTCTTGTAGTTTAGACATGCAATAAATGGTACATTTTTGTTGCTTTTTACCAAAGAAATGAATTTCTGATTTTCAAGTGTTATAATTTTTTCTTTCATAACAATCACCACTTCGACTGGGTTATCATCTTTCTCTTTTAGTTAATGGTCTTACCTGTTTCAGAAATTATGAGTAATGTGCCTGATATAGTGAATGGTTTGCTGATGGTGTCATTAACTGGTAACTAGATGACAATTGATGGAGTGAAGCGCACTGCACAGAAGCAAGTGAACAGGGCTCTGAAGGATCATGCCAGGTTTGTTAGTTTTCCAAATTTGCGTTGGTAAATGTACACATGATTTCTGAATTATGATGAAATCATCAATTTGAGTGATAAAAGTCAAGCTTGTCCCATGTGTGTATGTGGTTCATGCAGACTTACAGTTGATTTTTTGCATGATCTCCTTTGTTGGTTTGTTCTTGATAATTTGTTTGAGAGTACAAAATGATGGTTATTCCTTAGCTTACATGCCATTGGGATATAGAATCAGGAAGGTTATTAGTGAACAGTGTCCAATTAAAGTTCTCTCTTGCAGCTAAATTACTTTCTTATGTATCCTATAGGTTATATGTTCATTTTTCCCGACTGATTTTGTGCTGCCCAGCAAATATAATTAGCTTTTGAATGGTGGCTGTATACAATTGATCATGATGTCGTGTTAGCTGCAGAAAGCTGGTTATTTTAGTTATAAATTAGTTTTCTAGTAGGTTTCTGCTGGACTTGGATATTGCTGCTCCCAAGATTACAATTCCAACTGAATTTCGTCCGGATGATACCCATTCAACAAACCTCATGCTGGACTTGGGAAATTTGGTTATCCGTTCGCAGGTTAATGCATAAACTTGATCTTTTTATTTCTTAATCCAAATGGGTATCAGGACTCTGATATATAGAGGTTGCTGAAAGAGTGCAGGATGACCATGAAAGGGAATCATCTAAGGAGCTGGATATGTATTTGCAATTTGATTTGGTTTTGAGTGATATATCTGCTTTTCTGGTTGATGGTGACTATCATTGGAGTGAGAACTCAAACAAATCTTCTGCTTCCACCCACAAAAGTGGTGCTAGTTTTTTACCTGTTGTTGATAAGTGTGGGGTAATCTTAAAGCTTCAACAGGTATCACTCTCTGTATTGTGCCTTGTATTTTGCATGTGAGTTTTGTCGGCAATGGTCTATTTACCTGTTAAATTCATGAAATTGGTGTTATACATGCTATATACAGATTCGATTAGAGAACCCTTCCTACCCTTCTACAAGACTTGCTGTACGGCTTCCATCACTAGGGTTTCACTTTTCCCCAGCTCGATATCATCGGTTGATGCAGATATTAAAAATATTTCAGGAGGATAGTGAGAAATCAGATCTCATTCACCCTTGGGACAATGCTGATTTTGAGGGTTGGTTATCCCTACTTACTTGGAAGGTTGCCCTCTCTTCCTCTTTTTGTCTGTGCATTTTATTTTACATGGTTGCAAAACATTTAACGCTTCTAATCACTCCTTTTTCCTATTGCTTTGATTTCTTTTAACCCCTTTTTTTCTGTATTGTAATGTGATAGGGTGTTGGAAATAGGGAAGCTGTGTGGCAGCGGCGATACTTTTGCTTAGTCGGGCCTTTCCTTTATGTGCTAGAGAGCCCTGGTGCTAAATCTTATAAACAATACCTCAGGTTCAGATGTCAACTTTCCCAATTTATTTGTGATTAGCATGACACTGTCTTATTGCAAATATTGGTTTAGATAACATAAGAACATCATAACTGAGAGAATACATTGACTGAATGAAAGTACACAGTTAAATTTAGCTGTTTTACACTTGTGTTGTTGGCAATATAATCTTCTTTTCTATTAATTGTTTTTGGGTGTGAAGAGGATATCAAAGTTGTTCCTGGTGCTTGTTGGTTAATTGGTCTTGAGTAATCTATGGTAATAAATACTTGGTTGCTGTTGGAATTGCATTTTGTGGTCCAGAAATTGTTTGAAGGTAAAGGAGAATATCAAGGAAGTGGTTGCTGTTAATTTTTCATTAATATATCTGAGTTGCAGGCGCTCCTTCCAATTCAGAAAAACTGAGAAGTTTTATTTAAAATGACATTTTGACTTTTATGAGATATTATTAGGATTTTTATGGATATCTTGACTTTCACTTTTGAGGTTGGACACCTTTTGTTGTGTTTCCTTCTGGATATTTCTTAGTTATAAATAAAATATCTCATTTCATACCAAGAAAGAGTAAATGATCAAAATTGTTATTCCAGGTTTAATAGTTATATATACTTCTTGCTTATGACTGCAGTTTACGAGGGAAGCAAATATATCAGGTTCCATCAGAAGCGGTTGGTGGTGTGGAATATGTATTAGCTGTCTGTGATGCTGCCCGATCCAATAGCAAGGTTTAACTATCACTTCTCCCGGGTTTTAAGACTTAAAAGGGTTTATTTGGATTTCTATTCATAATTGATTAGGTCTACCAAATATGACTAAGTTTGTGCGTGAACTTGTAATTAGGTTGTAGAAGATGTAAACGCACTCATATTATGGTGTGATTCTGATGATTCAAGGAAAACTTGGAAAAGCCGATTGCAAGGGGCTAAATATAGTGCTTCGGTACATTTTCATAGCTTTGTTTTTTGTTTATTTTAATTTAAACATTAAATAATTCCTTATTGTTCTAGTTTGTGCAGTATGTCAAATATAGTTTTTCTCTTAGTTTTCATTTCATTTTAATTGGAGGTCTTTAAGTGGTTTCCTTCCCTTCTCACTTTTCTTTCTTCTGAAATATTGTATTGGTAAGAATCTATTTTCAGAGGTTTGTTGTTCTAGTTTTCTCTTTAATTATGGTACATAATAAATGTGCAAGTATCTTAAATTCTTTTAATCTGGTTAAATATGTCATTTAGCCAGCTGCTAATGTGAACAGTAACTGTGAAAATCTGCATTTGCTTTGTTTTACTACATCATGAGCAACCTGTGTTGAATATTCTATATAATGAATGAAAATGTTGTGTGCGTGTACATATATGGGCATTTGTTTTGAGCTTGATGTGGTGTAAAAGCAGGAGCATTAGTGAAATATAATAGAGACTCTCAAACATAAATTTTCAAACAGGGTACTGCTCCAATCACTGGTCTATCAGACACTTCATCAGACTCCGAGGATTCAGAGAGAGAAACTAACAAGAATCCTGATGCATTTGATATCTTAAAGATAGAGAGAGTGTTTATTACCGGTGCTCTTGATGAACTGAAAATTTTCTTCAATTATAGTCATCAGGTAGTTTGGCCAATATTTTTGTCCTGGAGTCTCCTTTCGGTGGAACTTGCTAAAAATCTGACAAATGTGTTGCTTTCGTAGCATGATCATAGTTTCATGAAGATTCTTCTTGCTGAAGAAATGCGACTATTTGAATTTCGAGCCATAGGTGGGCAGGTGAGATCAATAATAATTATTACATATGTTTTGAGGATATGTCTGTGTTTTTCTCTTTTGAAAGATGTACCTCCGTGAAAACAGGTTCAACTTTCAGTACGTTCGAATGATATGTTCATTGGCATTGTTTTGAAATCTTTGGAGATTGAAGATTTAGTTGGCATCCATGGAGTATCTCGGCCTTGTTACCTGGCAAGGTCATTCATCCACAGTTCAGATGCACATTTATCTTCCGATGAGCCTGCAATTCGAAGTGTTGATAGTAATGATCTGACTCTCAGTGAAGGCGAAAAATTCTACGAGGCACCAGAAGATTTGGCTGACTCTGCAGATCAAGCTTTGCAGTCACCACAAATGGTATCCAAGAACCTAAGCTCCCAGATTTGGCTACCATCTGAGAACTTGTCGCTCAAGACTCCCAGTTTTGGTCGCCTTGCTAGTTTAGTCCCTGATGACACAGTTGAAAATAGGATGGAGGATGCTGAAGTAACAGAAACATTGGATAGTTTTGTGAAAGCTCAAATAGTTATCTATGACCAGAACTCTCCTCTGTATCATAAGATTGATAAGAGGGTTGGTATTTTCCTATGTTTGAGTTTCTGCTTTTACCTGTAAAAGACTAAAAGTTTTTTAATGACAAATGATTAAGTAAACAATTGTTTCAGGTGACGGTGACCCTGGCCACATTGTCATTTTTCTGTCGTAGACCTACAATTCTTGCCATTATGGAATTTGTCAATTCTATCAATACTGAAGGTGATAGCTGTGAATCTCTCAGTGATACTTCTTCCGCAGCTGTTGAGAAGTTTTCTGGAGGTGTGGTTGATGACCAACATTTGATGGACATTGAGGAACCGCCTGTCAAAGGTCTGCTTGGGAAGGGGAAATCTCGAGTTATGTTTAATTTAACATTGAATATGGCACATGCTCAAATTGTACTAATGAACGAGGATGGAACTAAGCTTGCTACTTTGTCGCAGGATAATCTACTCACCGATATTAAGGTTAGATTGGGCATATATATCTTCTTAACATTTCCCCTTCTCTTGATCTGTCCTGTAGTTTCTCTTTTCCTAAATATGAAGACTACTTTATTAATGTTCTCAATTTTCTTTGCTCTTAGGTGTTCCCGTCATCTTTCAGTATAAAGGCTGCCCTGGGAAATCTGAGAGTGAGCGACGATAGTCTTCCTGACAGCCATATGTATTTCTGGATCTGTGATATGAGAAATCCGGGAGGCACTTCATTTGTTGAGGTACTTTAACTTTTGTTCTCTTTTCTTTAAAGAATGATACCTTGGTATTATTTGGTTTTATCTATTGGACATTCTATCAGTGTCTGTTCAGACGGTGAGAAACATTTCATAGGTTCTTGTTCATAATAATCTGTATATTTATTTTTTTCCAATGGCCTTCATGGTTAATTTTATGAACATTGCTTCTGGTTATGTAGTTGGTTTTTACTTCATTCAATGTTGAGGATGAAGACTATGAAGGTTATGAATATTGCCTTTTTGGGCAGCTTTCAGAAGTACGCGTTGTTTATTTGAATCGCTTTGTCCTGGAGGTAAACCTGATTGTAAATACTTCATCTATCATTTTTCTTGTTCCTTTCTATTATGGCTGAAATTTCTCATATTTCTGAAATTTGATATGTAGGTTGTTAGTTACTTTATGGGCCTTTTTCCTAATAGTTCAAAAGGTGTTGTCAAATTGAAAGATCAAGCAACAGATTCCGAGAAGTGGTTTATGACTAGTGAAATTGAAGGATCACCTGCTGTAAAGTTGGATCTTTCACTGACAAAACCCATAATTTTAATGCCTCGGAGAACAGACAGTCCTGAGTACGTGTACCATTGTAGATGGTTTATATTCATATTTTACTTTTGTACATTATGGTATATTCATGTAATTTTTTTAATTTTCTTTGGCAGTTACTTGAAGCTTGATGTGGTTCACATAACTGTCCAGAATACCTTTGAGTGGTTGTCTGGGAGTAAAAATGAGCTGAATGCTGTTCATCTGGAAATTTTGACTATTCTGGTGAGAATCACTAGCTGTCTTCAGTACCCTTATTGAGATGGTGGATTCAAGAATATACCTGCAATTGGCTTGATCAGAGAAGCTTTTGTTTCTTATATAATACTCAGAAAATTAGAAACACTATCAGCTTGATGTTTCAATTAGAATTGCTGGGCTTCTTTTATGGACACAAGCTTTCAACCCCTTGTTTGCAACCATTGTTTCCATAATTATTTTCTCAACTACCATTATAAATTTTTTTCTCATGCTTATAATTCCTGACTCTTTTTTATGTACTTAGGTTGAAGACATCAATCTAAATGTTGGTACTGGATCAGAATTAGGTGAAAGCATAATTCAAGAAGTTAAGGGTGTTTCTGTTGTTCTTCGGAGGTCACTCAGAGACTTGTTCCATCAGATACCCAGTACAGAAGCTGCAATCAAGGTAACGTATTGAATATTATCTAAGCTCAAGTCTCAAAATGAAGGCATGAAGATGTCTATTTATTCTGACCCTGGGATTTTCAGATAGAGGAACTTAAAGCTTCACTGTCAAACCAAGAATACCAGATAATAAGCAAATGTGCAGTGTCTAATCTTTCTGAGACTCCACGTACGATGCCTCCATTGAATAACTTTGCAACATCTTCTGAAGATGTTATAGAATCTGTCATTCCTCAAGCTCCAGCTGGCAATGAATCTCGAACTCTAGATAGGGAACTCTGGATTACAGTGGAAGTTTCAGTTGCCATTAATTTGGTTGAATTGTGCTTACATGCGGGGGTAACTGGAGATGCATCTTTGGCCTCAGTGAAGGTACATCATTTATACTGCATATGTGTATGGTCTTGGATGTTCTATTCTTTCTTAAGTGCATGTGACATAGTTCAGTCGATATAATTTGTAATGCCAGCTTGTCAGTTTCATCTCTAATTTTGCATGTGTGAGACTGACAGTTTCTTGTTCTCTCTTTTTGATGTATTACTCGTCTTGTCTGTAGTGGCCTGGGGTTTTTTTTTGGGGGAGGGGTGTGTGTGTGGGGGGTGGGGGGACCAATTGTTGGCCAATAAAATTTAGAAATATAGGGAAACAAATGGACAGTCTACTGTGTGATATATCCTTGAATGTGCTTGAATGTGGACCGTCATCTGCATCAGTATTTTTAAAATTATATTTGTAGTTGAGCTTTGAGATTGTTTAACTGGGAGTATTATTGCATGTTTATGTAGAATGAAACTTTCACGTTTCCTTGTTTAACCTCTCTATATTCTCTTCTTATACAGGTTAGTGGTGTGTGGCTACTATACAAGTCTAATAGTTTGGGTGAAGGTTTTCTATCGGCGACACTTAAGGATTTCAGTGTGATAGATAACCGTGAGGGGACTGCAGAGGAATTCAGGTTAGCAATAGGAAAGCCTGAGAACATTGGTTATGGTCCTCTAAAGTTACTCTTCGATAATGAACAGTGGATTGATGCAAATGTAAAAAAGGAGAACGACTTTAAGCTGGTTACTACTATGCTTATTCTTGATGCCAAGTTCAGACAAAACTCATCTTTCATTTCTGTATCTCTCCAAAGGCCACAACTACTGGTGGCACTCGATTTCCTGCTGGCAGTGGTTGAATTTTTTGTTCCCTCAGTTGGTAGCTTGCTGTCAAGTGATGAGGATAAGAGCCCTATGCCTGTAGTTGATGCAATCATTCTGGATCAGTCAATTTACAGTCAACCTTCTTCTGAATTCTCACTATCTCCTGAGAGACCCCTAATTGCTGATGATGAAAGATTTGATAATTTTGTTTATGATGGTAAAGGTGGAGTACTGTACTTAAAGGATAGGCAAGGGTTTAATCTTTCACAACCTAGTATGGAGGCTATAATCCATATTGGAAGTGGTCAAAAATTGCAATTCAAAAATGTTGTCATCAAGGTATCAAAATATATATATGCGTGTTTGTGTGTGTGTATATATATATATATGTATATTCCGTCGACACCGATATGAGTATGGGAAATCATATCTGTGCAAAGAACATTGACTAATTTCTTAACTGTCCTGAACAGAATGGGTTATTCTTGGATTCCTGTATTTTGCTTGGAGCCAACAGTAGCTATTCTGCTTCAAAGGAGGATGGGGTCTGTCTTGAGGGAGGGGATGAAGATCCTCTACAGAACCATGCAAGCGAAAATGTCAATGGTTTACCATCCCAAAACTCCGCAGTTGATAGATCTGTGGAGTTAATCATTGAGTTTCAGGTCAAGTATTTGTTTTGATTATCTGCCTTTTTCTTACATGGTTTGTTTAAGAATGTGAAAGATGGCGTATTTTTATGTCTTTGGGTTGATGTGTGTGATTGTTTTATCCTTGTTTCATCTCTAATGTCTTAATTGATTTCTACATGAATTACTCAATGTTGAATATTTTCAGAAGTTTATAGTTCATCATTAACATTGTATGTATTTTTTGTGGTTCCCTTGTAACTGAAATGTTTCTTTCCAGGCTATTGGCCCAGAGTTGACCTTTTACAATGCATCCAAAGATGCGAGGGAATTGCCGATGCTTTCCAACAAACTTTTGCATGCGCAGTTGGATGTCTTTAGCAGGTTATTTATAATCCATGCGACTAAAATACCTTTTTTTATGGAAATGCTACGCGATGCATCTCAAATCCTGATACCAAATTTGATTTCCTGTTTTCATTCTTTGAATTTGAAAAACAAGCTGCGAAGGCGTATGAAATGTGTCCTAAAAGTAACATGCTGCAGAATGCCCAGAAAGAATATATCAACATTTAGCCTAACTGAAAAGTCAATATATGAATCTCGAAAATTTATTGGACTTGGACAAAACCTGTTGGGGCTTTATTATTTATTATGCAAAATTTCTGTGACATTAAAAAGCATTATTGGCAAGTCTGAAACCAGTACCTGAAATTACATTACCCCTCTGAATAAAATTCTGATTTATTATCTATAGTAGAATTCTAATGGTGCTAGTTAATAAGTACTATTTAGGATGTTTCTTAATCCTGTTAACATATACTTTCTAGTTTATGGCCGTTTTCTGAGGTCATATGTGATAGATTGCTTCCTAGAATAATCTAGACGTTGAAATCTTTCTTCATAGATATTTGGTTTCAACTCCCTTCTGCCTTTTTTTTAATTCTTCTTTTTTCAATTTTGCTGCAATTCTGAAGCACCCATGCATCTTTCAGCCCAGCCAGATTGACTGGATAAAACTTAATATTATTATTTTATGATCCGTGATGCTCATAGGGGCTCCATACTTGTTTACTTTTAGAGAACCGAGATGTGATGAGAACAGACCTGACACACTAATAAATTATGTTGATTCCTGTACCTAACTTCTATAAAGCAACTTTTGTTAAGAGCAAGCTCAAATGGCATGATAAGGAACTTGTGAACCTATATCTGGTAACAGAAGTTGATTTGGTGTTGATTCAGTCGCTTTGAAATTTTGAAAGTCTAGCACCTTCGTCTGGAAAATATGTCGAGGAAAACCATTCCTTCATACATTTTCTTTCATCATCTTCATATTTACCGATATTTTTCATGTATTGAAGTGTATAACTGTTGCTTCTTCTTTTTTTCTCTTCTTTTTTAAAATTTTAAAGTAGATTATCTAAAATGAAGTAATTAGAAAATGACATTTGGGTTTATGCTGCAATCAGACTTGTTATGAGAGGCGATACCCTTGAAATGACTGCAAATGTACTTGGTTTGGCAATGGAGAGTAATGGAATCAGAATTCTGGAGCCTTTTGATACCTCTTTAACGTATTCAAATGCATCTGGGAAGACCAAAATACATATATCTGTTTCAGATATATTCATGAACTTTTCATTCAGCATTTTGAGACTATTTTTAGCGGTCGAAGAGAACATTTTGACTTTTTTGAGGACGACATCAAAGAAGATGACTTTTGTCTGTTCGCAGTTTGACAAAGTTGGGACTATTAGAAGTATGCAAAGATTTACTTGGTTCCTGTTGCTTTCTGAGCATACGCTCAACTGGCACGAATTTATGTAATGGCTTGTATTGTTGACTAAAACTCTGTTGTGCTTGGCAGATTCCTTGAGTGATCAAGTATATGCCTTCTGGAAACCCCATGCACCCCCTGGCTTTGCAGTCCTCGGTGACTATCTGACTCCATTGTCAGTGAAAACTCTAGTTATCTCTTGTTTTGAGATTTTTTTCTTTATGATTCTTTGTTGAATATCATATTAATTGTCTTCACATGACAGGGACAAGCCACCTACTAAAGGAGTTCTTGCCGTCAATACTAACTTTGCAAGAGTCAAAAGACCCGTATCTTTTAAATTAATTTGGTCACCTTCAGCTGGGGTTATATCCGATGAAGGTATATCAAATTATGATTCACGACCAAATACTGTCCTCAGTGAAGGAGACCATTGCTGTTCTGTTTGGTTCCCGGAAGCACCCAAAGGTTATGTCGCAATGGGCTGTGTTGTTTCCCCAGGAAGAACACCACCGTCACTGTCTTCTGTTTTCTGCATCTCAGCTTCTCTAGTATCTCCTTGTTCCCTAAGGGATTGCATTACCATCAGCCCTACTGATATGTATGTGTGAAAATTTTCCTGTTATCCATCCATTTTAACTCCATATAAATACGGATGGATGTGTGTGTGAGCGCGCGTTGCGCATTTGTTTTGTTTATATGCTTGTATGCTTATTGCTGGAAACATCTGCTAGCCAAGATTTGTGTAAAAGAGGCTCTGCTGGTCATTAGTATCCTTCTTGCGAGATTACGTAAGTAAAGTTTTACTCACGGGTGAGCAGTTTAGGAAGGTTTTTGACGGTGGTTAAAGGTAGATTTTGTATCTATGTATGTCTATTGCTCAAAGAATCTTCCTGACCAACAGGGTTAAGTTGCATCATAGAAACAGAAAATTTTGCATATTCAATCTTTAAAATTTTGTGTTCTGGAAAGTGATGCGGGTTGTTAATGTCATCCTAGCAAGGCTACTGCTGTAAGATTCTACTTGATGAGCAGCTTAGGAAGGTTTCTGGCAATGGATAAAGTTAGTTCTTGTTTGTTATACGAGAAAATATGGAATATTGCATATACAAATTTTTACATGGGTGCTTGATATCTGGATTAGTTTTTTTCTTCAAAATGACCTGCATTTTTTCTTAATGATTGTGCAGGTGTCCGTCAAGCTTGGTATTTTGGCGTGTGGATAATTCTGTTAGAACGTTCTTGCCAGTAGATCCCTTGACTTTCAGCATATCAGGTAGGGCATATGAACTGCGTCAGATGATTTTTGGTTTTCCAGAAGTCTCTTCAAAAGCATCTGCGCATTCCTCTGGCCGAGCTTCTACCAGTCATGTTCACTCAGCACAAATGCAAGAGTCAGGAGTTGTAAACTCGGGTAGACATTTTGAAGCTGTTGCTAGTTTCCAGTTGATATGGTGGAATAGGGGTTCAATCTCAAAGAAGAAATTATCCGTGTGGCGTCCAATAGTCCCTGAGGGTATGGTATATTTCGGAGATATTGCAGTTAAAGGGTAAGTAAAGCTTTATAGTATCTTCCTTATACATTTATTTTTTTGTTCTGCTAATTAAAGGATTGAACTTTGATGATCTAGGTATGAGCCGCCCAATACATGCATTGTTCTTCATGATACTGGAGATGAACTTTTCAAAATTCCTTTGGATTTCCAAGTTGTTGGACAGATCAAGAAGCAAAGGGGATTGGAGAATATTTCTTTCTGGCTTCCTAAAGCTCCACCTGGTTTTGTTTCTTTAGGTTGCATTGCATGCAAGGGCACGCCAAAACAATATGATTTCACCAGGTTAAGATGTATACGCAGCGATATGGTCACTGGGGATCAATTTTTGGATGAAAGTGTATGGGACACTTATGATGCCAAGCTTAGAGTGGAACCTTTTAGCATATGGACTGTTGGCAATGAGTTGGGGACCTTTATTGTCCGCAGTGGCTCCAAAAGACCTCCTAGGAGGTTTGCCTTAAAACTGGCAGATCTGAATGTTCCAAGTAGTTCAGATGATACAGTTATTGATGCAGAAGTTAAAACATTTTCTGCAGCACTTTTTGATGATTATGGTGGCTTGGTAAGAATTCATATTACAAGTAGTTTCATTTAAGGAAATTTGAAAAATTTTTGTAGTAGCTTTCGCACTTACTTTGGTTTATGCTAGAATTAGATGAGATCTGTATTTGTGAATAAACTGAGGAGAAAGCCAACTACTATTTCCTGGTGAAGCAGTCTTGAAATTATTTTATGCATGTTTTTATCTTGCTTCTCTGTTTATCCAATTTCTAAATGGGTACTGGCACTTTACCATCCTTTCTTTTGTTCCTACTAGGTTCTTCCATGTAAATTCTTTCTTCTTATATTTTGAGCCTTCTGATATAAGTCTGCTTCACCAGAAAGTCTGTTCAAAGAAGGAAAATGTCTATGGCTTCTTGCTGTTAAAAAGTTTCATGATTTCGCACGTGGTATGAAATGCCTAATGTAGAGGTGGTAACTAAGATTCAAAACTCTAGAAATGCATGATTTCATTTATTTCTTACTGCTTTCATTCCAACTTTTTTTTCCTTCCCTGGCAGATGGTCCCTTTGTTTAACATCTCACTGAGTGGAATAGGGTTTGAGTTGCGTGGGAGAACTGACTACCAGAATTCTGCCGTCAGCTTTTCTCTGGCTGCAAGATCATACAATGATAAGCATGAATCTTGGGAGCCACTTGTTGAGCCGGTAGATGGATTTTTAAGGTACTATATTCTACGATTTATCAAATTGAATGTAAATATGAATGATTGGAAGTATGTATAGTTTTCAAATTCTCTAAATCTTGCATGCTGATTCGTAGAAATTTCAATTTTGCTTTCATGAGAGAAAATCAGTAACTTGAAAGTACTTGTTTGGTGATTTTCTTTGCTAGTTTGTTAAATACTTTTCATAGCTTGTCAGAAGTTCAATACTGCTTAATTGAGGTTTTATGCTTTTTTCTTAATGGAATTGGTCACTCCTGGAAAAAGAATATTGTTCCGAATTCTGAACACCTTGTGGTAGGAAGTCTTGAGCTTAGTAATTATTGAAACTGTACGAATTCTAGTTCTGCAATGGCATTTTCCACTTGTTCCCTCCTTCTCATGGTGATGGAGTACTGGTTTGTGTTTACTGTGGATTTTATCTATCATGCCTACTCATCAGCTTTTCTTTTTTCCACTCTCATGGCACCATCTTCTGTCTAAGAAATTCTAGTTTTATGTCAGTGCCTAATTTGCTACAGGTACCGGTATGATCCCAATGCGCCTGGTGCAGCTTCGCAGTTACGTCTTACCTCCACTGGGGATCTGAACTTGAACTTATCTGTGTCTAATGCTAATATGATGATTCAAGCATATGCGAGCTGGAACAATTTTAATCAGGTCCACAAGTATGATAACACGAGGGTAAATTTCGTCTCTATAATATTGATTTTTTTTCCTCTCCCAATATGAAATATTGATACAGATAATAGAGAGAATGCTTCCACTCGTGTGTACATACAACGGTGTCTCTGCACATATATTCATACATGTGTGTGTTCATATATTTCTTTTTCTCTTTTTTCTGCTTTGTTGCATTTGACTGGCTGCTTGTGCCTAATCTGCTGACACTCCTGCTTATCACATTTATATAGGAAGCTTTTTCCCCAACTTATGGTGGACAATCTATCATCGATATCCATCACAAGAGAAATTATTATATAATCCCACAAAACAAACTTGGTCAGGACATTTTTATTCGAGCTACTGAAAACAGAGGATATTCAAATGTAACTAGACTGCCATCTGGGGATATGAAGCCTGTTAAAGTTTCTGTTTCAAAAAATATGTTGGATGCTCATTTGAAGGGAAAAACTTGCAGAAAAGCTAGGAGAATGGTGACACTTATTGTATTTGATGCACAGGTACGGATATAAACATGTTCATTTATCATGTGAAGGAGAATATTGCTTTCTCTGCTTTTCTTTCTCTGTTTAAGTACTTTTGTTTGGGCCCTTGTTTTTAATCTTAGTTCTTAGGTCGAGCAGTATTTTAATATGATTTAAGAACATGTTTGACCTTAGGTTCCTATGTTCGAATGCCCTAGAATACTATTTCCTTTGATTAAATCAACACTAAAACAACTTTGGCCACATAGTCTTCTATTTACACAATGACATGGGTTCTGTTATTGGAGCCCTTGTAATTTAGATGTATTTTATTTGTATGACTGAGCCCATATTCTATTGTAATCGATACTATTTCCGTTTTGTGTACTGATATTTAAACATCATAAGAGGGGAAGTACTGTTGACGATACAGTATCACTGTAGCACACATAATGATCGCACTGTTTGTGCTACAGTGATATCATTTCTGTCATGATGGTGCTTCGTTTGTGGTCAAATATCATTTTTCTTTCTGTTTCGTTAGTTGTTTTCCTCTGTTTAATCCTCTGCTTGTATGTGTTTGGATGTTAGTTCCCAAGTGTTGGAGGTTTGACTCACCAGTACACTGTAGCTATCCGTCTTTCTCCAAATCAGACCCTTTCTGGCGACTCATCGCTGCATCAACAGAGTTCACGCACGCGTGGAAGCATCTCAAGTTATTCCTCCTCTTCTAAACTTGAAGTCGTTAACTGGAGTGAAGCATTCTTCTTCAAAGTTGATTGTCAGGTATGAATTTGGCTAATGTGTGTTTCTGTTCTAGTTTCTCTTCTATATAGATGTGTGTTCATGTATTTTAAAGAAATTTTCATTTTTTTCGAATGCCTAAGCTCTGGACCTGGTCCATGGTATTAACTACTTATTCTGCATGATGAATTTGTTAAATAATAGGACTTTTTGAAATCCAATCTAATTATAGTCTTAAGCCATGTGATCCTTGGAAAAGATTTGTGGGGGGAGAAAACAACAATTTGATTCACAATTCTCTATGTAGCTATGTCACTCTGTTGTCCATGATTCTATATTCTGTGCCCAAGATACCCAACATACTTGTTTTTAGGTGCATTATAGCAGTCCATTTTGCCTAGATCAAATATTAAAATTCATTTCTAGTTTTAGCTAATTAACCCTTGATGAAAATATCACTTGGTGCTTTTGCATGCGTACTCGCAAGAACCTTCCTGCTTATATTCAAGCTGCCTTTTATGGTTAAAGTGCACTTACATTTCAAGTTGGTTTTCATGATCAAAATGCATTATCTCTTTGTTCTTTCTCTTTATTTTAGTATTTGTCACTTATTTTTACCTGTTTTGCAATTATGTGGACATGCATGGGATGTACACATATTATCCATAAACTACATTCCTGTTAATTTTTAGTGTTGATATGCATTTGCCCAGGCAATAGAATTAATCTCTTTCTTTTGTAAATTGTTATGACGTGTAGTTGCTGATAATCACTGTAGTTTGGAGTTCATTATGTTGTGTATGAAAAATCATCCATCATAAAGCACTTGTGGTTGCTGATAAGTACTGTAGTTTTGAGTTCATTATGTTGTGTATGAAAAATCATCCATCATAAAGCCTCTTTCTCTTTCTCTTTCTCTTTCTGCCCTGGCTTTGGTGCAGCACCTTATATGACTGTGTAAACTGTTTCAGGATTACTACACAATTGAAGTAATAGTGACTGACATGGGAAAAGGTATCAATTTTTACATATAGACCTTTTGTTTGTGCTGTTAAAGTTACTTGAATAAAATTTTTTGAATTTGAATATTGCTGCAGTTGAACTTGGTAGAGGTTGTCAATATTATGGGAAAACTAAACTAATTTCTTCATTAAAATTATGTAACTTACTTTTCTGTCCATTCACATGCATTTGCTATCTTCAAATTCATCGTTGGAGCTGTTGAGTGTGTAACCTATAACTGAAAAAAGGAAACATTCTGAACTCACAAAATTTGAAGGGCATTTGCTGATTCATTAGCTTCTTTTTCCAATAAAATACAGTTCTCTGTCCATTTAAATCAAATCCTTGCTTTTACTAAAAAAATGATCCATGTTACCTTTCCATTTTTAAAATGAGAAATCAATCAGAAATATATAAGACAAGCAATATGTAAAATTCTGGAGAAATTAGAAAAGAAGCACCTAAACCACATCAATATGGATTGTCTATGGTTTTCAGTAATATCCGTGCTGTTTTCTGACACAATGATACCACTAAAGGCTGCAAGGATAGATATTTCTAATGATTTTGTTACTGGCAACTATTGAATTTCTGAATAAAGTTAGTTCAATCAATTTTTGAAAGAGAGAATGTCGGATGGACCAAAAGATCAAAAACACAGTGTTAGGCTGGTCTCCTGGCTTATGTGACCAGGGAAACTGAAGTTTACTTTTTTCACAAAAAAAAAAGGGTTATTGGTGATTTGGGAAACCCTGGTTTGATACACTGGACTATTTCTATGTCATATTAATGCATATGAAATTTGATTGAAAACTTTTAATGAGGTCAGATCTTGTCTTTACCTCAGAGATTTTGGTGAATTTGTCAAATGAAAAATCCAGAGTGCATGTTTTGGAATGCAATTCATTTGAGTGCTCTGGTTCTCTAGCGTTGAGGCTTTAAATTATTGATAATGTATTCGCTAATGTTTTGTAAAAGGAAAATTTACTCAGGCCCTAAAGAAAGATGATTGCTTATATTAGACTCATTTAGATCATCATTATTAGACTCATTTGTATCTTTGTTAACTTTCATGTTTGATATTGCAGGTGAACCTGTTGGATTCTTTTCAGCTCCATTGAATGAGATGGCAGTTGATGTTGAGGACTATGTATATCAGGATGACTACTTAAATAACTTAACCTGGATAGACTTGTGCTCAACAGAATCTATGGTAAAATCTCCTGTTTCATTTTCCTATTTTTCCCTCCGTGATTGAGGTATTCATGAGCAGATTTAATTCTGAAATTACTCTCTTTGTTGCAGAGTGCAAGCCAAGTGGATAAATCTAAGAGTCCGTGTGCTAGAGTAAGATGTGCTGTACTCTTGTCCCCCAAATCTGAAGTTGAGGACAAAGATGAAACTACTATTGGTGGCAGAAAATCTGGATTTATTCAGATCAGTCCTAGCACGGTAGGCCCGTGGACTACTGTGAGGCTAAACTATGCTGCGCCTGCTGCTTGTTGGCGCTTAGGCAATGATGTTGTTGCCAGTGAAGTAGTTGTCAAGGATGGCAATAGATATGTAAATATTAGGTCTCTGGTTTCAGTACTTAATAATACAGGTTTGGTACTTGATTTGTGCCTTGTGTCCAAAGCTTCCAGAGAACAGATGAGGACACAGCAGCTAAATGGTTCGAGAGAGCATGGAAGTTCACAAAGAGTTGATGACAATATTCAGATAGATGAGTTCTTTGAAACTGAGAAATATGACCCGGAAATTGGTTGGGTTGGCTTTCAATCTATCCAAGATCACTCAGTAGGTAGAAGCTCCCATCAGGTGAGTTATTGCTGTGCTTGTTTGATTCCTCAAACATCAAAGTTCAATGCATCTTAGTTGTGGTTGTCTCTGCGTTGTAGCTGTTTGCAATTTCAATTGAACTAGGTTTTAATATCAGAGATAGTTTCTTTATCTCTACTTTTTTTTTCTTTTTCTTTGTTCCTTGCCCGAACATTACTGATTTTGCCTGTTGTTTTAATCGTATTAAGTTTAGCTTTTTATGCAGTCTGATATATTTTCTATTAGAACTGTGCAAGTATTTTACTATTGAACTGCTTAAAATGCTCTCTCTCTCTCTCTACACACCGTATATGTGTGATAATGTGTGAACTTCCATATACCTTTTTTTTTTTTTTTTGTGGTTCTTTGTTAATCACCATTGTGTTGGGTGGAGAAATGCTAAATACCGCACACATCATTCCCAAAAAAAATTCATTGGGAATGAGATGTCATATGATTTGGCATTCAAGAATCCACAAAATGAATGCAAAATCATCTCGGATTGATTTTCCGGGATAAATTTTGGAAGGTGTACCTTTTTTCATGTTGGGTGCTAGTCTTCGTTATTGTCTCTGTCCATAGTATAACTTAATTGGAAATCAATACCTAGTACTGAAAGTGGGGGTCAGTACTTGCATGGATTAACTCATCTCCCAGCTATGAAAATAAATTCTGATGAGACGTTTTCGCTGTGAGTAAAGTCAATGGTAAATGATTGGTTTTGGAAGC
Organism: Citrus glauca; assembly: GCA_029633175.1. NCBI lineage: Eukaryota > Viridiplantae > Streptophyta > Magnoliopsida > Sapindales > Rutaceae > Citrus > Citrus glauca. The sequence continues at coordinate 2,062,447 of JAQOOD010000003.1, read as the reverse complement.
CTTCACTTGTTTTGTATCCATGTTGTGTACAGGGAATTTCTGGATTTGGGTTAACATCAGGCTGGGAATGGATGGGTGATTGGTATCTGGATACATCATCAGTTAACACTGCTGATGGTTGGGTTTATGCTCCTGATATTGAAAGTTTAAAATGGCCAGAATCATTTGATCCTCTTAAGTGTGTTAACTATGCAAGACAAAGGAGATGGATCAGGAAGAGAAAACAAATATCTGACAGTGTGACACAGGAGATACCTGTTGGACTTCTGAATCCTGGAGACACACTGCCCCTTCCTTTATCAGGCTTGACCCAATCGGGACTCTTTGTCCTGCAATTAAGGCCTTCAAATCTTGATGGCCCAGATCAATTCTCTTGGAGCTCTGTCGTGGATAGATCTGGTCATCTAGAGGATTCCGGTAGACGCGGGGTCTCCTCTGAAATTTGTGTATCAAGTCTCATGGAGTCCGAGGAGCTGTTGTATTGCAACCAGATTAGTGGAACTTCTTCCAGCGGTTGTCAGAAATTGTGGTTCTGTGTAAGCATACAGGCAACAGAGATTGCAAAAGACATCCATTCTGATCCTATTCAGGACTGGATTATTATAGTCAAGGCCCCATTATCTATCACCAGTTATCTTCCTCTTGCAGCTGAATATTCTATTCTTGAGATGCAAGCAAGTGGCCATTTTGGTGCCTGCTGTAGAGGAGTACTTACTCCGGCAAAAGCTGTCAAGGTTCACAATGCTGACTTGAGAAACCCTATGTTCCTTTCTCTTCTTCCACAAAGAGGATGGCTGCCAATACATGTAAGATCTTAATGCAAGTCCTCTCCTTGTACATATGCTGTTACGTTTTATATGATTCTGGCCATTTGATTCAGTTTTGTTCTCCTTTTACATTTTATTAACTTTGTTCACAGGAAGCTGTTTGTATATCTCATCCTCAAGGAGTTCCATCTAAAACAATGAGTTTGAGAAGTTCAATTTCTGGAAGGTTCATCATATACTGCATAACAGTCTCTGTTGTACATTTTTTTTTTTTTTAATGCACGATGAGTCTGAAATGTTCAAAAATCATGGTATATGCAGGATTGTTCAACTTATTCTTGAACAAAATTATGACAAGGAACACCAGCCACTGGCAAAAGTTATCAGAGTCTATGCTCCTTATTGGTTTGAAATTGCCAGATGTCCACCCCTTACAATTAGGCTTCTGGATTCAGGGAAAAAGCATACACGGAAAATTTCCTTTCCATTTCAGTCTAGAAACTTCACTGAAGTAGTTTTTGAGGATATAACGGAAGAGGAAATATATGAAGGTCATACAATAGCTTCAGCCTTGAACTTTAATCTATTGGGTCTCTCAGTGTCGATCAGTCAAGCTGGCAATGATCATTTTGGACCAATCAAAGATCTTTCTCCTCTTGGTGACATGGTAGATGTCCAAATCAATTTTGTGAAGCCATCAGTTATCGTGAAGGCGGAGATGAATATTAATACTCATTTTTTTTTTTCAAATTATCTGGTAGGATGGATCACTGGATCTCTGTGCTCATGATGCTGATGAAAAATGTATGCGGCTTTTCATTTCTACAAAACCTTGTCCCTATCAGTCTGTACCCACAAAGGTTTCATTTTCTTCTTTTTTCCCTGGGTGTTTTGTGAATCTGCACATGCATTGTGGATCATCTATATGCATAATGGTAAGTGTTTTACTTGTCTTTCCAGATAATATGCATTCGACCATTTATGACTTTCACAAATAGACTTGGTCAAGACATATTTATTAGGCTGAATGATGAAGATGAACCAAAGGTTCTTCGTGCATCTGATTCAAGAGTCTCCTTTGTATGTTATGAAGCAGCTGGAGCACATAAATTTCAGGTCAGTTCAATACATAACTTGGCAATATTGTTATTACTCTATCCTTGCTTTGGTTAGTTATTCTTTCTCTCTTTTGCCTTTTTTTTGTTGGGGGGGGGGGGGGGGGGGGGGGGGGGTAGCTTTTTCTTCTATGCCTTATGCACCTTATCTTGTTCTCGTAATTGGTTTGTGAATCTTAGAAGTTGAATATTTGCAAGCCCTTTCTCCCTTCTGTTATATCTTTTGTGGGATAAACAACTTCCCATGGCTATCTACTTATCTGTTGTGGAAAAAGGTTGTCATAATACTACAAAGTCATACCTCTTATCCAAGCTTGGGACGTCCAAATGAATGGTTAGAAAGAGCCAAGAGAAATTCAAGATATTGATTCATATAATGGTGATAGTAATTATAGATAAGTGATAACAAAGAAATGAACAGTTGAAGCAGAGAGAGAGCTTATATAATCTTAATTGTGTATTCCAGCTTGTATATTGCTACTATCACTTCTATCGGTCTGTAAAACCATTCCATATCCAGATAGCAAATAGAAAATTTGGCGTTTGTCATATTTTTATATACTTCTTGCATATCAGATTCCATTTGGTCGCTATTTGTATGTACTACAGTTGCATAATCTGGTGCTTCAACTTTTGAGAATTTCAAGAGTCATTCAAATTTTGCTGAGTTACCACTTGATCCTTATACCTAGGGCTAATAGGTAAGGGGCTAAATAATTAAGCTTCCACATGTCTGACATCTCTGCACTTGCAAGGCATGTGGACTGAACACAACAACTATAATCTTTGTAATTTAACAAACGACTAGTTCACCAAACTCGAGCACAGGGTATTTTAGTTTAATTAATGTAATGGGGAATCGGAGCACTAGATCATCTGTACAAAACCTGCCATCATACCATGTTAAATCACCACTTGACCTAAAAAAGCTATTGATTATATGAGTTAAGCAAATTCTTCCAAATAGGTTGATGATTCATTCCTTTTTGCTTCCAATCATAGCCCACAATTTGGAAAATGTGTTTAGAATTTGGTTTCTTCCAACTAGTGAGTATTGTTTAAATGTAGTTTGGAACTATCTTTAATCAAGGTATGCCATTCAAAAATAATAGGTACGACAGGAAGATACAAAATGGTCATATCCTGTTCAGATTCTGAAGGAGGACACCTTCTCGCTGGTTTTGAGGAGTCATGATGGCACACGGAGATTTTTTAGGACAGAAGTACGGGGATATGAAGAAGGATCTCGTTTTATAGTTGTATTCCGCCTTGGATCAACCAATGGTCTTATCAGGTATGTTTTGTGTGTGATAATAAATCATCAATCACTGTGATTCTTTAGATATGGTGACTAAGAAAGTTTCTGTTAACCAGGATTGAAAACCGGACATTTGGTAGAAAGATCAGCATTCGTCAGTCAGGATTTGGTGAGGATGCATGGATTCAGTTAGAACCTCTTTCAACCTCAGCTTTTTCTTGGGAAGATCCTTATGGCCAAAAATCTATTGATGCAAAGATCGATAGTTGTGGTACCATTGGAGTTTGGAGACTCGAATTAGAAAGGACTGGGTTATATTCTGCAGAGCATGAACTAGGATTACAATTCCATGTTCTAGAAATGGGTTCCATCAAGGTTGCGAGGTTTACAGAGGTTAGCATATCAAGTTCACATGAAGAAATCAGGTCACTGACACCTGGAAATTGGGGAACTTCTCGCATGCAGAGAGAAACTCAGCACGACTCTTCACCGATCGAGCTAATAGTTGAGCTGGGAGTTGTTGGGCTTTCTGTAGTTGATCACAGACCTAAGGAACTTTCTTACTTGTACTTGGAGAGAGTTTTTGTGTCATATTCAACTGGCTATGATGGTGGAGCAACAAGCAGGTAAGAACAACTTCCATGATTGAGTAGCGTTATTTCTTTAATTCTCATTTCTGGCTCATTGATTAAGGAATGGTACAGGACCTGCTTCTTTTTAGTAGTCTTAGCAAACTTTTGTTACTGTTTATTGGTGGTGCATTTTCTTTTGTACAATGTTAATAATTAAGATACTGATCTTTTATTCATTTATCAAAATCCCTAGTACAAGATGTTATTCTGATTCTTCCTCATTGCTTTCTGTCGGAACTAGAATGTCAAATGTCCTATTTCAAGTTATGACCCCTTAAGTCTGCTCATTTTTTGTGCCTTTCAAGGCTTTAGTGCCAGCAAGTAGGTAGTGGTTTATTCCCCTAAGAGATAACCTAGAAGCTGTTGATTTATGTAATGAACAATACTTCTTTGGCAAGTCAGAATGGGAAGCAATTTTTTTTTTCTTTTTGGGATAAGAAACACAAAGCAAGTATGCTAATTGAGTAATGTTGTAAATTACATAATGGACCGCAAGTCCACTGCAAAAAACTGATAGGGAGCTCATTTTTCTTTTTTCTGATTTTACTTATTGTATTGTACCATATCTTTTTGTTCTGTTATGTTAGTGAAGAGGCTTGGGGCTGAGATGTTTCATAGTGTGTGTATAATCTTCATGATCAGAACATCTGTTTGCTATCAACAGGGTATTCGTTAGTAGAAATTTTGCCTGAACCAAATCTTATTGAATTTTGTGATCATTTATGCCAGGTTCAAGCTCATACTAGGTCATTTGCAGATTGATAACCAGCTCCCTCTCACTTTGATGCCAGTGCTTTTGGCACCTGAGCAGGCTACTGATATGCATCATCCTGTTTTTAAGATGACGATTACAGTACGCAATGAGAATACTGAGGGCATTCAAGTATATCCATATGTATATATTCGGGTAATGCCTTTTGTATCTTGATCCATGCTACATGTTATTTCTGTATTCATGTAATTTCATTAATTTAATGTGCGTAAGAAATGGCCTTATAGGTAACCGATAAGGTGTGGAGACTTGACATTCATGAACCCATTATCTGGGCTTTCGTAGATTTCTACAGAAATCTTCAGCTCAACCGTGTCCCTGAAAGTACAAGTGTCACTCAAGTTGATCCAGAGATTCGCCTGGTGTAAGACTTATTTTTCAACCTTTTTTTTTTTTTCACTGGAACAGTGGAATGCTAATATATTTCTGGATTAATTATATTTGACTTGTTAATACCAAGGAATCGCACACTGGTTGACTGGATTTATGGCTTTTTTTTATTTGTTCAATTTTATCTTGGATTTCACTTCAAATATTTCTGGCCATCCATGACTCACATGAGCTAGATGTTATTATAACAATTAAATGAATGCATATATACTTTCATGGCAGGGAAATGAGAGGCTTCTCTGGTAAGAAAAATGAGGTAAATTAAGAGGATGTGTGTTTGTATGTTTGTATGCATGTGGTTATATATATATATAGACACACACAGACACACACACATATATATATAAATTGTTTTGGGAACATTTTCACAATTTAAATTTTCTCTATCTTGGTAAATATCAATCAACTTCTAGAGTTCGCTTGCAAATTTCCTTGCCTCCACTTTATTTAGTATATTGTCCATTTTCTATTGTATTATAATGCACTCGCCCCTCCCCACCCCTTTCTCTTATCGTCGTTTTATACTTGAACTGAACTATGTACACTAATTTTTTGCAGTTTAGAATCGGTACCAATAAAAACTGGAGAAAAAGGGTTTATATTCTCTGGAATATTTGCATGCATTATTAAAAGCAATATTTTATATTTGACATGCATTAGTAAAAGCAATATTTTTGGTACTTGAATTGGAGACAATATAATAATATTTCTGTGGTTGTTTCAGCTTAATAGATGTTTCAGAAGTGAGGTTGAAGTTGTCACTGGAAACAGCACCGTCTCAGAGACCTCATGGGGTTTTGGGAGTGTGGAGCCCTATACTATCTGCTGTTGGAAATGCATTTAAAATTCAGGTGAAGCTACTAACTTAGTTCGGGTGAACAAGCTTTACCCGAACAAGCTTCCATATTCCATGTTGCAAAGATTATGCCAAATTACTGCTCAAATTAAAAAATTCGCCTGTTAAAACTGATAAACCTTTAGATGTCAATGATGAGTAGTCATTTGGTTGCCAGAGGAATTTCCCACCCAGAGAAATTTCCCCCTAAGTGCACTCATTTGATGCACCATCATGGGATAGTACTACAGCAAGGTAGTCCAACATTTGAATATGAAATTGCAAGATAAGGACCATCTGTACACAGAAAAATGGCACTCAGCACATTACACTAAGATGACCCATAAGAGGGTTTGGGTTATCTAGGTGCACCAACGTCCTATGTATTTAACAAGGAAAGAGCCTGGGAGAATATCTTGCTGTACAATTTTACATTTAATAAAAATAATTAAATAAACGGATTTGGGGGTATGGAGCATCATGCATAGATGTTTCTTTGTTAGTTTAAAAATTTGATTTGGAAAGTAAACTATGCTGCCTTCTTCCAAAGTACAGTTGTGAACTGGTGTATGCATTTTAATTCATACCATAACATATTGATTACTTCCCATGTCAAATGATTGTGTTTAGAGGCTATTTGTGTATTAGTGTATGGAGCTTCAAAGATTTGTACGTTTTATAACAGTTCAATTTTAGATATCCACTTAGTTGGATCAACGACATGCCCATATAGATGAACTTGGTAGGCTGGGACAATAGGAAGTTGGATGGGAATAAATTAATGAGATTTGTTTGAATTTTCTGTCCTACAATTTATTTTAGTCTCTAAGATTGGTCAAAAGGGATTGTAAATCTCTTGGTGTCTTGTGCTTTTTTGAAATTATATTAAGCAACCTCTGGTTCACTTTTCTCTTTATTTTTCAATAAATTTTATTTGTTTCATGTCATAGATGAAACCCTATAGCAAGGGTTGGTTTTTATTTCTTCAAAACTTCATTTTCCAAACTGGACACTCGTCATCCACTGTTGCAACTTCCTTTTTGGAGTCATCAATAGTTCCCCACTCAAATTCAAGAAACATTTACCACCTTAATACACTTTCCCTATTGCAATGACATCCTTTGCATTGACTTGGGTTTCTTTAAGAGAGGACATTGTATTGTTACCTTAACTCAAGGACATTTTAGCCTTAAGCAGCATAACATTCTTTGTTGATATGGGGCCTTTGATGTTTATTTCAGGTGCACTTAAGGAGGGTGATGCACAGAGACAGATTCATGAGGAAGAGTTCAATTATTCCTGCCATTGGAAATCGTATTTGGAGAGATTTGATTCATAATCCTTTGCATTTATTATTTTCAGTGGATGTCCTTGGTATGACAAGTTCAACATTGGCTTCTCTCAGTAAAGGATTCGCTGAGCTTTCGACTGATGGGCAGTTTATGCAATTACGGTCAAAGCAGGTCACTTTTCTTTTTCTTTTTATAATTTGATAACTATAATAGTACTCTTTCAGTAGGGATTGAGTCTTCGATATGGGATCAGGTTTCATCAAGGAGAATCACTGGAGTGGGTGATGGAATTATTCAAGGAACAGAAGCTCTTGCCCAAGGTGTTGCTTTTGGAGTTTCTGGAGTTGTGAGAAAGCCCATGGAGAGTGCCAGGCAGAATGGTTTGTTAGGACTTGCTCATGGGCTCGGACGTGCTTTCCTAGGATTTGTTGTACAGCCCATGAGCGGGGCATTAGATTTTTTCTCGTTGACTGTTGATGGAATTGGTGCAAGTTGTTCTAAATGCTTGGAGATGCTCAATAATAAGACCATCTCCCAGAGGATCAGAAACCCTCGAGCTATCCGAGCCGATAGTATTCTGAGAGAGTATTGTGAGAAAGAAGCTGTTGGTCAGGTACAGCTGGTTTCTTGGTTTAGTACAGTAGGTTGATTGTATGTCGGTGATTTAAACCAGAAGTGATTTTCTTGCTCGTTTTTCCCTTTTGTTTCCAGATGGTACTTTACCTCGCCGAAGCAAGTCGGGATTTTGGCTGTACTGAAATATTCAAAGAGCCTTCAAAGTTTGCTTGGTCTGACTATTATGAAGAGCATTTTGTTGTGCCATACCAAAGAATTGTCTTAGTGACTAATAAGAGGGTCATGCTGTTACAGGTTAGTGACTGAGAAGGTGTGAACTTGTGTATCAACTTTCAAATGAATCTTTGTCTTCTTATTCCTGTTTTTCTGCTCCATCTAGTGCCCAGCTCCTGACAAAATGGATAAGAAACCTTGCAAGATCATGTGGGATGTGCCATGGGAAGAGCTCATGACAATGGAGTTGGCAAAGGCAGGCTCTCGACAGCCTTCTCACCTGATCTTGCATCTCAAGAATTTTAGGAGATCAGAAAATTTTGTTCGAGTAATAAAATGCAGTGTTGAAGAAATGGAGGAAAGTGAGCCACAAGCTCTAAGGATCTGTTCGGTTGTGCGTAAGATGTGGAAAGCATATCAGTCTAACATGAAAAGCCTAATCCTGAAGGTTGTTATTCTGCATAAGTTTGTATTATTTTGTTGCATAACCACTTGGCCTAAAAGTTTGAGCCAGTGGGTAGGGCTCTAATGATATTTAAGATTCAATGCCTCCCAGCAATGTCCAAGATGGAACACAACTGCAACCTCAATCTTAACATCAAACTCAACATACTATACCATTTGGTCAAACGTGCTCTGATATCATATTAAGTACCTTTTTTGACCTAAAATTAAGCTTATTAAACTTATATGTAGGTGATTTATGGCGCTACTGAAGAGTTAAAAATGTATTTTAGATGTCATCAATAGAGTTTTAAATAACATTCTCAATACACAGGTACCTTCAAGCCAGAGACACGTGTATTTTGCTTGGAGTGAAGCTGATGGGAGAGAACTGTGTATGCCTAATAAAGCCTTTTTTAAGTCGAGAGAATTCTCATCACTTAGTTCCACCTCTGATGAGAGGAGATTTGTGAAACATGCTATCAACTTCAGGAAGATCTGGACCAGTGAGCAAGAATCAAAAGGCCGATGCACATTGTGTAGAAAGCAGGTACTTCAGAGCTTAGCATGATCAATTGCCATATTTTTGTTCTGATTCATTTAGTTGCTATTTTCTTTCTATTTGGAGCAGATTGATGTTGAGGTTCCACTCTGTTGCAGTGTTAAACATAAATATGTTTGTTTTGCTTTTGTCAACAGGTTTCACAGGATACTGGAATATGTAGTATTTGGAGACCAATTTGTCCTGATGGGTAATCATTGATTTCTTTATCCTTCCATTTTCGCAGATCTAGTATCTATTTGAGGTTGTCTTTTATTTTTATCTTTTTTAGTATGGTTCTGCGACTACTGCAATAACGCATATGCTAATTGATGGAATTTTTGGCCTACTAATGGGCATTTTATGTAGTTTTTGTAGTTTTTAGTGGTGCCTGAAGAACATTTTTTTTTCCCTCTTCAGGTACATTTCTATTGGGGATATAGCTCATGTTGGAAGCCATCCCCCAAATGTCGCTGCGGTTTACCATAACATCGATGGACAGTTTGCGCTTCCAGTGGGTTATGACCTGGTAAAATTAAATCCATTTGCTGAATCAATTCTTTTGTAGAAATGTGTTTGATGAGGCTTTTCTTAACTCACTGGCTAATGTTTCAATATGGCGTTTCTGCGATTGAACTTTTAAAATGCTGCACAATTTGTAACCAAACAACGCATTTGGGAAAGGGAGATGCATCTTTTAAGCAATTAATTTTAACGGAGATATGTCTTTGACATTTTAGTTCTTCCTTCCCCTCTGATTAATCAAGAGGCTACTGTTATGAATTGTAGTTATTTCAGTTTAAAAGCAAAGTTGTTTCTGTTCTCTTCATATTTGCCAGCTGAATTGCGTGCATAATTGCTCAGCACCATTATTCTTTTTTTCTAATTTAAATAGAGCTCAACTGAATAGTATCAAGATTGTAAAAAACTGGATTAGGCTACAACTTTTGCATAACTTCAATTTATTTAAAACACTAAACTACTAGTCATTCAAATTTATCAAAAACCCAATGATTATGACTTCTGGATGATTGTTTCTGCCCTTTTAAAAAAAAATAGAAATTTATATTCAGAGATGTGATGCAGGTGTGGAGAAACTGTGCAGATGACTACACTAGTCCTGTGTCAATTTGGCATCCTCGTGCTCCAGAGGGATTTGTCTCTCCTGGATGTGTCGCTGTAGCAGGTTTTGAAGAGCCGGAACCAAATTTGATTTACTCTGTGGCAGAATCGCATGTTGAGGAAACAGTATTTGAAGATCAACAGATTTGGTCTGCACCAGATTCATACCCCTGGGCTTGTCATATTTATCAAGTCCGAAGTGAAGCTCTTCACTTTGCTGCTTTAAGACAGACCAAGGATGAATCTGACTGGAAGCCAATGAGAGTTCACGATGACTCGCAGCCTTCGTCCCAATCTGAAGAAGCCAAGTAAAATTGTATGCTTATATTGTGATATAACCACTTTTCATTTCTTGGCCACAAATGTTGGCGATGCCAAGACCAACTGGACAAGGTGCTTGCAATGTTCTCATGAACTTTGTACGGTTGATGGTGGCTCTCCCGCCCTGTTTTGTATTGAATTAATCCATGTTAGGCCTGAAATCCAATTTTATAGCAAAGGCGTTTGTTTGTTCGTTGGGCCTGAAATCCAATTTTTGTGTTCGTTTATTCTGTATTCTAACATGTATTTTATCTAATTTGAAAAGGAAAGTTTTCTTAGGAGCATTGTTTTTGTTCAAAGCTTACTTGGGCTAACCTCCCTCTTATTCTATTCTTAATGGGAACTAATGGGTAGTGGTCACATGAATAATTTTGTATTATTACAAGATTACCTGATTTGTGCGACAAGCCTTTGTAGGGCGGGCGTTCGAAATTTAACTAATTCGCTCAAATCATTTGATTCGTAAGAATTTAGTAGGTAAAAATTTGATTTATAGATTAAATTGAATTGAAATTTTAAAATTTCTTAGTTAATAAATTAGATATGAATTTATTTCTTAAATTTGTAAATTTAAAAAAAAATTAAAATATATTTAATTAAATAATAAATTTTATAAATGTAATATTATTATTAATAAATAAGTTAAAATGTAATTGCATTAATATTATATTATATCTTCTCTGAAAATAATAGAAAATAAAAAATAATTAAATAAATCTAGCTCGCAATTTCAACTTTTGTACAAATTTAGTAAATTTTCATATATTGATCTAATTAAATGAAATTTTTTTATTTGATGTGTTATATTTTGAATCTTTAAATGTACAATTCTAGCTTTATTTAAAAAATTAATTTATTTTAATCTTATTCAATTTTGAATTTCATCAGCAATAATATTATTTTTATATTAGATTTTTTTTATTCTACTTAGTTTATGGATTGAACATAATTAAAATTATTCTACTTAGTTTATGGATTGAACATAATTAAAAAAAATTTATCATCAAACCAATTCATAAAATAATGAATTAGATATGAATTGAATCAAATATGTATCTAACATGTAAATATGAATTGTATTTAACTTTTTCATCATTTTGTAAATTAGATTGAATTAAAAATTTATAATTCGCAAAATCTGATCGGGGACACCCACACTTTTATAGGAGTACTAATGCTACTCTACGTATACTTACTCTTGCAGAAAAACTCCCTACTGGTGTAAATTGATTAATTTAATTAACGAGTTAAACAATTTGTACTTGAACTTATAAATCCATGTGTCTTACTCCTCGAATTTTATTTATTTTCTTTACATTTGAAAGACAGGAAATATATCCTACTTTTCTTCATGGAAAAAAAAAAAAAAGAGAGACACACATTATTGTTTTAACTCCTACTTAAAGAACTTTAATAATCTGATCCCATCCCATTCCATCCTCCCTTTATTTTCTTTATTTTGAAATCGAGTACATAATTTGTGTTTCTTGTGGGGAATTGACTATGGTAGCCTGGCAGGGCATTGGGCATACGAAGACGATGGTGGATGATCGTACTTAAAATTAAAGATATTCATTAATGTGACATCTATTAATTAGACTATATAATTAAAAAATAAAATCAACTGATATTATAATAATGTTTATGGTGATAATAGATGAAGGTGTATTATCATCAAATACGCTATAAGAAATCTGTGGATAGAATTATTTTAGCGGAGGATATTTGTATTTGGGCATGCAAATCTGTCGGCAGAAAACTGAAGTAGGGGTCTGTTGTCTCACAGATCCACTCTAATTTTATATATTTACACAAATTGCCATTACCCGCCATTCTCAACTTCATTCAACGAGCGCATGTAGCTTTTATTATTGCCTCACGTACTGTAAGATCCTTAACTCTCACTTCGTTCACTCCCTCTCTCAATTTTACACAAAAATGGAGGGTCTGATCAAGGGCTTAGTCGACGTGGCACTCGGTGGTGCCCGCGATCGCGACGACAGAGAGGAAGAACAACAGTCCCGAGATGAACGGTCCAGATCCAGTTGGGCGGAGGTTAGTTAACGCGTGTTTGTTGAACCTTTTCATCTCTCTTCGACGATCCAGTATGATGAATTGATGAGTGTTGGAATGGTACATGCTAAAATGCGCAGGTGGTGTCGGGAGATCAGGATCGAGGCGATCAAGAAAGACGCCTACACGGTCAGCATAGTAATCAGTGGAGCGTTCAGGTCTTAATTCAGATTCATTTGATTTGATTTGATTTATTTAATTAAAAAGAGATCTCGATTAAAAATTGTAAGAGATTAAGATGTGACGCGAAAGCAGGAAGAAAGTCAATTCTGGCGGGACGAAGGTTCGAGACCTTCAAGGCGACCTCAGAAGGTAAATTTTGAATTTTTGTTTGTGGAATTGTCTCGTCATCACAGTCATCATTCGTCGAGCTTAAGTAATGGCTCTCCCTTTAAATATATTAAATTGAAAAGAGAAAAAGTTTCTGACTCCTCTAATTTGTCACTTATTAGTTGTTTCATCACTCCGGATTTTTGAATTGTGATCATTTTAATTAGGCTCTTTCTCTTGGAGGCAATTTTAGAGGAGAAAAATGTATTTGTTACGGTGTTTTGCGTCTACTAAGTTATTGTATTTTACATTAGGAGTTACTTAATTATGCCACAGATTGTTACTGTGGCAGATATCAAATGCACAATTTTGGCACCCACAAATGTGGCATGGGTTTGTCGATAGTGATTTTAAGGAGAGAATATTTGCATCACTATTTCCAGCTTGAGACTTAACTCCTGGGGATTAATAATGCATTACTAATGAAGTGGAAGGCATTTATTTTACATGTACACTATATGATACACGTGTAGAGCACCTTGCAGAGAGAAATTATGTCGCCCCTCACACACACACACACGAGTTTTTATGTGTGTATTTTGTCAGAAATAACAACTTAACGAAAAGATGGTTCCACCTTAAGATAAGTCTCTTAATAAAAGAAATGTAAATGACTTTCAGAACCGTTAAAGTCTGGACACGACAAAAATTGAACCCTCAGAAATAACATCAATTATTAATTTATGAATTTTGCTTTCAATGTTATACTATTATAACTTTCCTGTCTTCATGTGCAGTTATTTGGATTTTTTTTTCTTTTTTTTGGGGCATTGGCTCAATGAGGTGTGTGCTCTTCAATGTCTGAAATACAGGCTGTAGATGAAGGGCACGAGAAGAATGAAGGTTTTGATTGGAACCAGAACAACTGGAACAGAGAGGTCGGTTACTGACTTTTATTTTATGCTCTGAAAGTCTGAATTCCTATCATATAATTTATTTTGTGGAACTTTCAATGTTGTTTTGACTTTTTATACAGGAGAAAAGAGAGGATAACAATGATGGCTGGGAGACTGTTGGCAGGAAGCCTGCAAGGCGACAACACAAGGTAGGTATTTTTGCTCAAATTTATCGTGCACACTTCAGTATGGCCTGAATATTAGTTATAGTCCATACCTTAGATATATTACTATTTATCTCATATGTGCATTTAATCAACTTTGAGGAAATTGTCTGTGGAGGATGTAATTGTTAATGAACTCACTGATTGGATTAAGTTGAATTGTCAATTTTTGAAACTCAGTTTATCTGAATCCTACATTCTTATTAGATATATTACTTTGTTACTTTCTTATTCTGCTAGATCGGAATGTCTTATAATTATACCAAGAACATGAAATACCTTGGATCATTTTCTGATGGTTAATTCTTAAAGCATTCTTGCTTTCTTCTTAATAGTCATTATTTGATTGATACTGTACAAACATTGGTTGAACAGATTCAGGAGGAACAATGGAATGGGTACAAAAAGCCTCCTAATGAGCAAGAGTACTCTAATGACGTTCAAATTGATGATATCTTAGAACCCTCAGAAGAAGAGCTTGCTGACCTGTCACAAGGCTGCTATAGGCTCTGGGAACTTGATTCAAATCGTCTGGTACCTGGCAAGGACTATGAGATTGACTGTGGTGACGGGAAGAAGGCTTACCAAAAGGATGATATGGCTCAAGGAAGCCTGTTCAGTTGGCTTAGTGATGACGTATTCAGGAAGCCTACTTATTCTCGGTTCTGTTCACTTTTAGATAATTACAATCCAAATGCAGGACACAAAGAAGTTGTCACATCTGAAGAGAAGCAGGAGCAAGCTGCTTTCATTGAAGAAATCAGTAGAACTGCGCCAATTAAATATCTTCATAAGTATCTCTCAGCCAAGGGCATTGTATCTGGGAATTATCAAGATTTTAAAAGAACAATCAGCAGTCTCTGGTTTGATCTTTATGGCCGAGGTGGTACATCCAGTTGCTCTTCTGCTTTTGAGCATGTTTTTGTTGGGGAAATCAAACAAGCTGGTGAACAAGAAGTTTCTGGCTTCCATAACTGGCTTCAGGTCTATAATTATTTTCTTTTTCTCTTATGTTTATTATTCATTATTAAGTTAATGTGGGTTGGAATTCAAATGATTTGCATTAATTATATATGTTTACAAGTTTTGAGAAATGTTAAAAAGCTACTGAATTATTTTACAATTTATCATTTTATATTTGATGGAGAAGACTAAAGAAGTTCAAGATAATGCATCTTGTAGTTAGTGATTGTTGTTGAAGAAGAAGGCACTCTTGATTCACCGTAACGTATGCTTGGAACTGGTGGAACAGATGCATTATCCCTTTAAATAAATGTGACAATTAGGTTTGTAGTCATTCTGGAGATTTATTGTCAGGGTTGGTCATCATGGGCACCCTAAATATTTTGTTATTTGTAGATACTGAATTTATCACAATAGCAAAACTTACTCAGAAATTTTAAATCTTTGTAATTTTTATGGTTAATAATTTTCTTTTTGTCCTCGTTTCTCTTTTCATTTTTTTTGCAATTACAGAATCTATCATAAATTATAACAGCTGAATATTGTGTTTACATCTGCTGTTTTCTCCAGTTTTGCCTTGAAGAAGCAAAAGGAAATGTTGATTACCAAGGATATATATTCCCCCGACGTCGCGGACAAGTCGTAAGTGTCTTTATCTTATGTTCACTTTGGGTTATGTGTTGACAAAACTGATGGTTGAGCTTGAAATCACAGGAATAGAATGTTTAATCCACTTTTTTTCCTTTTTATTTTTGGAACTCTTTCTTCAGTTATCTATTGCTAACTGGGGCTTCATGTACATATGTAAATTAGTATCATTTCTAACATGCATTTTATGCAATGAAAGGATATCTTCTATTCTCTGACTTCCAGGCTGTGCAGGTTCTGTATCATTTTTCTGCTGTGGAGTTTAAATAGTAGTCTTCTAAAAGATCTTCATATACAACTTTAAACTGTTTCTCACTTATGATTCTTTTAACTAATCATGTTTAGGGAAATAAGCAGAATGATAAATCGGAGAAATTGCATTACTAAAATTGGATCTGTCGAATTAAATTGTTATATCACTTGTATATATATCAAAAACAGGTTTTCCCATAAGGGAAGCATCCAACCACAATTGGCTTTGTTACAAGATTTTAGCTACTACGGCATCAGTGGAAACCAGATTTACTATATGTTATGATATCAAGAGGACAGGTGGTTTTCCTTCATCCATTTTAGCCACCACAGCTTTTGTATTTTTAATCCCTCTGTTTCTTTGTTCTCTTGCAGCCAGACTCTGAAACGCAGTTGCTAACAGTTCAGTTTGAATGGAACGGGATTCTCAAATCTGTATCAACCACTTTGGTTGGAGTGAGTCCGGAGTTTGAAATTGCTTTGTACACTCTATGTTTCTTCGTTGGTGGAGAAGATAACTATGTACAGCTGGGTCCATACCCTGTTAATATCAAGTGCTACCGATTCGGAGACAGAATTGGTTCCGTCTTTCCTATTGCAGAGAATTGAATTTCTGGTTCTTGGTGAAGCCTTGGAGTCTTACTCAAAAAAGTTACTATGTCTAAAAAAGTAGAAATTGTGAGACCATGTAAAATTATGTGCTAGAAACTGAGGAAAGTTAATAATTAGACTGTTGTTTCAGGATTTTGCCATCTAAGGATGTAAAATAATGCGGAAACTTATTGTCATATATGATGATTGTTATGCTCAGCAGCCCTTTTATATTTCACTTATGATGCTTACTGACTGTCAGATGCTAACATACGTTCTTCTGCAACAACTGCCCCACAAAGAAGCACTATTTTATCAATAGCAAGTGATGTCTCTGTGGGCGGAGTGATTCAACATAATGCAGTTCTTACTTGTAATCTTTGGGCGTCATCTTTATTGCCTTCTTGTGATGACAATGTTATTCATCTGTCCATTGTCAGTTGTAGTTTTTCAAATTTTGAGTTGGTCAGTTGGCTTAACGGGAACCTCTTAAGAAAGAAACAGACATGAGACATCTGAAAAGGATACATAAAGAAATATCATAAGAGGATTCTGCATCTTCAAAATATCGATTCCTTCAGAAACTTCCATCGACATGCAAAGCGTCCAGAAGCAAGTCAAGCAACCATTAGTAGATTAAAATGAAAATATCTTGAAAGTTTATCTGATTACATGGAGATAGATCCCTGGCTGAAATACACAAGGACAGTATGATTACAGATATACACATTCTCTTATCCGCTACCACCACTTGCGCTTATCATAGACGAATTGTACTTTTATCAAGTGAATGGAACCACCATTTGTGTGGATGGATATGCAGGAGTCCACCATTTGTTGTCAGCATTAGCAGGATGAAGATATTGCAAGCTCAGTCAATCTTTTAGGTTCAGTATCTAGCTGTATACTACTATTAACGTCGACGCACCTTATAGAAAACAGCTAAGTTGCTGGTGGCTTCAAATTGCCACTTTGCCTAATGAATTAAACCTGCTAATTCCAGCAATTCTGATTAATCAAATGTCCCAAGCCATTGGTTTGCCAGCTAATTAGTTTGTGCTAGGTTTCTATATATATATATACACACACACACACACTTTGACTGTAGCTTCGTTTGAAATGAAAGAACTTAATTAGAATCGAGACCATTTCCAATCTTCAGATTGAAATTTCCGTGCGGCACCAGAATAGTATTGTCATAATTGTCATTCTGAAGGATAATACGAAGAAATGGGATCAATGTGATCATATCTACAGGACAACATTATATATTTTTCTACAAGCGGAAAGTACACAACAAAACACAATGCCTAATGAAGTCTTATATGTCCACTGTATGTGATAGGCAACGAGCTTTGAAACTATACGTTTATTTTCTGCAGTCTCTTCACATTCTGTAGTCTATACGGCAAGCAAAGACTTGGAGCTGCCTAATGCGTGTACTTTGCTCCACACTTGAATTGATTGATACTGGAAATTGCTTAATTACATGCAGAAAAGAGTCATGCCCATGGCCCCTCGTAATTATATTTAAATTGAAGGAATGCTCATGGCCAGTGGCCACGCAATGACTAATATGTGTTTATGTGGATTCTGAAACGCATACGTTTCAGCAATGGAGAACCGCAAGCAAAGAAATTAAACCAAATGGCACCAACAATAATTGGAAGACATAATTGTGTTGGAGGACCATATTAATTACACTTTTGTTGCTAAACTACAAGACAATAACCAAGTGTGTGAACGTTAACCAAAATGTGGTCTCTTTCCTTTTTTTTTTTTGAAGTAGAGAGATATTACTAACATTACATCAGACATTACAATGAATATTTACAATCATACTATATAACTAGGACTACTATCATACATTGACACACTGAAGTATATGCCCAGTTATTTAAACCCTCTCTAATATTCGAGGAGTGCCTGCTCCACTCACATTTCGTAAGGGAGAAACTGTCTCCACTCAATTAATTGATAATTGAGGAAGAACTAAAACTAACCTTCATAATACTCTTACGGAGGCTCGAACCTTTGCACTCAACATTGTAAGTGCAAAGCTTCTCCCATTGGACCAAAGGCCCATTGGTAATGTGGTCTCTTTCCTGCCTGTCCAAATTCAATACTAAATTCAGCTTTCTTGGAATTATAGTAGGTTTACCAAATTTTCATGGTAATGAAGCTAGATTCCCCAAGGGGGAAAGAAACTGAAGAAAGGGTAACAGTAAAATTTATAAAAAGAAAAAAAAAGGTACTGAAAATTTATTTAACATCTTATTTATAATAGATTTATGTATATAATTATAATGAAAAAAAGGGGAAAAAGCAGTATGGGTATTAATTATCACCAAAGCATACAAAAATGAGCTAGTGAAATATTATATCAGTAGTAAGGAAACGTAGAAGAATGATGCATGATTAATTTAGGACCCACCATACAATCTGGGACGTATATAACCATTGATTACACATGCCTTATGATTAATCATTAATTTGTCAGCTTTTTATGTACCATATACAGAGCGGCCATTTCACTTTGAAAATATGTAACAAAATAACATAAGGGTCTCAACCTTTAATTTAACTTGATTCTATCTCAGACCCGTTAATCTACGCATGAATTGAATAAACCTCTTTCACTTTTGCTTTGTATGAAAGCGAGTTCGAAGAGATAAGGGTCGACTATGAATATATATATCATCCGCAAAACCATGTAATGGTTGACATGAAAACTGAGAACTACTTGATGACTTGCTGAACAACTAAGCTCAAATAGACCCCACTTGACTAAAGACCAATCCATCGATTTCAATGGGCTTTCTAAAGATTCGAAATTTTCTTTAATCTAAATTATTAGGACCCGCTAGGTTAGTTCTTTGTTATACATCAAAATCGAAATTATCAGCATTTTATAAAATGAAAATGGTCAAAACCCCTTGGGCATGCACATCATATGCATGAACCGAAGTGGTATATACTTCATCAAAAAATAATTTCACACTAAAGATTTGTTAAAAATGTGATACAGCCCTCAATTTATTGAAACAAATTCAAACACATGCAATAAAATATGGTGGATCAGCGAAGCTATCATAGTTGGTCTTTTGATAGATCATACTAGTCGTCATCGTAGCACAAAGCGAAAACTCCAAGAGAAGAAAAGCGAAGGCCTAATTAAGTAACCCCACTTAAAAGAGCCACCGGCTCTTCTTATCCTAAGCAAACCAAAACCAAGAAAATTTTGCAATGAATCAAAAATTTTCAGCCACATAAAACTTTCAGTGACTAGAGGTGAATGTGGGGTTTGCTAGGTACTTGTAGGAAAACAAAACCACCCATTGCTTATCATGAAACCAAAAACGATGTCGTTGAAAGTTTGAGTACTCGAGTTGATTCAAAATATCAAAGAGGTTGTATCATCATCTCAAAGATACTTCATTTTCTGTGCCGACCTGCCTGCACAAATTACAGGTAATTAAATTGATATTTAACAAAACGCACATGCAAACTATATAAGCTTTTACATCAATAGGGTGATCACAGATTCGCAGATATGCCCCTTGTGCCAACGGGCCCCAGTAGTGGATAAGAATAGAAAAACGTGCAGCCACGTAAGGTGAATACGACTAGAAAAAGTGAGCTGACAAATTTGATCTTCTGCACTGTTTCTTTCGTAAACTAGAGCCCACACAAACGTCGTCGTTGTCCTCTTCAAAAAACATCAACTTGGAGTTGAGAGTTATTCGTTTTATAAACAAGCACCGAAACAAGCCTTCAAAATATTCCTTATTGGCCATTGCTCTTCATTTCCAAAGGAAAAA
This sequence comes from Citrus glauca, assembly GCA_029633175.1. Classification (NCBI taxonomy): domain Eukaryota; kingdom Viridiplantae; phylum Streptophyta; class Magnoliopsida; order Sapindales; family Rutaceae; genus Citrus; species Citrus glauca. The sequence continues at coordinate 2,042,431 of JAQOOD010000003.1, read as the reverse complement.
GAAAAATATAGTGCTATGGCCTTAACACTACGTTCTTCGACTTCTTTTAGCAACTTAAATGACACCAAAACCATCAAAACACCCGACGAATTCTCATCACCCATTACTTGGTTTGCCAAAATCAAGCCTTCACGCCGTCTCCGGGCTAAGAGTTCAATGCAAGAAGCTCAGCTCTGTCGTGACAAACATTCAACAATGGGAGCAATTATTAGGAAGAGTGAGAAAAGAGAGATGGTTCATGAGCTCGCGAGTCCTCCTCACAATCATCATAGAAATAAGGTGCCTGTGTTTGTGATGTTGCCACTGGACACGCTGTCAAACTCAGGGCACTTGAATAAGCCTAGAGCTATGAATGCTAGTTTGATGGCGTTGAAAAGTGCCGGTGTTGAAGGAGTAATGGTTGATGCTTGGTGGGGTTTGGTTGAGAAAGATGGACCTCTCAATTATAACTGGGAAGGCTATGCTGAGTTGATTCAAATGGTGAAAAAGCATGGCTTGAAGCTACAAGTTGTTATGTCGTTTCATCAGTGTGGTGGAAATGTCGGAGACTCCTGCACGTATGTGACAAATCTAATTTTATTATTAATTTTTTTGTATATGCGTGTGTTTTAATAACGCCTCGTGAAGGGTATTGAAGCTGTAGTTTAGCCAAATTAATTAATCTATGACTTTATGTTGAATATGTACAGTATTCCGTTACCTCCATGGGTGCTCGAAGAAATCAGCAAGAATCCTGACCTTGCGTACACAGACAAGTCAGGGAGAAGGAATCCAGAGTACATCTCATTGGGTTGTGATTCAATACCGTTGCTCAGAGGAAGAACGCCGATTCAGGTCTACTCAGATTACATGAGGAGCTTCCGGGAGAGATTCAGAGATTACTTGGGTGATGTTGTACAGGTAATAAAGCTTTCTGTTCAGTGCAAGATTACACCTTGTGAAGCTAACTGGTACTAGTATCAAGGATAGTTTTAACATAAATTAACCAGATCTTACCCTAATTATTGTTTGGCCTCAAAGAACATAGAAGTAGCAACACTAGTACAGTTTAAAATGGAAATCTTATTCACTTTTAGGGTACATCTACTAGAATGGTCCGTTTTGCCAATCCAATATTCAAAACCCATTCTTTAAAAATCACAAGTCAAAATATGCTGGGAACTGGATTGCTACTGCAAGGGCAGAAATTTTACTTAGCTTTAGAAACTCATTCCAATTTCAATTGCAGGAAATTCAAGTGGGCTTGGGTCCTTGCGGGGAGCTGAGATACCCAGCTTATCCAGAAAGCAATGGGACCTGGAAGTTTCCGGGGATTGGAGAATTCCAATGCTATGACAAGGTCAGCTTAACACCAATTCAAAGTTTCAAACAATACACCCTTTGGATGGCCCGTCAATTATTTTGTCAACATTAATTTAACTAAATGGAGGACCCATGTTCATAAAAAAATAATAATAATAATAAAATAAATAAAATAGACCACCCTTCAATACAATCAGACAAAACATAAATTTGGTGAAACCAGCCAGATCAAGTGGATTAATTGAATTTGGATTAATAAATTGTATTTACTATTTCATGTCTAACTTGGCTTCCATGCCAAAACAGTATATGAGAGCTTCACTGAAAGCATCAGCAGAGGCATCTGGTAATGAGGACTGGGGAAGGAGTGGGCCTCATGATTCTGGCCAGTATAATCAATTTCCTGAAGATACTGGGTTTTTCCGGAGAGATGGTACCTGGAACTCTGAGTATGGACGGTTCTTCATGGAATGGTACTCTGGAAAGCTAATACAACATGGTGATCGAATTCTAGCAGCTGCCAAGGAAATATTCCAAGGAACTGGCTCAAAACTCTCTGGAAAAGTAGCCGGAATTCACTGGCACTACAGATCGAGGTCCCATGCGGCTGAATTGACAGCCGGATACTACAATACTAGGTATCGTGATGGTTACATACCAATAGCACAAATGCTGGCTAAACATGGAGTTATATTAAACTTCACCTGCATGGAAATGAGAGACAGGGAACAGCCTGGGAATGCGAACTGCTCACCAGAAGGATTAGTTCGGCAAGTAAAGATGGCAACAAGGACAGCTGGAGTAGAACTTGCCGGGGAGAATGCACTGGAGAGATATGATGCAGATGCATATGCACAAGTTCTGGCAACCAGCAATTTAGATGCTGGCATCGGGTTGAGTGCATTTACATATCTAAGAATGAACAAGAAATTGTTCGAGAGTGACAACTGGAGAAACTTGGTAGAGTTTGTGCAAAGAATGTCATCGGAAGGCAGGAGGCCAAGACTTCCAGAGTGGGACTCAACTGGAAGTGACCTTTATGTTGGCTTTGTTAAAGGGAAGAATGGGAAGAAAACCAAGGAAGCTGCTCGTGTAAAATGTATTTTGATGTTTTAGTATAACACCACATTCTATCATAAATCATAATGATGACAAGAAAGGAAAAATAGTACAAAAACATTGTAGTAGATGTACAGCATGACACTGGCATCAAACATGGGAAGTTCTTACTTAGATAGCCCAAGTCTAAGAACAATAACAACTGTACCCCATCACCAATTTATTAATGGAGAATAGTTTTTACAAGGTAATACTTTTATCAGTCCAGATTATGGGGATATGATAAGCAGTTGGAATGGATTCATTGTGTTTTGAATAGTGTGTTCAATCAAATTTGTTCGTTCCTCACAACATTTTTTACCAAAAGGCACCTGTGGTTTCTACTAATTCCCATTTCTTATGTAATTTCGAGAAAGTGGCGATGCTCAAATGCTACTTAAAAGCCAAGTGCACTACTGATTCAAGCTCCATTAACCATGCTTTTAAGTGATAAGTGCTACCGTTATTTATAGTCAAGAATCAATAAATTCCCAGCACTGACTATTGCAAACTTACTGTCAAAAAAGATTAATATAATGAAAGGCCAATAGGGTCTGTACTGGTATCCATTTTCACTCAAAAGAAGAGTCTTGAGGTGAACAAATTACAAACCTTTTCCCGAAAATGAGAGGAAATCTGCACCAAAACTAACATGCCAATCCCATTGGTTCCTAATTATCCTCTACAACAGCACACATTCCTCACAGACAACACAAGAAGCCACGAAACATATGCTTCCAAAGAGGGCCACCTGGGTAGCACTTTTCAACCAATGTCTGAAACCTAATGGGTCGTCCTTCTTTCCCAATTTTCATCCTTAATCATACTGATGACTACTCAATTGCTAACAAACAACCTAAAACCAGTCACCTGAATTTTCCCAACCACAAAGAAAAATCCACACTTCAGATGAGCATCAAATTCAAAATTTGATCAATTGCCAAACAATAACTAATAAATAAAAATAAAAAAACTCTTAGAACTGCAGATGTGGATATTCTTTCAGCTAAGATTCAGTTAAATAAGTTATCATCGTATGATTCCACAGGACAGAAGAAGCGGAGTAAATGAAAATAAAGATGAAAAAAAGAACTCACATACCGATCAGGAATGAGGAGGAGGCGAATTTCCTCGTTTAAGATCTTCGATTAAGTGCTCCAGGTCCTTGCGAGCGGATTCTCTTCCAAACATGAATCCGTACCTGACAATATAACCACCATCAAATTTCAAATAAAACAAAGTTTACTTCTCGTAACAGTGTGACAAATTACGAGAATTACCATGCCGAAACAGCGGAAAATGCAGCTGCAGTGGCAATCGTTTGTATCAGACTGAACCTTTTTTCCATTTTTCTTTTTTGCTTTGTATTTTATTTTGATTTTGGAATTTGATAGCAGATTTGGGTTTTTTTTTTTTTTCTCCCCAGGGGTTTTGTTCTGAAAGTTGTGACTGTTAAATTTGGGCCGTCTTGGACCGGTAGCTTAGGGGCTGAACGGATCAGGTCCTTGTACTTGTTAGTCTCCTCGTAATGTCTGAAGTTCCCATTTTCTCTTAAATAAACTCGATAAGTCTTTGAGAACTTATGGTGATTTTCATTATCTTTCAGGATCTCCTTGCCTTCTATTATTATTTACCTTGGAAATGGTTAATTATGAACACGAGTACATTAATTGTGTGACAAGTGTCCCCATCAGCAGTCCCGTAAAGGAACCAAAAAACCAAAAAAAAAAATCAATTGTTTTCATGAAAATTGGTAATAGACATGGCATTTAAACTTAATATTAGAAAGCTAGAATCGCCTCAATATGAGTTTTCTATCCTAATTTACACGCATTTTATATCTAATATGACTTCCTCTTCACTGCCTCTCTATGTAATGAATGAATACAGTAGTAAAATGTAGAAAATCAGAAATAAAAAAAAAAAAAAAAAACATGCAGGATCAAGGCTTGGCTTATTTACTACTAGTTGAATCGAGCATGTAAAGCCAACAAAATTGTATGTTTCCAATGACTTTGGGATGAAATAAGCCCTTCCTGTTTACGATTGGACCTGCCAGGAAAATAAGCATCAAAAGTTAGTCAGCATTAAGATTTTAAGCATCAGGTTATAAATCACAAATATCCATATTTATACAAACCCTCTTTGATCTTAGGTCAACTAATCTTGATGAAGAAGTAACAGGAGTCTTGGCAGCGGTAGTGGTGCTGGAGCTTCCCTGCTCTGATTCTTGTACTGCTAGCTTCAAGCTTTCTACCACCTGATTCATTGTCGGTCGCTCTTCAGGATTCTTCTTCAGACAGTTGTCTGCCAATTTAGCAACCCTCCGAGCTGCACTGATGGAGTACTGGTTTCTTAGTCGCAGGTCTATCATCATGCTGAACTTTTTACCATCGGCAGGGAATTGCTTTACCCACTCAAGAAGTTTCTGTTCCATTGTTGGACGGTTTCTTTCCAGCACCCGCCTGCCAGTAAGGATCTCATACAGCACCACACCGAAACTCCATATATCACTCTGAGATTTGAGATGGCCTGTTTCAATATATTCTGGGGCAGCATATCCGTACGTCCCAACAACCTGATGCCAAACATAAAACATATACTCTGATTCATCAAGGCCAGAGCAAAGTTATAAATCGTTAATGCAAACAAGCATTCCATGCATGCTTCTTGCCAAAGAATTTTGAAGAAATCAATCTATAGCTAATGTTTGAATGAGAGAGCTATCCAAGTAAAAGGAAGGGATCATTTTGGCTTTGAAAAGAACAACGATGCTGGTAAAATCCCCCGCAAAGGAAAACAATGGCTAATCAGAGCAATGTTGCTTAACTTATGGCTGTTTTAGAGGCAAACAGAAGAAATTAAAATTAATTCATCATAGCTACCCAATGGGAAGCACTTAAGATGGTTTTTGTAAAATTATACAGATACAGCCACTGAAAGTGCCAGACATATGCATTGCTAAGACGAACTTACCGCAGTTGAAACATGAGTATAGTCACCTGTTGGCCCTTCCCTAGCAAGCCCAAAGTCTGAGAGCTTTGGCTTAAAGTTCCCATCCAAAAGCACATTTGAGGACTTGAAATCTCGATATATCACCTAAAGAATCAACACAAGCAACAATGGATCAAGAACACACAGATAATAAAGTAGTCTTCTAACAAATTAAAAGTAATTAATGAAATTTGAATAAAGATGACAGGCAAGTACGACTGTGGGAGTTAGTTAACAGCAGAATTTAAAGGTCATATGAGCGTTTGACCCCAATAGGCGGCAAGAAACCAAGAATGTTCACACAGAATCTTTACGACGATAATGTATTCCAGGTCTTTATTTTCCCCCCAATTCACTAAAAAAAAGCATATGATGTATCTCTGATTTTATCCCCAACCTTTTATCAATTTCCAAATTCAAAAGCTTTAAAATGAAAATGAAAATCAATTATTTTAGACTGAGCTAACAATTATTTAAGACCTTGCTCCGTAGGGTTTAATAATAATATAATGTCCGCCAAGTACAGATACTCCAAATTGACATATTTGAACTCTTCTTAATGATGGAGCTACCTCACCAATATCAAAGGTTGAAAACCCCATAAATTTCCAACTTGTGGGATGGTAAAGATGGGCCAACTTTAAAATAAAAACACTAGAGCAAAATTGCACAATGACATTCATTAAGTTTCCCTGGTATAACAGAAAACTGAAGAATAAAGCAGCACCACATGTTTCTGTTTTCCAACAATCAAAAGCCACAAGCTAGATCATAAAAGATATCAACTAAAGTTTGTATAGCCTAGTGAAACAAGTTGAGGTTGAAGCCTCATATTCATGAATTGTTAAATGTCTAATTCCAAGAACATTGATACACAATCATACGGTCAACTGAAGTTTGCTGGAACAAAGCAAATTTACCTGGATTTCCAATCCTTCATGTAAGTACGCCAATCCTTCAGCCGCACCAAGGATAATCTCTAATCTTGTCTTCCAAGGTAGTGTGGGCTGAGCCCTGCTAAAAAGGTGATCTTCTAAGCTTCTATTAGGCATATATTCATACACCAAAAGCCTTTGAATTCCTCTTTCATCCTCTGTGGAGCAATATCCTAAAAGTTTCACCAAGTTTGGGTGACTAACAACCCCAAGAAATTGAACTTCTGCAAGCCATTGCTTATGACCCTACAGGAAAAGACATTATAAATAACATGAATTATCCATATAATGAAGTGCAAATACGATAATGATTTTGTTAATTCAGGGAAAAAAAAGAAGAAGAAAGTCGCAAACACAAAAGCCATTCATTAAATATTTTCCGTATCTTTTGATTTTTCATCCCCCTTCCGCTGTACTATGGAGAAAAGATGAACTTTTCTTCCCCATACCCAGTATTCTTTCAAGCATGTCCTATATTTTCAATACTTGATGAATTTCAAAATCAAAATTTGCCACCGGTATGAAAATAAGATTACCCAGAATTTGTAAACCATCTAGAACCAAAAAGCGATGAGCTTTTTCACCCTTTAATGTAAACAAGTGTTGGGCTGTAATGCCGATCCCTGTCCAATTCAAGCCATATTTTCTCTCAATTCCCAAATTTTATTGATTCAAGCACAACATAATCCAAATTTCGACGCAGCAACAAAAAGTAAGATTCACATTTCGTTGCAAACTAAATCCATGCTTTCACAAGATAAGCCGCTTGATAAAGATCAAACTGATTCTACCAGGAAGGCACAAATTGACAACAGCAGAAGCCAGTCCAAAAAAAGCAACATCTGAATAACAATTAAAAAAAAAAAAGTATTGCAGTAATTGAAAAATTATGACCTTGTACCTGCAAACCATGGGTGTTGAGCTTTTTGACGGCAACAACAAGAGGCTCACCCCTACCATCGAGAGGCCTAATGGTGCCCTTATACACGCTCCCAAAACCACCTTCTCCAATCTTTAACATCCTGTTGAAACCATTGGTTGCCTCTCTCAGCTCCTGCATATCGAAGACTCTCAAATGGTGTTCCTTCTCCTTGTACAACTCTGGTATGCTCCTTGGTGATGGTCTCCTTGGTGATGGTAATGATCTTGCTGTACGGTTTAAAGCAGAATTATTATCAAGTCTATTTTGGTTTCTGGGTTCTGGGGCAGAGTTTGAACCTTTTTTGGGCTTGAATTTGTCCTTGAAAATGTAGAAACACTTCATTTTTTTTTATCCTTTCAATATGAACTTTCTTCTATCTTTAAGCTTTTTGAAAGAGAAAAGCCATAAGCAATCACCAACTAAAAAAACACAAAATTTATAGAAAAAGAAACAAATAAACAGTGTGAACTGTGAAAAGAAAGCCGGATCAAAATTTTAGAAGGAAAACGAGTGGGAATAATTGAAAAGCCGTGAAGTTGAAGATATAATTTATTTGGCTTCCAGTACTAAACACAGGATATGATCATATGAAAAATATGCAGACGGGAAAGAGAAGGAGAATGCAGAGTCGAAATGTGGAAAATCTTGAATGCCCACGTAGTATGAGAGAGAAACCGGTGCCGCGTTTGGACTATTCAAAAAAATAAATAAACAAATAGAAAAAGAAAAGGACAAGGGGAGTGACGGAGACAGGACTATGCAGCAACTAGATGACCAGTCCATATGATCAAAAATCCGAGAAGACCCTTCTCTCAATCTCTCCCTCATTCTTCTCAAATATATATATATATATATATATATATATATATATATATATATATATATATATATATATGTATATATATCTCATTTATTGGATTTTTCATTTTTGTATCTGTCGTTTAACAAATTGTATAGACTTTTGACCTTGTTTTATAAATAAATTAGCTCAATATTCAGTCTCTGTCTTTGATTATTAGTCTCAAGAATCAAGACCGCGTCAGCTTCAGTTGAGTCTAAAGGTTGGTCACGCAATGCATGTCGAAGCGGTAGCTTCACAGCCAAAATTTGGGGGCTGGTGGGAGTTTTCAATACAATAAAATCTCTATAAATTAATAAAATTGGAATCATATAAAATCTATTAATTAAAAAAATTAATAATTTATTAATTTACAGAATTATTTACATTTTAATTAACGTACATTAACAACACTTCATAATTTCTTATTACAATCTAAGAAATCAACTCTGGAATTTTTATATACAATAAGAAAAATAAGATATGAAATCCAATTAAATTTAAATTTTAATAAAAATAGGTAATAATACATTTAGATTTTATGCAGATAAGTAACAATAGAATCCTATTTTATGTAATTAAAATAACAATAGAGTTGCATTTGTAATTTCAGAAAATTATTAATTTATAATTGAAATGGGATTACAGAGTTATATATTTTTTAAAAAAATATTATTATATTATTAAATCAAAATTATTAATTTAATCTATTGACTCAAGCCGGAATCGTAAAAATTTATTATACAATAAAAATTATTTATTTATAAAATATTAATTTATAGAGATTTTATTATATTACGTCTCTATTTCAATTCAAAGAAAAAGGTTAGCCGACTCATAATTTCGTTCATAATCGGTCGTATGATTACAATAAAGTGGGAAAAGTAGTTGTAATCGGGCTTACAAAAATATAACTACAGTGTGGGATCCTCGTACTAGGTAGTGTTGCATTATCAAAGATCATGATTTCTTTGAAGTGGAAAACGACCGTCAGCATATTCTGTGCAGAGAATATTATTATATATCAATTTTTTATTGTTGCCCGCGTTACACCCGGCTTTAAATTATTGTATCAAGAGCAGCGTGGTTTGGCACATTAAAAACAACGTGAATAAGGAGGAGGAATATGAATACTAATTAAATATGTCAGTTAACCGTCCACAATAAGAGTAAATATTCTTCCTTACTGCAAACGTGCATTATCTTATTATATTGAAACTCCGTGGGGGTTGTTTCGAAACAGGGGAGTTAAACAAGGCAAAACAATGATAGGTTCATAAATTACAACAGCTGGAGCGCCTTTTTCGGCAGTGTGAACGACGATACTGAACTTTGAAATTGGATGCTACGGACTAAAAAGCATTAGGAAAGAAAGAGAGCTTTCAATTGACATATTTTGACTCGACAGATAGGATAACAGTTTCAGGTACCCATTTGAGCTCTTTCATTTATCTTTTCTCTTTGTGAGAATTTTTAAAATAATTCTTTGCGAATCGCCTGAGTTTGACTGTGACTGCGACTCTTTTATTTTGTAACATAGTATGGACAGAGAGGCAGAGATGCTTCTTTTTTCTGCTTCGCTTTATGGCAGTTCTTTTTGGAACGTGGACGGAGTGGCACATGACTGTCAAAATCGAAGATTGAGGAATGGCGACTCATGTTCCCTAATAACTAGAGATATGTATACAAGGCATTAAAAAAAATGGATTAATTATGCTGTGAGAATTGAGATGACACTACTTCATTCACAACTTGATTGCATGAAAAACCGAAAGATTTGAGTTTTTATATTTTTCATGTTTTTATGTGCCAAAATATTGAAAGTAATTCATTTATTAATTTAAAAAGCAAACAATAGGGACAGTCAAGTTAATAATAAGGGATTGTGAATTTAAAAATAAATCATGTATCAGCGTGAGTTAAATCATGTACCTCAGTTTAGAAAAAGACATCACTTTTTTCAAACTGGGGTATTCAAACTACATTCTTATTCTTAGAAAATAAAAAAAATTCAAAGAAGTATTCAAACTACACCTTAAGAAATTGTAAATTTCTAAATATGAAAACTAATTTAGATAACGCAAAAAGTCATTGACGCGTGGGGCATTGCCTCCACCTAAAAGTTAAACTTGATATCAACTTCCCTCCTCTCAAATATGACAAGAAGTAGTTGTCCTTCCACCTGTAGTGAGAGAAACTAATTACCACATAAAATATTTGCGAGTCAATCTACTTCAACCACGTAACTTTTGGTATTAGTGATAATCCGTGTTTAATAACAGTTTGACAAGTAAAAGCCGTCTCCATAAAATAATAAAAATATGATACAACATTAAATTATGACTGCTGTTTCCACGGGACTTTTGAGTCCGGCTTACGGTAACGTGCTACCGTTGTATTTAATCTTTAAATTTATTTGTATGGATAGATTTATTGAGATCTAACGGCTGAGTACAATGTTAACCATAATTTTCTCCGGTACTTTCGGATTGGATTTGACATAATCCCAGCAATTACCCAGACAAAAGAGCGATGGCTCTCATGGTGGGGAGATGGGACGACAGATGTCTGCGCCGTTTGTATAGTCTCGTAGGACTTGACTAGCTTACAGAATCTGTAAGCTACAGACTGCAGCATCAGCCGTTGGGTGTGGAGTGAGAAACTAAACAATAGAAAATCGGATGGTGAGATGTTTGTCACAGAATCTGTACCATTGACAGGTCCAGTCTCGTATTGAATTTTCATTTTCCTCCTCGTTGAAGTCAAATCATAGATGACGCAGGTTCTTCCTTCCCTCTTCCCAAGGTTACATATTTCTTGACTGGCAACAGCTACTGCCCATCTTATCTAACCCACATGAAAACAGGGCAGCAAGCAAGCATTGGAAAGTGGAAACAATGCAGGAAGAGGAAAATGGATTAGTCGACTAGGATTACAACTTCCATCCAAGACCCGACATTGACTATGTCCGTGACCGTTTAAAGTGAAAGTAAAGGAACAAATCTTCAAAACAAAAAACAAATTGGCAAGTGAAAGTGATACAACTGTGATTATACAAGATATGAACCGATACAATCTCAAATACACATACTATGGTACGGTTTCTCCCTGGATTGGAGGATGATTTTCACCAAATGTCGGAAAAATAACCATAAACTCCTCGAATGATTGAAGCTACCAATAAGCCGCGATAACAAATTGGGGAAGCCTGGAAATCTCTTCATCGTAGTACCAATAATTAAAACAATTCTACAACAGATGCATTCTGCAACACTGGGAGGAGCCAACAGCCACACAGGCTATGCTAATAATAGTTGCAATCAGATTGCAGATCACCCTAGAACTCTCATTAGATGTCAGATGTAACAATTTATCTAGGATTCCAAAGTAATCTTCGAGCCATTGCAGGTGGAGCTAATCCTGGAATATCCCGGATGTCTTTGTTGTTCGGGTTCACAAGCTGCAATATCAAGATAAAAATGATGAGGCAAGTGCATGAACACAGGAAATATGCAGACAAGAGGATGTGTGGGGCAACCTGCACTGGCAGCATTTGGCAGAATGGCTTCTAAACGGTGAAATTTTTCTGAGGAGTTGACGAGGTAATCTAGTTTTTCTTTTTTCTTTTTCATTTTAGGGGATAAGGAATCATAACCTTGATTGATTAAAAGACTGAAAAAGTAAATGATACTTTCTGGGAATATACCCTTCCCAGCAACAGATTCATCATATGCTAAAGCAAATTTAGCTAATCTAGTTGATTTTTAGAATACTGTGCCGATAAGGATGTTAGGTAATAGTGCTTCAATATGTTCTTAAAAGGGAACAGATCCAAGTGCTTTTCCCCAAAATTATCAAAACTCTAATATTCTAGGTCGAATCAGGTACTTTCATGATCAAGCCATTTGTCCTCCGGCTAAGCTAAAATAAAGATCCTAACTTAACGAATACGTTAACCAGTTTTTTCATTGATAGACTTCAGTAAGTGTCCTGCAACAAGTTTTATCAACCTCACTGGCATTAAACAATAGATCACAAAGAAATTCTCATATCAATTTCCAATTAAGCAGTGGCAAATATTTGTGGAGTTAGCTATTGTGAAAGCACGAAACATTTAAACTAGTACACTCTCAGAAAGACCTAATAACATAGCCAATCCAGTCTAGACAAAGGCAAATCTGATGCTCTTGTGTAAAAGAAAGGTTTTGTGGTGAATGAAATGGTGATCGCATTGCCCATTGAATGACTAGAACAATCTCCATTTCAACGGGAAATCCCAATCTCCATTTAATGAACAAGTATAAATAGATTTCATACCTTCACTATTATAATGGCTATGACTCCAATGACAATAAGGAAGAGCATTGCCATAATGCACTTATCAGTAGCAACCTGATGAAATATAGTGAAGTGAGTAACATAATTACCCTGAACCTATTATACAAAAGAAAAGGAAGTGGATAATTCAGAGATTGACCTGCCTACCAATTTCCTTGACCAGTTGAGAAGCCTTCTTGATTGAAAAATGGATAGAGTCTAGCTCATTAACAATCCTACTCATTTGTTCGGTCTGAATATGAGACATAAAAATGTTCAGCTCCCAAAACCATATTTAGTCTCGTATAATGAAAACAAAGTAGCCAAAAGGATAAATTGAAGCTCAAAATTGCCAAAGTCCATAAAATTCAAATTCTTTGAATGCGGTCGAAATTGCAAACCTGAGCCTTGAGCGCTGCGGCTGTCTCTGTTCCAACGTTAATAGTTTCATGAACAACCTATCATAAGTAAGCAGAGGGGACAATTACTTCTTTATTTTGTGAACTACAGAACTTACAACCAAACTTTGGAACTGGAAACTGTAGTCTTCCTCTGAATACACACTAACCTGTTTTGATCTCTCAATGGCTTGATCAGTCTCATCCATCATTCGATTTCCACTATCCATTAGTTGTTGATTTGTCATAGCTGCAAAATAAATAGTCTCAACCTTAGAAATGCTTTGGTTGGAAGAAAACAACTCCTAGAGTTAGATTAACTGCAAATATGTCAAAGTTCAATTGCGTTTTACGTGGGAAGCGTGGTCTAATGCAACAGCATTTAATGGCGTACAAGAACATTACAAAAACAACAAAGTTGTGAAATTTCACAACTGTACAGATACCACGGAGTGAATAATCCAATTATTTCCGAATTCCTTAGAGAAAATACGCATTTTAGCGGTGAATGTATATTCTTGCAATGTTTTTATACCCAAATTTCCAACTATTATTTATAACACTTGAACCTCTATGTAGACAGAGCTATGATAAATCATGTTCAAGAATAGGCTATATTCTTACATGAAGCAAGCAAAACATTGTCTTCAGCAAACCCTTCATTTGGCCCGTCAAAGAGATCAACTCGTTTGTTGTTTTCAAGATTGGTTTGATGTCTGAAAGCCAACATCAAAACAATGTCAAAATAAGTGCAATTCAGGGATCGGAAGCATGACTGAAAATAATTTAACAGTCAATAGAAAACAATAACTACCACAATTACGGCACTGTATACATCATTAATGCAAGAATGCAAGAATGCAAGAGCTTTAATTATTAACATTTTGCCACTCCATGCCACAAGTAGAGTGGAAAAGAGAAAGTATGGAACTGTATACAGGTTGGCAACGAAAGGATCAACCCCACAAGAGAAGAAAAAATAATTAAAAAAAAATCTAAACTTACTGAAGTTGATGCAATCAACTTTTTGAGCATCATATACTTCCAGAGGAAAAAAAAAAAAGTTTCACTGAAACTCAGTAACTATACATGGTTGGACAGGAATCATAACCCATAAGAGAACACAAAAGAAATATGATATTCAAAACATTCAGATGCAATTTACATGAATAAAACTGCTCTCGAAGCTACAACCTACAAGAAGCAAAATAGTGGTAATTTTGAACATATGCAAACTTACTGCTTTTTTAGAGCCACATATGAGTTCAACTCTTTGACCTGCAAAGAAAATGCAGACAGCATCAAGCAAACTTTAGATATAAATTGACAAAAAAATACAACAATTTAGAGTGTCAAATTATCAATAGAGTTTAGAGATTGAAGCACACCATTGACTGTTTTTTTCTCACTTAGCATCTTGTTGGTTTCTGGATCATTTCTACCCTCTATATCCTTAACTTCTCTGTCAAACTCTTTGATAAGCCTGAAATGACACGAAGACATTGCTCGGTTTCAAACTAGAGAGAAAACATATTGAAAACATCACCAGCAGCATATTGGCCGACCAATCTAGACAGCAGTCATTGTGAGATATCTAGAATTTCAAGCCTAGCATCTAGAGATTGACAAACTAGAGTTCCCAAATTGTTTGGCAGCTTCCACTGAATCACACAACTTCAACCTCATTGAATTTGAACAGTCAATCACTACACAATAGCAAGTACAGGGTCGACGTCACGAATTTTGTAAATCTAGGAACGTCCTAATCTAATATTCATTTGTACTTCATTTCATAGCTAATGTTCTTCAAGGAAGTACGTTGCACATATGATATACTAGTTCAAAAATGTAAAAATCGCAAACGATGATAGTCATTGTCTATGATTGCTCTACTAACTAACAACAATTAGTTCAGGAAACGAACTAGATTATTGAGCAAAGTACATAGTAGATTCATATTGGAGCTAGAAAAGGAAAAAAATGGCTAATAATAAGAACAGTACAAATGTTAAATACCTTTTACATTCCCGCATCTTATCCGTAAGCTCCTCCAACTGCCTACTCTGCCTATTAACATCCTTGATCTTCTCCAATTTCTGGAATCCATTTCTGCAACAAAACACATAAATTTACAAATGTTTATATATGTGTATGTGTGTGTGCGTGTGTGTGTGTTTGTGTTTTATGTATTTCTTACGATAAAGCACGGAAAATGTCAGTGATTTGTCCATTGATCTCCGCTAAATCGTCGCTGATCGATGATAGATCCATCTCTCAAAAAAAAAATTCAAAATGCCGCTCGAAACTTTATAAAGCTTATACCGCCAAATTAATCATCACCAAAAAAAACTAACGAATGAAGCTCCTAATTAAAAAAAGAATAGAAAAGAAAAAAATGAAAACTCGAAAATCTCCTGTTCAAAATCAGATCCGCGGAGTCTCAATCGAAAATTGGCAATTTCAAATTCGGATTCGATCCGCACAATGTAGGTGGCTGTATCGATCGGGGAGATCAAAACGAGGACTTACAATGTCGCCCGATCTAAACAGCGTAAACAAACAATGTGTTATCGTGATTGACAGAATATGATTTGGGTGGGTTTATTTTTGTAATTTAATTTTGTTTTACTGTGTTCGTTTTTTATTATTATTATTATTATTGAGCTTATTGTATTGTCATTGGTTAGTTTTGGAGGTTTCGGCTCCGGGAGTGAAAGGTTTGAAAATAATTTAATTTTGTTTTATTGTTAGCGATAATTTTGGCCGCATTTTCGGGTAGTTTTTAAAAATAAACTGTAGCTTGTGGGGCCGTCAAGCACGCGGTGTCTTGTGCGCTCCTGCCTACTTATTAAGTGGTTTGGCCAGCTGGTGGGGTCCACTGATAGTATACCGTATCGTCGAACCCTGCTGACCGTCTGATTTGAAGATTTTTCGTGACGTCTACGGAATTCCCGTGGGAGGATCTTTCACCCCGTTGAAAAAGGATTTGTCCTTCTTTTTTCTGTTTTTTTTTTAATAGGAAAAAAAGATTAGTAATAACTTCAAAATAAACTACTCATAATAATATCAACTCTATATATTATGTCATGTAAAACCCTCATTCTTTTCATAATAGAGCGAGTACAGATATATTATTAAATTTCACAAACATATTATTAAATCACATATTTTTATAGTTAATTAGAAATTAATCTTTTTTAAATTATATAATTTAATAACGTTGCCGTATTTGAAAAAAATGAGATTATCTGCACCTCATATATATGTATATGTATGTGTGTTTATTCTTTTTTTTTTATAGTCTAAGAGAAATACAATCCAGAATTTATTAGTATTATTGGCATACCGAGCATTAGAAGGCCTTGCAAGCTCGAACTCATGTGCAAATGTTCTGAGAGCATGAAGCTATAAACAACTTTAGTAATCGCTCATTAATAGAAATTTAGTTAGGTCCTTTTTTTTTTACTATAAATATCTTAATGGTAATTGTTTTAATACTTTTAATAATATATTATAATATACATCCATTAGGTATAATAGAGATTTTTTTTAAATAATAAGTTATCACTTTTGAGCATTCAACTAAGTGAAACAGCTGAACAAGTATGTTAGAAATCCACTTCTTGATAGATTTGAAATAACAATCTGAATATTGAGCTTCACTAAAATTAAAAGTTAAATTAAATGTATTAATATTATGGGTTGTGTAATAATAATAATAATAATGTCTGATTTATAAGAAGACATAATTCTCCCACAAAATTGAAGGATTACTTATTTTTTATTTGTAATATCACTTGAAAGGAAAACAAAAACAATATAAAAAAGTTGATAATAATAAGATCCTTATCTTCACTATGTTATTATTCATGAGCATCACCAAATGATTCTTCTAATTTAACTCTTTAAATACTTATTTACTTATTTATCTGATAGATAGAAAAGAAAAAAAAAGTTATTTTTCAAAATACTTTTCAAATAAAAATAAGTATATATTATTTTAATCAAACTTTTTTTTTTTCATAAGTCATGAATTATGAGAAAAATAATATAATATTAAATTAAAGACTCCAAAAAAAACTCTTTAAATATGATTTTTCAAATAAAATAGTATTTTTCTATTTTCAATATTGAAAAAGAGAAATATGATCTCATTTGAAGAGTTTTTATTTTATTTTTATTTTTGGTTGACATGACTCTTCAATTAAGTGGTAAACTATCATTTGAAAAGACTTTTTATGCTGCTCTAATAATTACACAAATTGTGAATAATAAAGGACATTATCACAATTTATCTTATTTTATTTATTTCATTGCTTTTAATTTATTTTTTTTCAGTCACACCATCCCATATTAATGTTTATTTGTAATAGTATTCAAAACGAAAAAAAAACCTCATGTAATGAAAAAGAATAAAAGATGTAATAATAATTTAATTCTTATCTTTGATCTTTCAATCAAATAGTGGACACATTAATTTATATTAATAAGTTTACATTAGTAGTTTATATATGTATAATGTATATTGTGAAAAAAGAAAATGGAATAATGTTTTTGAGAGAAATTTTATAATATATCAAATATAATAAAACTAATTGATGTATGCATGACATACGTAATTGAATTTAATATAACTATAATAATCTTTTAAAATAAATACACACATGTTATAATATCATTTACTTATTTTATCCCTGTCATGTTATCTTTGCGATGCCCCATTATATTCTTCAATCTATTTTTTTTTGTTGGAGGGAATATATTCCTCAATTTAATTTATTTTATTTTATTTTATTATGAGATATATTCCTGAATCTTAACTGCGCATTTCTTTTTGCTTCTTCAGCTGCAGCATTAGTTACAAATACAAATAGAAAGGAAAGGAAAAATAGCCATTCCCTATCTCCCAATTGCGATGCTTGCGGCAAAGGTGAATAAAGATCGGTGTAACAGACTTGAAATTAACAGCAGTCAATGAACATCACAAGAACGTATGACTTGCATTAACAAAAATAACAATAATATATTACATTATACGTCACTCTTATTTATAACCAACCGAAAATGTGTTATGTAAATGAGAACGGGGAAAATGGGTGAAGAAATCTGAAAAGCGGCAGCGGTCCTTGATATTTGAGTCCAGAACATTTGACCATGCGAATCGCGCGTACAGGCTGATATGAGATCTCCTAATTCCTCCATTTAGGAAAGGAACGGAGAATCAGCAGAACATGGTGGTCGGTGGAACTCCCAGATAGATATCTACTTTGAGTGTACTGCTGTGCTGGCAGGTAGCCAGTCTGTTTGCCATTGCTGTTCATTTTAATTATGTAAAACGCCATTGCAATCTGCTACAGCCAATGTACTCTGGCGCCATTTAAAGCGGCCTATGGGCTGTGGTAATCAATAGCTCAACTCAAATGACTAGTCATGTCATGCCCAGCCAATCAAATTTTAAATACTCAAAATTATTAAGTAAAGATTTATTCCTACTCTCGAGATAAATATTTGATTAGTACAAACGCCGGTGATGTGATCGCCTGATCGGTGCATTTGAAACAGAAAGATCGGGAGTTGCTCTTTTAAAGCTATGTCCAACTTTCAAATAGATATTAAAAAAGTTTGGGAAATTATCTTTCAACCAATCTTTAATTATTGTAAATTTTTCTATAATTAAAATTAAGATTTATTTGTTATATTAAGTAGTTTATGGATATTCATATAATTATAATGTTTTATTTTAAATTTTTTATAGAATAAAATAATTGTTTAATTCATCTAAGAATAAACTAACTATTTATTATTAATAAAATGATTGATTAATACAAGTTTAAAAATAAAAATTGTACAAATAAAAACTATTTGGGGAATTGTCACTTTTTCTCCTACAGTAATTAACATATACCACTTTTTTCCTTACTGTTTTTATAATGGCAAAAAACCTCCCTGATAACATAAGTTTATAATATTACTCTTATTTTCAATTAATCTTTTATTTATATTTATTATAAATTAAATAAATCTCATGAATAGAAACTAAATAAAAAATTAAGCATTAAAAATAAGAAAATATATTTTGATATGAGCAAAAAATAATAATAAAATTTTTTTTCTTGTACTTATTTATTTTGTGAAAATTTTCTTATAATAAAATATTAAAAAAATTATAAAATGATAAAAAAATTATTATAAGAAAACTTGAATGATAAATAAAATTTTATTATAAGATAAATAATAAAATATTTTACCTATATTTTTACATTTAATTTTAAAATATTACAAAATATTTATTATAAGAAAATATTCACAAAATAAATAATTACAAAAAAAAATTTGTTATTAATTTTTTTACTCACATCAAAATATATATTTCTTATTTTTAATATTTAATTTTTATTTAATTTCTATTCATATAATTTATTTAATTTATAATAAATGTAAATAAAAGAGTATTTAAAAATAAGGATAATATTGTAAACTTATGCTGTTAAGAGGGTTTTTGGCCATTATAAAAATAGTAGAGAGGTAAATGGTATACGTTAATTACTGTAGAGGGGAAAGTGATAATTCCCCAATTATTTATTATTATTAAAATTTTATAGTTCCATTTATTATGGTCACTGCTCTTGATTCTTGATTTAAAGTTCAATGTTGATGCTGCCACCAATTTGAACAGTAATTTTGCAGGATTAGGAGCTTTGGTTAGAAAGTCAAATGGTGAGGTATTTACTATTGTAGATCCAAATAAAGTTGCTTTATCTATCAATTTTATATTAATATATAAAGAGTAATAATATAGGTATAAATTCTTATATATTTTTTTTTTTACAAATTGATGTGATATGATTTAAGTGATTGAATTAGATATATCTTAATCTACATGATTTATTTTATTATTTTATATTTTTTTAAACCAATAAGTTAATATCAAATTACTTTGTACAAAATAAATTCGTAATTATATCATCACTCTTAAATTTAAATTTTTTACCTACAATCGACCGACTTGGCTAGTTTATATCTGCATCAACGTGTCTATTTTTTGACCCTTAGATCTCTTCACCTCAAAACAAACTGCAGTTTTGCTAAAAAAATAGAGTTCGGGATACTTAACTTTCTAGAGTTGGTCATTAAATGATGTGTCATCCATTAATTCAAGAGTTACATGTTTATAACTTATAAAATTTCATATTTAACCATTTTGCTGAGATGTAATTTTTAGATATTCAAATGCATAAATGTAGCACTGCTCAAGTTTAAAAGGAACTAATCACCAATTTGAGAAAATAACATAAATAAGTGAAAATTAGGGGGGAGGGGGGCGAATGTTTTACCCTAGTTTAATTAATATTTTTGTTAGTATAACCATGTAGACGCGTGCGAGTGTGATAACTTTATGATTTTTAATTAAATTAATCTAATACTAATGAACACGAATGTTATGTGTGGTTAGGATAATCTAAAGGGGAGAGGAAGATTCCTTTAGTCGAATAATACCTTACGGAATTTAAATTCATTATTATAGAGTGTGAAACATCTTCGCTAATGCTAAAGGATTCGTCATTTACCGATTAACATTACATTATATTATGAGCGCCATTAAAAAATAATAATGATATACTTAATACAGTTAGCATTACAATTAGTACACCATCACCACAAGACAAAAGAAAATTTTACTCTAAGATTTTTTTTATATCCCTTATAAATTTCCTCTTGTCTTACGTACATCATTATTCTTATTAAAAAAAAAGTATTGTGTAGCTTAAATTGTATTTAAAATTTTAAATATATATTTTTAACTCTTTTATTTTTTATGAAATAACATCTATATGCAGAGGGAGCTCAATAGATAAACATATAAGAGATTTTGGTGTTGATGGGGGCAATGACGAAGCTAAAGGTTGCAACCCAGATTAGTTTTTTGAAAAAAAATTAATTATAATTTATGAATTTATCTTTATTTATACTTATAAAAAAATAAAAATAAATTTAATAACCCACCCCAAAATATAGTGTTAGCTTCGCCACTGGATAGGGGAATCTAGTGTGATCCACGAACTAGAAAATATTGCTTCCATGATGTTTCTGAAAACTTGTGGATTGTTGTTTGACGTTAAAAAAGAAAAAAAAAAACTAAATATTTCGTTTTCAAAATACTTTCCAACATAAACATTTAATGAAATACTAGATTTATTTATTAGTTCAAAGATATATTTGTTCTTCCTTAAGTAATTATAATTTATAAAATAGTTCCGGATAATTTTATGAAATTATATATATATATATATATATATATATATCTTTTTTTTTTCAAATACCCACAAAATCTTTTTCCTAACTCGTCAGTGACTCTTCATTGTCCTTTTATCCGCTCGTTCCGCTTCTCCATTCTGCTTTGTTATTATTGTTCTCCTTTTTATTATTAATTTATTATAAAACCCAATCGATTCGAGGAAAGCAAACTCAGTGCTCGTTTAGCACACTCTACGAAAACCCATTATTGTCCTTGAAGGAATCGGTACTCATGTTTGAATAGGGGTAATTCGGACATCTAACAAAATCCGTAGCACTGCTGGAGGACTTTTGGGGAAAAGAAAGAGCAAAACAAAGACGAAGGCAACAGCTCTGGCCATAAACTCGCCGTGTTTGTCCTTCCATGCATTGCCGCCCATTCACACTCTTTGAAGCTTTCTGAAAAATCTTAACGTGATCAAATCTCTGGTGAGTTTTCTCTTTCATTTATGTATATTTTTTTTCTGAGTTTTATGTTCGGCCCTCTGCGTTTTAGTTTTGGTTGCATAAACTGTTGTTTTCAAGCATTGCAACGTACAGTACAGAGCTCATAAAGTTTCCTCCTTTACTCGCCGTTAGACTAGAACGTTGCCGTAAGTTTCCTCTTTTTTCTCGCCGTTAGACTAGAACGTTGCCATAACTTTCCTCGTTTTCTTGGTGCATAAACTTTTTTTTTTTCAAACGTTGTAATGCAAGAGAGTTAAAGTTTGCTCCTTTCCTCGCCGTTAGACCAGAACGCCGCCGTCAGTTTTCTCTTTTTCTCGCCGTTGGTTGTTACCTTTTTTAGTACCACCGTCTGTCGCTTTCATTCTATTTTCATGCTTACTTTTGTATAATCAATGAGTTATCTGCAGTCTGCAGCGTGCCTTCCTTTTTTTTTTTCCCCTCCCCTCTTTGTGTTTTTGTTTCTGTAGCATTCTCCTCTCTTCTTTTTCCTCGCCGGAGACCTAAAAATTTTTCTGTAGCATTCTTCTCTCTTCTTTTGCTGTTTGTTTTGTGTTTTTGTTCTCTCTTCGTTTGTGTCTGTGTTTTCGTAAACTTTCTTTTGTTGTTGTTCTGTTGCGTGTATGTAGTAAATGTGTTTTATATTTTTCTTTGAATTTGTGACAGTGGGAAAACTGAATTTTTGCAGATGAAGAGGCAACCGGTAGCAAAAAGAACCCGTTCTCAAACAAATCGTATGATTGAGGAGAAGTATAAAAAACTTAAGGAAAATAAAGGACAAGAAAAATATGGGGCTGAATCGTCTAGTTATAAGGCTAATGAATCGTCCAGTTCTAAGGATGATGAATGTGTGAAAGTATTTGAAATGGACAATGTGAGTGACAAGGAGGAGGGGACTAGTGGTTTTTTGTCAGAATCAGAAAGTGACAATGATGGAAGTGATCCTTTGAGGCCAATTGTAGTGGATTGTTGTTCTGAAGAAGATTTGGATTTAGATGCAGAGAATAGTAGTTTGGGGTCAAAGACAACTGATGAGTATGTAATTAATGATGATTACGTGGATGATGATGGCGATGATGACGGTGAGAAGGAGGAGGAGGAGAGGGAAACTGATGATGAAAGTTTACTGGAAGCATGCATGAAAAATAAGGGGAAATTAAAAAGTTCAACCAAGGGAAAGCACAACCGTGTGCTGAAACATGATCATATTGAAAGAATTATTCTGAAATCCATTTTGAATACGGAAGAAACTCCCTCAGAAGATTATCCATCTTCCAGCAGAGAGGTTTTAAGAGACGAGATGAGTCAATCATTCAATGATGATGAGGAGTCAACTCCATCAGAGAAATCAGAGTGTGATGATGGCTTGGGTTATCTCTGGGCTGAGATGGACTTTGCTCGCAAAGTCAGCGAGCTGCATTCCACTAACTCTCCCATCGTATGTCGAGTTTGTAATTTGATTTAGCACAAAAGCATTATATTAGGATTGTTTTTATTGATTTAAGTTTTTATATTCTTTCTTAGATTGCATTGTAACCTATTATTGTTTCCTGTTGGCTGCTTGACAATGTTATTCATAAATTACTCTGTGAACAAGTATTGGCAATTAGATTTTAAGCAATGTCATTATCATCCATATTGTAATTAAAAAGTAAAAAACAGGCTTACTCTTTTTTCTTTTTCAGGTGTAGGCTTTAGTTTAAAGGATATGCATGTTGATTTAATAGATTTAATTCAGGTTCCAACTTCAAATTTATATGTCGTAGACAGAAGTGAAATTGCTCTGTAGTAATTAGTACATCTATTGCTCTTTATTCTTTAAATTACTTCTAATTTTTATGAACTTCTATTTTACATCAGAGGCTTATGGAATAAATTGATGATGCAAGGGTCAAATGCATGACTTTGTTGCTGTACTATATTATATTGATTCATATTCTTAATTGTGATCATTTAGCATGAAAATATGTTTGTTGAATTGATGAGGCATATGCTATAGTTAACAAATTTATGATTGTTTTAGCTAATCAAATTCATTATATTTTTGTTTATTGTTATTTGCATTTATGACAAAGAAGCTTGACTTTGTTGCTGCCCTAAATTATCTTTATTCATATTCTTAAATGTGATTTTTAGTAATAATAATATGTTTGTTGTACTGTTAAGGTATATATGTTCATGATTAGTGTTAACAAATTTATGATTTTTTTAGCTGATTAAGTCTATTATATATTGTGTATTGTTATTTTGCATTTGCGATTAAAGATGCTTGACTTTGTTGCTGTTCTAAATAATTTTGGTTCATTTTTTAATTGTGATCTTATAGCATGAATATGTTTGTTGAACTGATTAGATATATATGTGTTCATGATTGGTGTTAACAAATTTATGATTGTTTGCTTATCAAATCTATTATATTTTGTTTACTGGTATTTGCATTTATGAACGAAGAATGTGGTAAACAGAAGTTGTTCCTTTTTAATTAGCAGGTTGAAAATGAAGCTGCTTCATCTAATGAGGTTGAAACTGTGAAAACTCATTGTCAACGAGGGGATCATGATCTCATCCTTAATGAGGAATACGGTCTTTATTGCACAATCTGCTCTTATATGAAGTCAATTAAAGATATTGATCCACCTTTTGTAAGTAATGACTTTTATGTTTTTCCCGAGTAGGAAATTACTTATTAAAAGATGTATATTGCACATTGTTTGTTATGGATTTAAATTATATTCATGAGCTGAATGCTTACTAAGATTTCAATTGCTAATCTGGAATTGGAGCCAAAACATAGTAGATTATGTTAATTTGATTGATTTATGACAGAAGCTCAGTTTTTAATTCTTTTTGACTCTCATATCTCTCTCTTTTAATTTTTTAAAGAATAAATTAAGCATAACTTATCTGATTTTTTAAACTTTGTTTGGGATGTCGCAGGCTACATCTCCTAGTAGAAGAGCAGAATGGAGGGAGTACAACAATGTGGATCCTTCATTTCTTGACGACCTTAAGAGCCGTGACTCTGGTTTTGACTCCCAGTCAGGCTTTGATCCCTTTACTCATGCCCAAGGCACAGTTTGGGAGCTTGTTCCTAGAGATGTTAGGAAAAAAATGTTTCCACATCAGCATGAAGGTTTTGAATTTATCTGGAAGAATATTGCTGGAGGAATAGACCTTGATGAGCTGAAAAACTCAACTAGTACTGGTGGTGGAAATGGATGTATCATATCGCATGCTCCGGGGACTGGGAAAACCGGTCTGACTCTTGTATTTCTGCAAGCATATATGAAATTGCATCCAAGATGCAGGCCTGTCATCATTGCTCCCCGCAGCATGCTGCTTACTTGGGAAGAAGAGTTTAAAAAGTGGGGAATTGACATTCCCTTTTACAACTTGAACAAGCCAGAGTTGTCTGGAAAAGAAAACAATGGTGCTGTGGCTTTAATGGACAACAGGAAATGTGGACAAAGGAAAGTGCGCCTTATACGGTTTGTGAAGCTCTATTCGTGGAAAATGGGGACAGGGATTTTGGGACTTAGTTACGGGTTATTTGAAAAGCTTGTTAGTGGTGATGAATTAAGTGGAATCCTTCTTGACCTTCCTGGTCTTTTTGTCTTTGATGAAGGACACACTCCTCGAAATGATGACACTTGCATGTTTAAGGCTCTGAGACGGATTAAAACAAGGAGGCGTATCATCCTCTCAGGGACTCCCTTCCAGAATAATTTTCAGGAGCTGGAAAATACTTTAAGTTTGGTGCGGCAAGAGTTTGGAGAGGTGCTATGTACTGTTAGAAAGAGTGGGCGCGAGAAAAGTAAAGCAAAACATGCCTCTCTGATCAGTTCCATTGGTAGATGTGCCAACCACAGAGATGATGAGAAACTGAAAGAGCTCAAAGAGAAGATTGCCCCATTTGTGAATGTACATAAAGGTACAGTGTTACAAGAAAGTCTTCCTGGACTGAGGCACTCTGTGGTTATTTTACAGCCAGACGGGTTTCAGAAGAGGCTCTGTAAGGCTGTTAAAGGAGTAAAGAGCTTTGTTGAATTGAATTATTGTGTCTCTTTAATCTCTGTGCATCCTTCTCTCTTACCTCAGCAATTCTTTGAGAGTTTTGATGTTGACAGTGCCAAATTAGCAAGGCTCAAATTGGATCCAGAGGCTGGAATTAAGACAAGGTTTCTTTTGATCCTCCTTGAGCTTAGTACTAATGAAAAAGTTTTAGTTTTCAGTCAATACATAGAGCCTTTAACCCTGATAATGGAGCAGCTGAGACATAGATTCAACTGGAGAGAAGGGCAGGAGGTATTATATATGGATGGCAAACAAGACATGAAAAAGCGGCAGTCATCCATTAATGTTCTCAATGATCCATCCAGTCAAGCAAGGATAATGCTTGCCTCGACAAAGGCTTGTTGTGAGGGAATAAATCTTGTAGGGGCTTCTAGAGTAGTGCTGCTTGATGTTGTATGGAACCCATTTGTGGAGAGACAAGCTATAAGCCGAGCGTATAGGCTTGGTCAGAAAAGAGTTGTGCATGTTTACCATCTGATTACATCTGAGACATTGGAATGGGATAAATTACGTCGACAGGCTAGGAAAGTCTGGTGGTCTAATATGGTGTTCGCTTCTTCGGATGGAGGTGGTAATGATCAGACAACTGCATCTGAACCATTGGAGGATAAAATTTTAGAGGAGATGGCTCGACTTCACAACAATCCATCTGAAACATTGATTAATGCTATAATCCCTCAGCCCAAAGAAACTGAGTTGATTGAGACTTTTGGCGAGTTTCTGAATAAGAGCTCTTGATCGTATGTTCAACAATCTTCTTAAAGATGGTTTGTTTAATCAGTAAATTATGTGAGTCATATTGCAAAATGTTATGTTTCATTAAATGAAGTTAGTGTGAGTTTCATCGACGCCATTTGATATTTTGTGATTTCCTTCATTGTGAGATTGTAATCCAGTTTACGGTTAAAAGTTTTGAAATTTTGTCTTAATTATTGATGAGTTAATTTGGTATTGTATACCAAACATGCTGGCATGGTGTGCAGGCCCTAGGATACCAGATATTGTTTAAAGAAAGATGCCTATTCCCCAGTATGTATTTATCTCCAAGCTGTTGTGTTGCACAGAAACTGCTTGCTCTTGCAATGCTCTGCTGTATTCTTCAAGGTATCTGGGAGCTAAGCTGATATATCATGAACTTATGCTGCTATGGCTTATTTTTTTGGGTTTGTGCTTGGGAGTAACAAAAAAGATATCTGAGGATGAGGACAACACAGCGGCCGCCTAACAGAAATGTCTTGTAATTTGTGTGGAAACTTTTAGTGATTATACCGTGTTAAGCTACATTGACATCCCCTTTTTATACAAATTCTTTTGGAATTAAATATTTCTTTCTCCGTTTTTTTTAAGAACATATTTATCTTATTTGATGATTCTACTCTGTGCTTATGTCTTATGTCGCCTCTACATACATGCCTTTTTGAGTTGTGATTATATTAAATAATTCTGGAAATATTCCTCCTTTGGCTTTTTTGTGGAATTGGTTTATCAGGATGTTAAAGAGTTGTCTCTGTAAAATTGTATGCGAGGGTGAATTGTACTAAACAAGAGATTATGTTGTTTTTGGTCCTATCATGGCTGTCTGGTCCTGAAGGAACTGTAGACTTGCTGAAAAAGAAGGTTTTAGTCTTTGAGGATATATGACAGGGCAGTGGGTATGCTAGAATCTGTCAAATCCGCGCATCAACATATGGGTTTTAGTCACTAGGGTATTATGAATAGTCCTATCAATGTGGCTTCCCCGAGGCTTCATGGTAAAAGATGAGTGTGGATGCAGGTGTAAATTCCAGGGCAGTTTTGGCTGGTCTCGGTGCAACTGGAGAGTCTGTTGAAGCCTTCATCAAATTCACCAAGACTGGAAGCCTTTATAAACTAGTAATCTGCTATGTACTTCTGTAGTTTCTAATCCCGTACAAAATCTTGAAGTCCTGGTCTGTAGTTTTGTTCAAAGTACTGTGTTCAGCACACTGAGGATCCTAATAGGGCCTTGTTTAGAGATGCACGGACATGTCTAATCCAAAGGAACTAGCAATTTGCAGAATAATTTGCTGTGATGAAGAAATCAAAACTTGTCATATACTCTCAAATTTTCAGCAAGTCTGGCAATGATTAATTACACCATGAAATGATTAATTAGGTTAAAACTGTGAAAGCAGAGGTTAATTTATTATTATGCCACATTATTATTAACAATTAAAAAATGTTAAATAAAGAATTAGAGAATACTGTGTGGACTTGTATAATTGTTTAAAATTCTTATAGCGTCTTTTATGCTTCTTTTGTTTTTTCATAATTAAGATAATTACATCCTAAAGTTAGTATTTCATACATGCGTTCGCACATTTTTTAAATTATAATTTTATTTGACTCTCATGTTTTCTTCTTTACAGTATGTAATAATTAATTTGGTCTGTTAGAAAGGGTATTTTCTAGGAGAGCATAGAGTAAATATTTTGAATTGAATCTTTTGTTATTAGCTTATATTTTTTTAAATCATATTGTGGGCAATGGAACTGTCCACCAGTCACTTGGCTTGTTAGATGGCCAGGGAAATTTTGTTGCAAGAAGTGGAGGTTTGAACTTATGAAACTTTAATATTATTTTATGTTGGTTAGTATAATTTTAGATTACCTTCTCTTTAATTGACCATCTTCAAATTATTACCTTTTATTTTTAAAAACTACAAGTTCCTTTATTTTTATTTAAAAGATACGAAAAAAAAAGAGAGTGGCTTGATGATTTTTTTTAATCTTCTTAATAAAAAAAATATGAGTAGTCTAAGATTAAAAGAAATAATGAAGTAATTTAAAAATAGTGAATGGGGGAAAATCCAAAATTAACCTATGCAAATACATTTTATCTTATAGAATCAGTGATATGCAAATACATTTTACTTTTTCTTTTTAACTTTCGTATTAATGTAATTTTATGAACTGAGATGGCAGAAAGTAAAAATGAAAATCCCAGTCTTCAAAACTGGAAAAAGATACGAAAGCAAATAAGCAATTATGCCATTTTAACTCAATAACTAAAACAACATGGGGCCTGGGCTTTGTTATGGTACATGAATTGCCTTTGCATATGATGTGTTGCTGGGCTTTCATAGTTTCATTCTCATTCTCATCTGGGCTCGATTAAACGTGATAGTAGGACTCAGGCTGCCCGCTGGGGGATGGGCTTACTCGTTTGTTCTTCTTTAAGTTGACCCGCTCCGTACCAGGAGAAAGTTATCCAATCCACTTGACCCGGGTTTTTAACCCGACTCGACCTTCCATCGCTATATAAAATCCGAACAAAATGCATGCGCTGGGGTTAGGGTTTCTTTTGTCGCTCTACGTCTCAAACAGCCGCTGCTTGTTGAAGAGCTACAGACCTTTGCTCCAACGCCACTATGGTACTACCTCGCTCTCTCTTTCTCTCTGTTTAGATTTTGGTCTGTTTGTTAATGATGATAAAGAACTACAAATGTGTATAAAATTTCTCGTGATTCCGATTTGTCGATTTGACTTGATTTTTCCTTTTTTTCCCCTTAATCTTTATCTGTATTTGTGGAATTAGGACTAGGAGTGGTTTTGTTTTTCAAATTTGTTTAATGTTTATAAATTTGAATTTTGTTGTTTTAAAATATTTCTGCTCATTTCCCAAATTGAAAAATTGATGCCTTGTTTTGTCTCAATTCCTTATAAGATATGATCACTTTCACTACATTATAGGTTTCCAAATTAATGGTTTTATATATAATACATAAAAAAAGAGTATTTGGAATGTGGAATTACTGTGTTTGAGAGCGTATAGGTCTTGCTCTGTCTGCATAAATGAGTATCTTTTCTATGTGGTGTTCTAAGCTGAATCATTTTTCTTTGGTGCAGACCAAGCGTACGAAGAAGGCCGGAATCGTTGGAAAGTATGGTAGGTGCCAACTTATTATTCAAATCTTGCTTCTCTCTCGTTTTATTATTATTATTTTTTTGTTTGCTGTGGGGCGTAATAAATGGAGGTTGGAAATAAATTTGATATTTATCACTTGTGCTGTTGTTTAATATCAAGTTTTGGTTGATCTCTATGGATCCATGGTTTGCCTCTTGATGCAGGTACCCGTTATGGTGCCAGTTTGAGGAAGCAAATTAAGAAGATGGAGGTTAGTCAGCATAGCAAATATTTCTGCGAATTTTGCGGGAAGGTATGCCATCCATGGTTATATATTGAACCTATTGTGATTAATATTGTTTGCCAGTGTTAGGACTGATCTTGGTTTCAAACCTATACTTTCTGCTGCAGTATGCGGTGAAGAGGAAAGCTGTTGGCATTTGGGGCTGCAAGGACTGTGGGAAAGTCAAGGCAGGCGGTGCCTACACTTTGAAGTAAGGATCTTCTTTGAACTGCTTCTCGGTATCTTTATTTTTAGCTGTCCAAGTAGTAACTGGTGGTGTTGTTAATTTTGCAGCACTGCTAGTGCTGTGACTGTGAGGAGCACAATCCGTAGGTTGAGGGAGCAAACTGAAAGCTGAGCTTAGCACCATTGGCTTACTCCCGTGTCTTAGGTCGTTTGATCTTTAGTTTCGGATACAACCTTGAATGTGTCTTAGGTCGTTTGATCTTTAGTTTCGGATACAACCTTGAATCATTTTTGATGTTGCGTTATTTAACAATTTCATGTTTCTAGATGCAAAACAATTGGTTGTTGGGACATGAAACTTTTGGCTGTGTTTTGACTCTTGAGATGTTCATTCGCTATTTTTCCTATGAAATTATGTTATCTAGTGGGTTGATTAAATTGTTTTATAATACCGTTATGCCTTGTGCTGCCGTTCTACTGCAACCAACCAATAATTATATTTTTATGCTCTGCAAAGTTAATTTATACGCATCAGACAACCTCATTTGAAACTCTAAAACCAGTTTATTACCGTCTCAAATTGTTTGGATACATTTGAGACCTTACGATACAAACAAGTTGTTATCATATATCTGGACGTGCTTTCATATGTTACAGCCATGAACACAAAGGATTTGCATTAGATACAAGTAAGGGAATTTCCTTTCAAATCAGATTCTGATTTTGGAGGAAAAATGTGATTCCCTTCGCACGGTACGCTGTTGTTCCTAATACTGGAGAGTTCCACAAGTGAAAAGAAGCATGGGATGGGTGGGGAATCTAAATGGTGAATACAAGTCAATGTATGAGCGAGAGTTGTCTCTACAAACAATTCATTTAGTACTGTTATTTTAGGTAAGAAGCCAAGTTATGGACGCAACTCTTTCCATTAGTTCCAAGCCACAGAAACCTGGGCTCCTACGTCGAGCCATCTTTCTGATATGTCGTCAAGGTATGCTGGATTAAAGCATTCCATCAACAACTCAATTTGATAGAAATAGTGATTCAAGTGGATGGGATTCAAACTGACATCCATCTTTTATTATAAATGACGTGGTCATCCGTCTGCACCACCAAGCCAACTCTAATATATCACCACTGCTATCTACATGTCAATCACCATATTGTTCTCTTAAATTCAAGATTTGATTTTTTGTTTCTCGATCTTCATTTTTCTTGGGTTTGGGCTTGAGTTTGAGGAGTTGACTTTTCGGTGATCCAAGTTTTATAAAGCTAGTAAAAATAACTTGATCTGCCAATGCTTTTTAATGCCAATATCACAAAATCACCAGGTGCACACTGAGATACCTATCTTCGAAGGGTTTCTTCATCTTCTGATTCTACCAGATATAATTTCTCCAGATTTTTAACTCCAATAAGTCCACGAGGCATCCGAGCCACTGGCTGAAGGACAGTCGGATTGGCATACATATCGGCGCTGAACTCACAAACACAAACCATTATCCTAAAAAAATCAATGGCACGAAACTTATTTTTGTGACAAACAACATCGCAGAACTCCCGAGTCGTCGGTGGTGGAGGGGTGGGGGGTGCAATGTGATCCAAGATTTAAAACCTGGTCTAAAATAAGCCAATAATTTACCTGTACTACCGTAAATAGTGTGTCATCAAAATACAATTTTTTTTTTTCTGATGTCAATAATCAACAACTCGATAATGACAAAATAATCTGGTGATAAAAAG
Organism: Citrus glauca; assembly: GCA_029633175.1. Taxonomy (NCBI): domain Eukaryota; kingdom Viridiplantae; phylum Streptophyta; class Magnoliopsida; order Sapindales; family Rutaceae; genus Citrus; species Citrus glauca. The sequence goes on along the minus strand of JAQOOD010000003.1, from coordinate 2,010,738 downwards.
AAGGTCGCCATCGAGTTTTGACCAATTCGCCATTTATAATTGAGAACGAGATAGAGATCCGAAAAAGCATTTTTCTGCTGGAAGAACAGAATTTTGATGACAATCTCTGAAGACGGACGCAAGTCTATCGTCCAGCACAACGGGTTTCCGACTGCTAACAATAATTAGTTTTAAAACACGTGTAATAACTTTTTTTAAAAATTTTATTTTTTTCAAAAAAAAATTATCTCCCATCAATCACAAAATAGAAAGTGTATGTGCCGTCGCCACAAGTTTTTGATTAAAATTAATCCTAAAATTACGAGCAGAAACTGTAAAACAATTTCATGCCATCAGAATGCAATCAAGCGACATGGTTGAGCAAATCCTCCAACAATCGGAATCAATGTGGGCAATCTTCATATCCAAACTTCCACAGAGCGTGCTTCAACCTATTAATGTGCTTACGGAATCCAAATGCATCGTTAGCCCTTTTGTTGCAAGAAAAGCGGATCTCGTTCTTGCGACGATCTGTTCTTTTATTAATTATTGTTTATTTGAAATCTGAATGAATAGAACTTTAGCCAAAATCTAAATGCATATATATATATATATATATATATATAAAGGGTAAAAGTACAATTTTTAGAATAGAAAATAAATGTATTAACTGAGGGCATTATTAAATTAATAATTAAAATTCTATTTTAATGTTTTGCCATTCATTTAAAAGTTATAATCTTTAATTTTCTCATTTAAAATTAAACATCTTATAATTAAAAAACAGTTATAAAAATAACGAAACCCTGGCTGAGGTAACGCTTGAAATTACGATGGGCGTAGAAATTTCGATTTTTAGATTTTTGATATGAGCGTTGAATTAAAACATATTAAATACTAATGTATTTTAATTAGTTTTCTTGCGTTTATTAAGTTCGATGATGAAACAAATGCAATACAGTACGCATAATGCTCTGCTTGAATCCAATATCAGAGGGTTACTCCACTATGTGGGTGCGTGAAATGTGAGGCAACAAACACAAAAAAGTCGTCAATCAAAGTGGCAGTTATGAACAAAGAATTAAAGGCATGATGGAAGACGACACTGCGTGGCAAGTAAAGAACTCAACTCCACCAAAAAGAACCCCAAGTTGCAGAGAAGCTTAGGCCGCTAAAATTGAAAACAAATAATCGCTTCACATGCCGGTGAAATTTGCTTATGATACTATTCAAATATATATAAGAAAAGGAAGCCTACATTGTTATAATAAGGAAGACTACCAAAAGCATACTTCCAAATGGAAGCCAAGTGAGACACAATTTGGCTGAAGACTCTTGAGCTTTTCCCATTTCAGCATCATGGCTTGTGAATCTTGAACCCAAATACTCTAGGAGCATAGCTCTGTACTGCCTTCTGTGGCTTGAGGTGCCCGTAAGTCATCAGGAAGAGGTGAGGAAACGTCGTTCCAAAATAGGCTCCATCAATGTCTAGATACAGTTAAAGAAACTTAGGAAATATTTGCAAAGCAATGCCCCAAGCACAGGGTGTTGGACTAAAAACATTGACTGAACTCCACAACTATCATGCACTAGTCTCAGTTGAAACAAAAATAAATCACATGCCATAAATCACATGCAAGAACCAAAATATATGAAGCTGATTCATAGCTGACATGCAAGTTCTCAAACAAATTATAAAGCCATCCCCTTAAACATTTGTATCTGGCGAAACTTCTGGTTTTATCACCCTAAAGGTCAGAAGTAAATAGAAATAAACAATATCACAGAAAAGACAAAAAGAAATTTTGAAGGATACTACCTTGATACTTGGACCTAGGGTAGTAAATATCTTCACATCTGGGGCAGTATATTTTCACAGTGCTTGAACGAGGAATGTCCGATTGACCAACCGGAAGGCAGGGTTGTCCACAGCAGTAGACTCTGGGACATCTCCCAAAGTCATAGTTCTTGTACTTGTCCAGCTGCAAAAATTCCATAGCCATTAGTGCTATCCAGTGCCTACATTTTGGTTAATGAATGCACAGAACTTCCAACAAATTATTGAGAGCAAAATCTCACCATAGCAGCCATTCCTTTGGTAGTCAGTATGTATCGAGCATGAATTAGACCATAAAGCATCTCTGCTGCAGATTCAACTAATTCATTTTGTTCTTCAGTGAACATTTCACCTATAAATTCCAAAACATTAAATTTTTGGTCACCCAGGAAAAAAAAAAAAAGAAGAACAAATGACACTATGTATACAGCCAACGCATCAGCAAGACATGACTAATTTTGTGAAGACAATCAGAACAACAGAATTCAATCAAGAGCCGCCTAATAACAATATAACTTAATTATGAAATTGGAGTAACATTGCAACAGTATGAATTAGTGTGAAGAATCATAACTTAACTAAAACAGCAATCACTTAATTTACATAACAGACTTCAACAAGAAAATATGCAAACAATGAAACAAAAATGCAATGCACCCTTACTACACAAGCTTACCATGAGAGGACTCAACATCCAAAATCAAGTCAAGTGCATAATCATAATATGGAACTTGACCGCTTAGCCCACAGAGGTTAAAATCATCTTGTATATAGTCATCATCCACTTCACAGAAGAATTCATTTCCTCGAAGATTGCAAAACCATGAGATCCAAGATGTGTCATCTCCCTCAGAACCACTGACATCTGACTCTTCACTGTCTGTTTCAGATTCTTCTACAGCCAAATCAGATAAGTGTTTGCATCAAGGAACTGATGAAAAAAAGCAGGTGAAGTATTATAAAGCACGAGAATGGTTTAAGAAAATGAAACATAGAAATTGAAAGGGGAAAAAAAAGATAAAGGTGCTAGGCCTTCAAAGGACTCATTCTGTTTCTTAATAATAAAATTAACCAATGGAAAATAAATTGATCATGGCAGTTTAATAGCAAATATCCATATGAAATCATTTCACAAACAGAGAATGAGCTATCACATAGCTCAAAAGTAGAAAACAAGAATTGAGGTCGTCTAGAGTGCAAAGACTTGTTTTATTTCTTAATAATAAGATTAACCAATAGAAAAAGCAGCATAATAGCAGTCAGAGCACAAAATTCAAATCTAGAGTAAGCAAATTAAATAAATTGATCATGGAAGTTTAATGGTAAATATCCATATGAAATTATTGCAGAAACAGAAAACTAGAATTGAGGTTGTCTAGAGTGCAAAGCAAGACACAGACATAGAAAAAGTAGGATGCATGCGGCAGAAATACTAAAATTTATTAATCCAAAGTTCCAATCTGACTCCTCAGTTATAGTTCCATCAAAGACCAAATAAGTCATTACAAAATTTTTACCATTTTAGAAGTATAATGAGATAATATATTTCATTTTCACGTTCTCATTAAAGGTAACAGTGCTTCCAAGTTAAAAATTTTTGAAAGAGAATATCACTTTTAAACAGAAATAACATGTATAAAAGACGAAGCTTGTCTAAAAGCAAAGCATACTCTTAACAAAACCCCACTCCATCACATTCCTGTTCCCTTATTTTTTGGCCCAAAATGTTAGTTCTGTTTTGGTAGAGCAAGAATTCTCACAAGCAACATGAAAGTGACTTGTTTAAATCATTTTATCATCCAACACTAGCAAAATGACAGATGCCCATCTCAGCAACCGCAAAACAGTAAATTAAAACATTAACTCTCTCTAACATAATGACTTATCAATTTCAAACTTTAAAGAAACAAAACTAAAGAGTTACGTCTTCTAGAGTTCGAGAACCCAGCTTCGTCAATATATTCACTCACTAATATTTTATATAAAAAACCAATTCAATCAAACAAATCAATTCCCACATTCACAGTCGACGATCATGTTGCACATCCTTGAGTAATTGCAAACTCTAGAAAACATGCAAAAGACAACTTTTTATAGTCTCTTGCAGCTGCCGTTTCTTAGAATCAACCACACCAACATTGATGCTAACTTTGGGATCCTTCACCTCCACAATAAGAAATGTAAAATAACCAAAAAAAGTCTTAAAAAACAAAAAAGGATTTTTTTTCCCGTTCACTTACCAAACAAACAAACAGAAAAAATTCTCAATTAAATAAAAAATAAGATATTTCAAATAACAAATAAAATCAAATTTATGATAAAGAAACAAATATACATAAAAGGGCAAAAACTTCCAAATAAAAGGACAAATATTTCTGCTTATCTGATGCATGAATACGGATTTTACCATCAGAAGCATGATTTTTGGAGAGAGAAGCGGAGCGAGAGTCTCGCTGATGATCAGACGGATGCTTCCCCAAGAGAACGGACATATCCTTGCCGTTGATCGTCGTTCTCGAAGTGGAGGGCGAAGATCTCTCCAGCTGCTTATCTAATGCATCGTTAATCCGCTTCCGATCAACTGGTCCGACAACCACTTCCGACTTGGACCCACCGGCCCCTCTCTCTCTATACATCTTGAATCCTCCTTCGCCGATGACGATTTTTTTTTATTAAAGGCTACACGATTATCACCGACGCATGGCGCAAGAAATGACCACACTAACCCTGCCTAGGGTTTTTGATGGGAAGCAGTTTGTTTTTTTTTTTTTATATATATATATATAAGGCTTAGCGGCTCAGCCCATGCTGTCTCTTGCTAGAGATTATTATTGAGTTAAAAAAAACAGGGCAAAGAGAATGACAGATTTAGAGAGGAAGAGAGAAGGATAGTGGGATAAAATCGGAAGAATAATATATATATTTTTTTTCGTAAGGTTCCGGCGAGGAGGCCGATAAATCGGCGGGGACAGTTTGGTCCCTTTACTTTATAGTTGAGGGGAGTTTTGATGCGGTTAGTGAGATATTTTATAGGGGAATATGTGGGGACACGTGGCGTGTGATTAGAAAATTGTGGTCCCACCAGGAATTAGGGGTACCCGATGGGTGGGAAACGTAATTGATCGAAGATCTTAACGTCGTTTGATAATGAAGCGGGGAACGGTGATGGTAGGGTTTTGTAGCAGAGATTTTTTGTTTTTGTTTGCGAATAAAGCCAATTTAAGTGGAAAAAATGGAAGGACGTCAGCTTAGCTTAAGAGTTACCGGCACGATATCCATGAATTGTACACGTAATAACTTAGTTCTGTCTGGCTCAAGAAACATTCCTCACCTCACGTGCCAAATTATAGAAACCGCAAAGAGAATGCCCCACCAAAGGGTTATGATAATTGCTATATTTGCAAGGTCAACACATGAAAATTTATACCAATTAATGTGATATTTAAGCTGATAGTATCATAAATTGTCATATGTCCTTTAGTTTTTATTTTATTTATTTCATTATATTGCCAAATGGTGAATTGTATGAGAGCTCACGCACATTAGAATATGTGTTGATCAGTGAAGCAAACGCTTTTGTAGTTGCTCTTTGTCCTATCCTTTTTGCTGATTTCGACTCAAGGGAATGAGAATTATGCGCAGCAATTGACTTCATGCAAATTAACAAAAAAAAGTATATTCGTTGCAAAGTGGAACCGTCGAATCTGTTAGTCCATCGAGACCAACTACTCAGCTCGTCATTTATTTATTTATTTATTTTACTTGTCCAAACCTCACTGTCCCAGAACGATCACAAAAACTGTGAAAACAATTTGCCTTTAGTCAAATCTCTCGATAACCTCTTCAAACAGTAAGTGGAAACACCACGACCCTTCACTACCACAACTACCCTATTGTTACAAACAGGAGACTTTGCTAAATCCTTCGCCAACCCTTCGCTAAAATCGAATTATCTCCTCATCTTCTCATTCCATTAAGCCATCCATTTTACCCAAAGCACACTGAAGATAATGCAGAAAAAAAAAAATCCAACATTGGCCTACTCCTCCAAGATTTATTTTGATCATAGACTTGATTCAAGTATAATGCTCGGCTGTAACCTATGCCCAATACCACTTGGACAGATTTCCAGTGCAGCGCCTTGACTGCCTTCAATTTGTCTTACTTTCTCCCACTTGTTTTTCACATTTTCTTAAAATCAATTTACTAGCTTCGAACACCAAGCAAAGAATCAGAATCATAATTGACGAGGAACAATGCCATTCCAGCTTTTTGGGAGCCTACTTGGTTAAAGGAACAAACATGTGATCACACATCATTTACACAACAAAATCTGGCATATAATTACAGTCATTAGTTTCTAAAACCGTAAACAATATTCACCAGGTCAAAGAAGCAGCAACAAGATAATGGGCTGCCATTCTTCTTAATCTTCGGCAAAATACTTCTCCTCTGCATCCTGACTCACTTCTCTGAGCCAGTGATCATCCAGTGTCTCGTCAGTATCTATTTTAGAGTAATCAAAATGCTGATGATCTTCACCTGACAGAAACTTCTGCTGCATGATGTAGGTGAACTGTTCCATCAAATCTTGAGTCTCTTCTACGGATGGTGCTACCGCCTGATGGTGCTCTGCTGGGGAGTGGGCACTGTTGCTTGCAGCAGAATGATTAACAGCCATCTAAAGGTCATAAGTGTCAAAAGCAACCTTTGCTCACTTTGAGGTAACTAAAAATGACTAACAACCAAGCTTCAAAAACAAAAGAGAAGGCAAATGCAGATACATCAAAATTATAACTGAAGAAGCAAAAATCATGAGCTCAAATCAAAGATTTTGAATCATAATCTACAGGAACGTTATGTTATTCATTTGAGAACCACCTTGAAAAACATTGTAATGGTCTACCTTAACCTTCTTTTGTTAGCATGCTCTTTGTCCCATTACTACATTCGACATGAGAGAAAACAAGGCAAGCAAAGCATCCAATTTGATAATTAATATACTTTCTGCTTGCCTTCACTTCTATTCAACTCATCAAAATAAAGATAAAGGACATAGGCCCAACCCTCAATATTACCTCTGCTCCTCCTGGCTTTGAGGACTAACAAAGTAACTCATTATCTCTCTCATCATCAAAGAAGATAGACAAGACCAACAAAATAATGGCACACAATAATATCCATATTGACTCACCCTAGTGAAACCGGCATCATTGTAAGGTGAGGTTTAATCAGAAATAGACTAACTGCTACGCAGTTAGCTTCTATCCTTCTTGATAATATATTATATCCCTGTTCCAAATAGGTCAGTTTTCAGCATAATCTATTTATACTATACCCATTGAATTTCAATAGCAAGTCTTTTGTAATATCTTCTTATCACCAAAGATGAATATGTGTGGCAGCAATTGTATGTTTTCTGAAGGGCATCCCTTCATACTTCATAGCACAATTCGTAATGTCTCCTTAGTTAGCTTGTGCACCTATTTCATGCTTCTACTGTAGATCTTCACTATTATAGATGACTAAATAACAACTACCAGGTTATGCATCATCTTTAAAGTTCGCCAAGACACTGAGATAGTACTTTGTGGAGTTGAATGAAGTAGAAAGCACACATGTTAGATAATAAATTTCATGAAACAACACAGAAAATGACAATGGAATTCAAAATTTTCAAGGGAATAATAAATTACCTCAGGGGAGCGTGCAACCCAACTTGCATTTTTCACTGCTTCATCCTCATCCTCATCCTCTTCTTCGTCATCCTCCTCGTCCTCTTCTTCTTGTTGTTGGTTTCTTTCGTTACCAATCCATTCCCTTTCAGCCACACCCAACCTCTGCTGTTCCTCCCTAATCTTTGCAATCAAAACTGCTTCCTCCGATCTCCTCATCAAAGTCTCAGACCAGCGCTCCCCTGGCCTTGCCATATCCCGTTCACTCAAATCCCGAAACTTCCCCACATACTCATGATGCAAATAGGGCTCCCTCTCCCTCATAGCGTCCTCGGAGAAGTAGTGCCCATCATGTATCAGTCTATTAAGGTACGCAAGCCTCCGGTTCTTCACCGCGACAGACCTCGACCGCAAGTCCTCTGAAGTTGGATTCATCTTGCTCCTAAGATTCTTTAAGTGCCAATTTATCTCATAGTCATTATTCAGTGGATCAAACTCACCAAGCTCATCAGAAGTCAATTCCGATCCATATCTTTCTGAAATAAAAATTTAAAACTAAATCAGACTGTTAACAAACATATTTAAAGCTTTCTTAAACTAAATCTGACTGTTAACAAACATATTTAAAGCTTTCTTAAAAAAATTAATAATAATAATAAAGAAAAAGAGAGATAAAATTATCAGGAATATGATAAGACAACGGCAATACCTAGGAAAACGGCGGCGTCTCTGGAGAGGAGGTCGAGGAGGATTGATTTCCGTTGAGAGGGAGTGGCGGCGTTGGATTGTAGAGCACGAGGAAAGTAGAGGTGATCCAGACACGAAAGTCTCGACGTTATGCTTTCCATTGATTCCTCCTTCACTTTTCTCTCCATTCTCTCCCACCAGCGCAAAAACAATAATACAACAAAAGCCTGACTATTTCGCTCCTTTTTAGTTGCCTGTTTGTTTCCTTCGTATTATACTGTAGTACAGACAAATCTCTTTTCACGTCACTCCCTCCATGGCGGTGATGTATAAATAAAAGTATATTGGATGGGCGCGACGGCGTCGTTGTATCTTTTCAGCCGTCGCGGAACTGGTGGCTTGTGAGAATCACGTGACATTGGATTTTCTTCATATTTCACTTCAAGCATTTTCTTTTTTAATTTTATGCAGCAAAAATAATAAATAGCATTTATTATTCATACATGATATGTTACGTTGCATCCGGAATTGAAATTTTATTTTTTAAAATAAGTACTTTATTTCTGTCTTTAAAAAAATTCCAAATAAATTTTTACATGAGAAAATACTTTTATGAATAAATGTAAAATTTTGTCATGAAAAACATTGACAAAATATGGGGTCGGGCTTAGCAAAGTCTGAGCCTCACCATAGTATGTCTTTTGTCAGATTAATTTTTTTTTTGGACTGAGCCAAACTACCTAAGTGTTCAAATTTTACATTATATTTTTTTTTAAAAAAATTATTTATTATGCTTTACAACTTTATATTTATAAATTTTGATTTTTTTCTTTTTTGTTGGATGCGGTATTGCCATTCATTAAATAAAATTTAATTGGTTAAATGATTCACAACTTTAAGAGTAGTGATAAATATTTTAAATTTTTTATTCTAAATGATGTACCATTTATTAAATAATTAATTTTTAATAAAATTTAAATAAATTAATTGTAATATTTCACCAACTAATTAATAAATGTTCCATCGTTTGGAAAATTTTTAAGATAAAAACTTAAAATGTGTAACACTATTAACACTTTAGATAGATGTATGAAAGGGGTAAATATATTTAAAAATTATATTTTACTTAAAATAATATATACATTTTTAAGTATTTTAATTTTTTTGTGCTTTGGATTCGAGTTCAGATTTTTTAAGTGAAGTCCGGACTCGGCCCAAATATTTAGAGAACATGCTCGGGTCGGACCAGATTTTCTATCATCCCTAAAAGACACCTTCCTTCTAAGCACTTGAACTGGAAAGGCACGCTAGACTGAACAATCGATTACAATGAGACGAATGGATCTTTGTTTCATTCATAAAATAATTTACAAAGATCCAGATGATCCTGTTAAGAAAAACAAGAATTCCCCACTAAATTGTGGTTGCAATTGCACCCCCAACCTATTTTTGGGTAAGCTACTAAGCTTGGCTTGGCATATATGTAATTTCACAAGTGCACAGTTCTTTTATCTCAAAAATTACAACAGCTTTTTGAAGCAAAATATTCTGATACCACCAATATTTAAACTACCCTCCTTTCATACTGTATTTCAATTATAACTCCCCTCCTCGTATCTTGTATTTCAATTATTGAAGTATCATCAAGTCAAGTATCTAAATATTTTGTAATTGCTCGACGTGGCAAGTAATTGACTCTGGGCAAGAAGAGGCTTGTAGAAGCTCCAGTCGGTTGGATGGTGGATTAAAATTCAATGTGTAATCTTCATCTGAAAGTAACACAATCATAACAGTTGCATTTGATTATCATAAAATTATTCGATCCAAGATGAAACATTGCTACAAAGGAAGTTAACAGATTTTCTGGGATGAAGGTCAGTGTCTCACTTTCTTTTACTGTTCCATAGAGCCAGCATAATACCTCATCGGCAAATGCCAAACAAACTCCACCCTGAACAACCAACTTTCAGTCAGGAAAATGGCGCAAGCAAAATCCAACATTTACACTAGAAAATATTGACTGAAACAAGACATAAAAAGTCGGAAACAGCTTGATTTTTTTACCCAAAAAGATTTTTTTAAAAAAATGAACATTAATACACCATTTCAGGCAAAAGAAGTAAGAGTTAAACTAACAATAAATTCATCAAAGGTAAAGGAATCACTGGTAAGCAACCATGAAGCAAGAGGATTAATTCACATGCAATTCAAGCAAATTCACCTGCCAATAATTCTTCATTTTCACTCTGTGAGTAATATCTTTGGTTCTTAGTCTCTCTGTACGAACAAGTCGACCTGCATCATCCCTGCATCAATATTGATATAATATTACAAATTTTTAACTCAGGCTGAGGATAACAAAATGCTTCGATACCAAATGACTCATGAAACTGAACATAGTAAGCACATATGCTTTAAGACAGTGGAGGAAGAGAACAGGCCACAATCATATTTTTCTGCTGGCAACCCACTGGATGGAAAAGCACACTTGTGCTACTTTTATCAACACATTCATTCTTAACGTTTCCAATTGAAAGTTGATGTAGTGTTTCTTGCAAGAAGGCTGAGGAGTCTTCAGTGAAGACTGGAAGCAGTAAAGGTGAAAGTTACCTAAATCCAACAACGATAAATGGAACGCCAGCCAGGAAAGATTGAATCTGAAACAAGAGACAACAAAAATGAGTATCATCACTTCTAACAAGACAATGGAAGAAAACTGCATTTAAGAACAATAGAAAATTCTGGACTAAGATATCCTGTCCAGCAATTTACAACAGCAAAGTTATATCCCTGAGGAAATATATAGTGCCATTATATAACATTTGAAATATTGATTTATGATGCCAGAAATATCATTGGTTTTATTCATATCCTTTTCAAATACTAGAGCTTTCCCCCATTTGCATTATTAAAGGATCTGCTGAGAACGAGTGATGGGGTATGGACAGACATTTTAAGAATTGAAACCTCTCTCCTTGAGATTGGAAATAAATGTCTGAAACCTCAATGTATTTCTGGAACTTTGCCCTCGGGAAATTGTGCGACTTCTTTATTTTTGTGCCTGTGGTGCTTAATTAGCAAATGAGATTCTGACTCTCATTTGTAGATTTGTTGAACTTTGCATTTAGAAAGATTTTGTTCTTGAAAGACGGATTATGAAGTCAAATGATCGAAATGCCTATCGTACATGGATATAATATAAGATTTAATCTACAAATATGTAATTGTACATGACAACATAAGGACATCTACAACTATGTTATTATACATGCCAATCTTCCAACAAAGTCCTAACAACTAATACAATTATACCAAATAAAAGAAAAGAAACATAAATTCAAAGCCAGTATAGGAATCAAATGTACCCAAAACTTGAGCAGTTTGTCTCTCTCAAATCTTTCTTCAGTATGATAATCCAGCTGCAATATGAGAAAGATGATTACAATGTTACCAGCAAACTGGTAATGTTCCAAAATGGAAAACCCAATAAGGAAACAAAATGAGCCATAAGTCTGAAACAATAGAAGCATGTGCACCAACCTCACGACTTGTCTTTAACTCCACATAAAACCTCCTTCCATCATCAGTTGAGTCACAGCAATCCATTTCAGCACCCATCAAAAGACGATGAGCCCCTAATTTGGTTTTCATCACAGCACAGAATTCAACGTTGGCATCAATATGATGTATCCCTTCTCCGTCAGCTCTTCTAGGATCTTCAGTGGCAAGGCTCTCGAAACAATAACCCCAATAACATCTAAGCAAACAATTCAAAACTAGAATGAAACACGATTCAATTGAATCCATACTAGAAGTGACAAAAGAAATAATGACCAACTACAATTAGTTTTATCAAGAAATACTGAACCAACCAGATGGGGTGCAACTAATCACCATTATTATATTAAAGATCCCCCAAACTTTCAGTCCTAAGGCATTTATTTAGAGTAAATCACTGAAGTCTAGTACCTTCGACGATCCAACTCACTTTTTGGCCTTTCTTGTACTTTGTGCACATCAAGATAGACGACCCCATTCCTTTTATGGACTCCCATTGCCCAAGGCTCATTTCGGATATAAGCAGTAGCTAGTATCTGCAGAAAAACAAGAAAGAAGTCATTCGTCAACCAAAAGAGCTCGTGGAAAGAAACCAGCATAAGTTAGCTAGCTGATGCTAGAATGATAGGCTGACAAAACTTTTATTATATTTCAATTTACTAAAACAAACAGGGGATACAATCTCAGTCTATCTAATTATATGTCGGACATTAATCCCCTAAGAATAAAGTCTATACAGCCAAATTCATATTTATGTGTTAGTGCTGCAAACTTTTTTATCCATACCATAAGCATCTCATAAAAACAATGATTCAACGATCCACTAAAGATTCGTTAACAATTTCAGTAAAGAGAATTAAAAACGCTGACTGAACCAGGAACTAAAAGTTCAAGATCCGTTAAAGATATTCATTGAGAATGTCAAAGAATATTAAACTAATTGTAATCAATTATCCAGAGGTAGCAATTACCTTGTTAAGATTGTTACGGAAAGTCTGCAAAGAAAACAGGAGGAGAAGGCATATTTTAATTTTAAGACTTTTATAAAAGCATGGTAGGAATATGAGAGCTAAAGCTATTAACCACTCTTTATACCACAAAATGCATGTTCTGAAGCGGGATATTTCTGTTTCTTATGCAAGAAAGCAAGTCGCCAAATCCCTCAGAGCCCAACTCTGGTTAAAAGAAGAGAAGTAAAAACAGTGTTAATCAAATGCATTACCCCTCATAGCATAAACCCAAAGATATACATATAGAAGGAAATATAATTGATATGATAATATATTATCCCAATGCTAAAAGGCAGTGATCGCAACATTGCCAACAACACGCAATACCTTTTTTCTCAATAAAAGTATCAAAACCTTCATTTAGATCAGCTCCAACATCCTCAGAAATGAGACGTTTGAAAAGTCTCTAGAAGTATGAAATGAAAAGCACGGGAAAGAGCTTACAGTCAGCACAAATAATCACACGTAAAAGGACCCTACAAAAAGTAATTTAGTAAACCTCTTTGAGAACAGGTTCCCGAAAGCTTACCAAGCTGCGATCATCGAAGTAGACATCACCACCTTCTACTCGACTATATTGTGCAAGCTCACATGGCTATTGGATTGAATAGACCAATACAGCAAAAGAAAAGCAATGAAAAACAACAAACTCAATAGACAAATACATAAATAAAAGAAGAGGAACTTGGCTCACCTCTTGAAAAGCAACAACTTTTCTAGACAAAGTTTCTTCACTCCTTGAAAGCTTAAATTCAGAAACAAATCGTTCATCCTGGCGACCATTTGAGAATCTTGAGCCATGGCCATAACCTCCCTGCCTTGGAGGATATCCAGGTCGAGGAAGAATACCCACACCTCCTCTATCATTTGGCCATCGACCACGTCCAAAACCCCCTCGTCCACCATGGTTGTTATTATTGCGTGCAACAGGCAACACTGTGAATGAAATTTTTGAGTAAAACGAAATTTTGTTACAACACTAATGGTACAAAATACTAGACTGTTTAACCCAGAATGTTTTAAACTACTGGAAAATAGCAAAACAAAATAATTAGTAAGGTGCAAAATCAGCACACACTGCAAATCTACAAATAAAAGAAATCAACAAAATTGAGAAAAAAAAAACTAATAAAGATGAAGGCAAATAGCTCAAAATCCAGTAACAAACCTAAAAGAATAGATAAAAGGTTATTAATTACCAGGGATAAGGTAAGGGCTAATGGCAGAGGTTCTACAGTAGGCTTCGTTATCAGAACCGAACAGATCTTTATCATCTTCTTCGACTACTACTACTTCGTCGTCGTCGTCGTCGTCATCACCAAAAAGGTCCCTAGTGTGATTATAATTATAATCTTCGTAATTTTTGCTATTCAAATTAAGAGTATTCTCTACTTCCTCTCCACTCTCTTCTCCTCCTCCTCCTCCTCCTTCTACTCCTAATCCAGCAGCTCCTCCTCCGCTGCTTGCGCTTCCACTGGCGCTGCTGGACTCTCCCCCACCACTGCCGTTGGAAGAAGACGACGCCGATGATGACGACGATCGTGATGATGAGGTAGAGGAGGATGAAGACGATGAGGAAGCCGACGACTCGTGGGTTCCGCCTTCTAGTTCGTGGTTGTTTCCGTATTCCTCCCCGAAAACATCCACGTCTTGGTCCGGGAAATCCATTGAGGATTTTGGGTGAACGATTGAGAAATTGTTGAGTTTTACTTTTTACGAATTTACGAGTGCCGGAGCCGAGACTTGCCTTGTTGATGCCGATGGCGAAGCAGTTTGCGGACTCGGATAGTACGATTATATCTTTTGGGCCTTGAGCGGCTCAATAAATTGATTATTGAGTTTTCAGAGTAAGCCTTTCTATATAAAAAATTCATCACAAAACTTCATTCTTATTGAAATTACTTAAATAATAAAAAAACAAATTAATTTAGTTTTTATTTTGAATAAAAATTTAATTAAATAGATTTTTTTGATAAAAATTTTACACCCTCTTTATTTTATGATTTATATTTATATTTAAATCTTAAATGAAAAATATTCTTTTTTAAAAAATTATAATAGTTTTGAGTTGCAGAGATACAAATAATATAAAGAGCAGAAAATAATTAAAGAATTTAGGATTTATATGTAATTAAAATAAAAATTTAAAAGAGATAATTTTTTATTAGTGGTGAAATTTTGTAGGAAGATAGTTAATTTTTTTGTATGGAGTATTTTATAAGTTAAATTTGGGAGTGTCATAGGAACTAAAATTCTAGAGGTGTATTATAAGGATCTTAGAGGGGTATTAAAAACTTGACTGGATGTTGTTATAAAGTATAAACGCTCAATTTACATCCCAATTACGTCGCCCATTGGCAGCAAGCAATGAATCATATTATTATTCTGCTTGCATTGAATTGGTGAAGTTCATTCCTTAAAAAGGTGATCGAAATTGAAGAAAGCATAGTTAAATGAATAAAACCACCTCATGCATAAAACAAAACAAAACAAAGAGAGCAGCCAGGTAAAGAAGATTTATTTATTTTATAATCAGAAGCTGATGGGATGCGAACAGATGAACACAAGCATGTATTTGCTTACTGTTCTGATCCCTAAAGACATATACACACATACACACATTTTTCGTGTACTGTTTTTTACCATTTTAATAACTAAGAACAGTATATATATGTGTGTGTGTGTGTGAAATAGGTACAAGCTGATTCTTGCCAAATTAGGCTGCATTGATAAGAGGAGAATGAAGGAAGCAGCGAAAGAAACATTTGAGCAAATTAAAAAGTATTCCATGCGAAGAAGTAGTGATTATGACAATGAGGTACACAAACCAGAAGGATGATGGTGGGAAAAGAATAGAGGCTAACATCAAGAAAAAGCAACAGAAACTGAGATATTATTCCAAGCGGGGAGTTGAAATGAAGTTTGGTTGAACTGAAAATGAGGATTATGCAAAGAACCACCAGCACAATGGGGATGAGAAGCATTTGGTCGTTTATTCGAGGTGTTACGAACTCAAGCATGAGGTTAATCAAAGATGGTTTTTAATTTGTGCAATACAATTTCAAAGCCTTGGGTAGGAAAGAAATATGACATCGGATGTTGATTTATATATGCAGAGAGGTGTGCCTTCTAACTCGTTTGAGAGTGATTCAATCTGTTAAAAGAAGAGCTGAGAATAAAAGATGAATCAAAAGTGGCCAAGTGGCCACTGGCGAGTGGGGTTTCATGTTTTGCGGTAAAGTAGACACGATCTTGTTGTCTTTCCAATATCACCCGAATGATGAAATAAAAATTTTGACTTGTTGGGTATTAAGGTGATGTAAGGCAATTGAGTGGATTTTAAGAGCTTTATTTAACTAATGATTTAATTTCGAATCTTAAAAGAGACACAAGATTGAAAAATAAATTTATAATTCGTTCACTCCCATTTTAAATATTATAAATTTTTATGATAAATTAAATTAATTGACTTTTAAAGTTCTACAATTTAATATTTATTAAATATTTTAATACTGTAATTTTTAAAATATGACTACCTAATCTCAATATTAATCAAACTCAATGTTAGGACAATAAGCACCTTTTCCTTTGTTTAAAAACAAATATCAAATTAGAGAATACTTTTGACTTAAAAATTTAACATAAAATTTAATTTTGACTTAAAAATTTGAGTTAGAAGCAGGAGAGTAAGGACATTTTTTTTTCTTTATTCTGTTTTAGTATGCCACTGCTTATTAAATTTTGACTTAGAACTAGTCTGACTTAAAAATTATGGCATATTCATTAAAAACGTATACCTAATAGGATGTCAAACTCGAGCAAGCCACCCCACCTGCGAAGATTTTTTATTTTTTACACTCTCACTATGAAATTGGCTGATTTCAACTATAAGTATATACGTGATAGTTTTAGGAAATGTGTTTTTCACTAATGACATAGTACACCTATACACCCCTTCCTATGTAAACTTTCCCCAAGCGACTCTGCAGCCAAAGGAGTTAGAAGCTGTTTCTTGCAATTTTAATTTTCAGTTTTAGAGTGTGTGTGTATTATACATACGTTGCCATCCAACTCCTATAAATTAATTTGGAACTAACTCATCTCTCTAGTCTTAAAAAAATAAAAGAGTCATATTCTTGTCTATTTTCGGTCTAAAACTCTTAGAATGCGTTTGACACATTGTATTATATTATACTGTATTAAATTATTTTAATGTATGTGTATTATTCTCTGCACCACCTTCTTTTTAAATGTGTAAAAAGATAAAAAAATATTTGTAAAATATTTTTAAAATAAAAAATACCCTAAATTTTAAAAAATACCTTTTAAAAAAATTATTTCTTTTAAATAATAATAATAATACTTTTAAATTTAATAAAATAAATCCCAAAATTAGAATTTATTTTTTAATAAAAATTATTTTAATAAAAATTTAATTATAAAAATATTTGTAAAATTTTGGGATTTAATAAAGATCCAACAAATTAATAAAATCTTGGGATTTATTTTTTAATAAATAAATTTATTTATTTTAATAAAATTTTGTAAAATTATAATTTTTTAGTAAAAATAATTATTAAAATTTTATAAAATCTAAATTTAAAAATTAGTTGAGCACCTCTATTTTGGATTTAATTTTTTTATTAAATTTAGGGGTATTTTTATAATTATTAATTTTTTTTATTTTTCAAAACTTTTATAAAATAAAATAATTTTTAAATTTATTTAGGAGTAAAATTGTCATTTTATTTAAATTATTTAATGATATTAGTATAAAAGTGACCAATTGATATAAATTTTAAAAAAAATATAATGTAAAGAATATGTTAGAATTTTATAATGGTTGGATGAATATAAAATAAAATAAAAATAGTGTAGTAATAATTTCCGTTTAATGAATCATTAACTCATCAAAAAGTCCATGTAAAAGCACGAATCATTGCATGAGAAATTATACAGTGGAATTTGGATTTTTTAAATCCACCTTCTTTAATTCTCATGCATGTTATTATGGATTTATATTCGCCAAATCACGAATACAGCTATCGTTTTTTCAGCATCTTGTTTGCTTTGGTCGAGAATAATCATATATAATGAATTGATGATGTCAAGGATGGGGCTATTAATTCGAACCCACCAGATCGCTCCTCACTCCCATTTGCTGTCGTGTCAGTCACCACTTGATTTGAAAATTTTAAATTCAATTATATGCACCTCCTTAAATGCCAAAAATTTGTATGTTGATTGACTGATCTTTTTATTGTGATGTTTTTGTGTCAATGTACGTGCGCGATTTTTTATTTATTATTTTTTTAATAATTTGATGGTAATGTCTTTGTAATTGGTATTGATAAAACTATTGTTTATTCTGCAGGGAAAAAAAAAAAAAGAAGTTGTCGATCCAGAAGGAGAAATGAAGGGAAGACGTACGAGTTACCTGTCTCAGAAATCAGTGGGATAGTAGTAGGAGGTGGCCATGTCTGTGTCTATCGGACATGAGAATAACGAGTTAGTATTAAAATTATTTTTTTTCATGAAGGTTGTTTTCATAATTTTAATAAAAATTTTGTTAATATATTTTTTGAAAGGGTGCAGCTATTTGAACCCTTTAGATTATTCTTTAGACGCATTTTTAAATAAAATTTTTTATTACTAAAATTTCCTTGATGGAAATTACTGTTATAGGCAAAATATATATTTTTTTTAAAGTACAGAATGATAATTAAATTTAAAAAAATATTTACTACTCCCTTTTTAATCCATCTCTTATCGGACAAAGGATTGAATGAAATTGTTTGATATTTGGGAAGGATTTCTTGATGACAAAGCTTGAATTCAGCCAATAAACTATTTTTCTAGAGTAATCTTTCAATTTGGGCTGTATATTATCCTCTCTCCCTGGTCAACCTTTCATTGTATATAGTAAAAGTAAAGAGCCATTGTGGGACAAAAACGGATTGTTAAGTTAATGTGGTTACTGATATTGTTTTATTATTGTTGGGGTTTCCTCCGTCTTCTATATGCTTTTTGCTTTTCTTTTTTTTAGCATGTCCAAAATTGAAAAGAGGATTTGTATATGATCACGTTATTTTTTTCAGCATTTGTAAAATCCATGGAAGAAGAAGTTACAAAATCATTATAATCTATTATATAGTAAGGGAGATTAAAATGTGTTTGTAAAGGAAAATAAAAATTTTTATATTTTTTAAGTGAGTTTATTGAGAAAATGAGCGTAGTGGTATTTTTATGGGTTCAAATAATCCTCCGTTTGTTGAAAATTATTAAATTGTCATTAACTTAAATTACTAAGCTGCCACCCCCGGTAGCTATAACTTTGAGTACTTAGTTTGCAATAGTTAAGTTGACTTGGAGACAGAGTAGTTAGAAAATAAAATTTAGAATTGTCTGCATCTAGTTTTTTGATCATACTAATAGAGCACCTGGCATCAAACATAAAAGTTCTATGTGCAATTCTTAATTGATTGTAATTACATGTGCTGAATTCTTGATTGATTTATTAATTATTATATAATTATAAATTATTATAAGCTACAATTTCAAATTCCATTATTAACTTTGATAGTATTTTAATATTTGAATTACATTTAAATTACTTTTTGTCATTTCTATATAATTACTATTATTGAGAATATATAGTTATGTAGGCAAAGCTCCTAATATCCCCTCATAAGGGGTACTATTTTATGCTTACACATATTACATATCATGTTTACAAAAGTTTTTATTTAACTCGGGTACCGTAAAGTCTTGGGTCTGCCCTACTTAACAATATTTGTTTTTATGCTTTTGTTCAGTAATTTCATTTAGTTGACATTTTATCCGTAAATTTACATATTTTGACCTAAAAATTTATCGTTATATATTTGACCCCATCTTTCCAGTTCTGATGGAGTTACCACGTTCCAACATTTATTTTTAGTACAAAAGCATAAACAAACATGGAAAGAAATAAAGAAAAAACATGCGACTGCGCATGACAACTATCTAGGGCTTCCATATCCACGGGAAACAGCAAACTTGTAAGGGAAACTATTAAATAGCTATATATAATAAATGGAAAATTATTTTTGAACAAAATCAAGATAAAACTATAACCAATATATTTATATAAATATATATTATGCTTTTGTGAATTATGAAATTTTATATCCACGTTTTATATTGCGTTTGTTCAAATATCATTATCCATATAATATACATAGATAGATAAGTACGGTACTGATGGAGAGCCTCAGCCTCAAACTGGAACAATTTCACTGTGAGGAGGGTCTGCTTCCTCGACCGAAAAAGTGGTGCTCGAAGGTTCAGCTTCTACAGTATCTTGCGACCGCAAGGTGCTGTGCGCGGCGACGACGACGACGAAAGTAGGAATGGATTGAAGAAGCTGAAAAAACCAGCTACAGAAGCGACGGAGAGTGTTGACAAGCGCATGAAACCAAGGAGAAAAGCATAAGCAAACGAAGTAGGCAATGCACAAGAGAGGCGTTGGAAGCAGCAGTGAGGCCAGTACTGACGAAGCCAACGTACCAGAGAAGTCTCCAAACCTCAGACGGATTGGCAGTACTTTGAGCGAAACGTTGAGTGGGATCTTGAGAGAAGTGAGAAGAAAGAATAGTGTCAAAGTGGCTAGAAACAACAAGGCCACAGCCGTGAACAAGAGACTATGCTCATGATCAGTGGCAGCGATGTTGAGTACTGGGCAGAGAAAGGTTTCATTTGAAGAGTTGAGAACGAGAAGGAAAAGGCTTAGCATAGGTGGAACAGTAAAGCGCAGATCAATGTTGGAGACCATTTTCTCTCTCCAAAGCCAAGGTTATTGAAGTTTAACCTGGTTTTCGCTGCTGCATGCATTTGCCTTTTATTACTTTCTTTATATTAATCTCTTCCTTTTTGTATTTTTGCGGCCTCGGGAGGTTGGCGGACAGTGGGTGGCGCTTTCTCGCATGGGCCACAAAACGCGTCAAAGAAACCGCGTTAAAGAAAAGTTTCGCAGGCACAGAACAATTTCCTATTTGACTAACCACAACTACGCAGATCTTTCCGCTGAAGAAAAAAAGTTGAAAACTGCTACACAAACACAGAATTTATTTGTTCTACAAATAAACGAATCACAAAAAAGTAAAATAAAATTTATTTTCAATTATATATACATTTATCATTGTAACATATTTCATTGAAATATGAATTTAAATTTTTTTTATTTGTTTTGAAGAGGAAGAAAAAAAACTCCTGCTGTATTAATGAATTTGGATGTGAAAATGTACATGTATTATTTTTAAAAAATATTCTGAAAACAAAAATTTGGGAATATATATGATATTATTATTTTAAATGATAAAAGGGTTAATAATTTTATTTTGACCAAGTGATTTTTAAGAGTTTTTTTAGTTGGTCATCGGTGCTCGAATCGTGAAGGAGGTCGGAGATAAAAAATTAATTTAAACTTTATCAAACTTTTTTTTAAAAAAAATATGACAAAGTTTGCATGGTAAAGACGTTGAATTTTTTCTATAGATTTTAATTTTTCCGTTACAGTGGTTAATTAAATAATTTATTGGAACTTAGTTTGAAATATTTGATATTCTTTCCACTCATAAAACTAAAAATAACAATATTAATTTAAAAACATAATAAAATCAGTCTACATAATTTTGTATGATTTAACTAGATCCTTAAATTTTCCTAATTAGTTCAAGAGACTTAGTCAAGAAAATGGTGAGAACACTTTCTAATTAACATGTTTTTATTTCTGGCGTTTCTAAATTTAAAAAAAAAAAAGGAAAATGGTTCTTAAAAAACACTTTAGGACAGGGCTAAGATATCTTTTTGGGTTTTCTTGGTCTGGCTGATTGGATGGACTCAATAATACGATTGATGACCTTTTTCATTGGGTCTTACAGTAGACAGATTACCCTGCAGATGCTGATTCCAGTGATTTTCGTGCTAAATTTTACATGCATGAAGCATGAAGCATCAAATTTGTTCTCTAATTGTTCAATTTAAGTTGATGTTATTAACATGATCATTATATTTTCTAAGAATTAGTGTTTCAGTGGCTGACAATTAGTGAGCAATCTGGTTAGGAAACTCCTCCAGCCAAAGTTTATTATAACGGCATCGGCAGCCTATATCAATGCTTGACTTGCGCCTTGAAAAATATTAATAGATGATTCTTCATTTTTATTTAGATGCAACAAGTGAACGCGATGCGTCCATTTAAGTTTATATTCTTCAATACAAATAAAAGTGGCTGAAAAAATGTGTAATTTTTTTCCTTGCAAAAAATAGAGAGACTGAGGGAGTTGTTTACGCGGACCGTAGAGAGGGTAAAAGGGGATTGACTGCTTACGAAAAAGAGTCAAAACGGACAGCGAAGAGCCTTTACTCATTCCTTGCAAAAGGTCAGCTTTGCTTGGACCCTTCTCCCTTTCTCTCTCTGTGCGCCTCACAATACCGTGTGACATTCAATATGGGCATTTGTGTGGAGGCGGCGTAGCACCGGAAAACAGAAATCACTAAAAAGGAAAAATAAAGAAATAATTTACTCGTCCCCATTTTTTTGTCCTTTTCTTTCTTTTTTTTGGATAAGACTCATGTCCTGTGTTTTTTAATGGCTTTGTGGCAAGTAAATCGGTTTTCGGCAGACATTTTTTGGGCTTCTTCTCACGGTGTGAAAACTTATTGCGAACGATTCTAAACCTCATATCCTCGTGTCTTGCGCACGATTTTGACGCTAACAGTGTTTGTTTGGTACACGATTGTAACAAAGAAACCATCCCACAAAGTGTAGGACATGTATCTCCTAGTAAACCCAACCCGATTTTTTCATTGAAAAACTACTTTTTTAATTATTTTGTGTATGGTTTGTAAGGGTAATGACGATCATAAAAACTGTCTGTTAACTATTTTGTGTACGGTATACGAGGGTAATGACATATGAGATAAAGTGGTGTTCTTTTTTTTTTTTAGTAATATTATCGGTATGATTAATTTATAGTTTTAATATTATTTACGTAGAGTTATAACTTATATAATTTATTCTAATTATCCTTATATGATGGATATTGATGCTCATTAAATTATTTTTTTAGTATATATCAAGTAAAATATGGGGGTGTTATATTATATAGCGGCTATATTATAGTCACTCTCTACAATGAGTAGACATCAAATGGGCATCTATATAAAGAATTCACTACTTTTAAAGTAATTTATATCGTTGTTCAAGTAACCATATATTTGAAATAGACTTTATGAAATATGTGATAGTATTCAAATTTTCATTTATTGATCTTGTGTTTTTCAATAATAAATACTTAAATAGTATTTAATTTTGTCAAACCATTAGGGTACTCTTTTCTTTTTCTTTAAATATTGTATACAAGACTCTTACTAGATTATACAACTGTGACCCCTCTTGTCGTGTATGTTGATATTAGTGATATTGTGTCAAATATTACAAACATTGGGGACCTCTCGTGTCATATACATTGATCTTCCAAAGCATTGCTTTATGTTTTTATGAAGACTCGAACCCTTATTCTTATGTGAGTTCGAGAGTTCTCCCACTAAGGTAAAGGCTCATTAAAATGAGTAGTTTTTAGAATCTAATTTTAAAAATTAGTTTTATAATTAATTTCATATATAATATAAAAATCTAAACTTATTCTTATTAATTAGGAAATAAAGTTATTAACTTAAAGAGATTATAAATATTAACAACTATATTAAGATAATAAAATAAAAAAAATTATAACACAAATATTTATTTTAATTATCAATTGTTATTATATATACAAAATAAAAAAATATTTTAAATACATGCTTATACATGTGTAAATAAATTTTATTCAATATTATATTTAATTCAATTTTTTACATTATTACAGTATTTTAACAGTAAAATTTATTAAATATATAAGATTACTTTAAAATTCCCAATATATCTAAAAACAAATGTTACCAAACGCTTACCTAATTCTCATCATAGCTGATTATTGCTAGCACAATTAACAACAATTATTTTAAAAGTTATAGAATTATCAAGCTAACCCTTATTAAGTTATGTTTAGATCAATGAATATGAATTTGTTTGTAAAGTTTTAAGTTAAAATTTAAATAACCCTTGCCTTATTATTTATGTATTTCTTTAGATCATACAATTACCTTATAATTATGTATATTGTAATTTCTCCAAAAGTTAAAAAAAGAAAAAAAATAAAAATGTTTAGCAGCCTCAAAGTTTGGTGTCACATTTTTTCTCCTATGTATTATATTTAATATGTTATAGCAGAAATGTGTAACAAAAAACTTAGGGTCTACATCCAATTAGTGCGTTAAGTAATCTAAGGCCATTGTAACATATAACCATTATATAATAGTTTTATTAACTATCTTTTTAGTTTGTAGATAAAAATTTATTACAAATATCATTAATAGTTTCTTTAATTTCTTCTTTTTAAATATCAGTTAGTTCAATTAGTAAAATCTCTTTGAATATAAATAAGAATTTTAGTCTTCCATTAAATTATAACTGAAAAAAAATCTCCTCAAAATTTTTTATTTACATGCACTTGTCAAATTATTCCCTCCCTACATATAGTACATATCCCAAATGTGGGCATCATCAATGCTCACTTTTCATTCTTGATTTCTCCAGTACTTTTGTTCGTGGGCTCCACCTGCAATACAACGCTGCACCACATATATCGTTATTGAATTTTTTATTTAAAAATTAATTGGCCTTTTGATCGCACTCAAAAGTAATCCAACGGATTATATTTTTTTGCTAATGTTGGCTACTGGAAGTATCAGTTGTGATTTATTGAGATGTAGTATAAATAAGATATTTTTTTTACCCGTTCTCTTTTCATCTGTCTCTAAACCTCAGGCAATTGGACATTCAATTGGTATCCCCTTTTAATGAAAAAATTGATGGTGTGGTGAGACTAGAAGTTGGTCGGCTTTCTCTTAATCTCTTTCTCAAATCCAAAATTTTGAATTGACCACCCAAGCACCAGCGCTAAATCGTATAATTTCAACGAAGAATCAGCTCAATCAACGAAGGATCAGCCTCAATCAACGCCCAGAACAAAAATGTAGTTAAAGAAATTTTCACCTGCAGCTTAAAGAAAACTAATTGTACGAATTTTCATATTACTGTTGTGTTATTTACCGTGTTTCAAATCTATGGATACCTTTAGAATTGTTATTAAATTCTCTTTCTATAAGGTAATTTCTTAATTAGTTTGAAAGTTTTCCCTATTGTCTTATGTCTTTTTGAAGTTTGCATTTTAAACAGATCAATTTATTCTCGCAAAAAAACAATCTCAACTAACGAGACTATGTAAGGAGATTTCTAATTCAAAGAAACCTATCCGTAACAGGTACGTCTTACCAAATTACCACCATATCCTTTAGAATTGCGAGTTAAACCATTGGTATAATTTTTTAATATAAAAGAATTTATTAATTGAAGGGTATAATCTAATAAGTTGTGTGGGGATATGCTGACCGAAGGGGGAAATAATTAACATGTGTTTATATGATATTCATATGAAGAGAATGAAAAAGAAAAAGCTTAAAACGCAGCAATAAAGTATATTGTTTAAATAGGAAAGTAAAATTGGTGAAAGAAATAGAATGAAATAAGTAATTTTTTTAAAATGTTATAGGTTTTCATGGATGGATTTACAATGTTTTATATAGGAAAACGGATGGACAATCAGCTACGCAAACGTAAACGAGAATCAATAAACTTACAAAAGAGTAGTACTTGTCTTCCGAAAGTAAACAATGAAAATGCAGTTCTTAAATCTTCAACATATGGATTTGTCTCTCACTTGTAAGTAACTATATTCATTTATTATCCGACACGCATACTAGATAACTACTAATTCAATGTCATGCAGTTGCAGCGATGAAGAAGAGCTTTTGAGAAGTCATAATTTTAATTTATCTACTACTATTGGGGTCAGTATATGTGTGTAGATATTTTTTTAAATTAGTATGTTCATTAATGGCAAGTCACAAATTAGTATTTTTTAAAAATTAGTATGAGAAGAGCTTTTGAGAAGTCATATGTAAAGTTTTTTAATCTTTATTACTTTTGTGACAGTTGAGGAAACACACTAGGAAAACCAACAAAGAACTTTCAGCAGAACATAAGGCAAGTCACAAAAAGCAACGTGAAAGGATTGGCTGTGCAGATGCATATTCGGATAACAATGAATCAAAAACTACCAAGGCAGATAAGTTCACCTTGGAAACTAGGTGTGTGCCTGACTGATTTTATTCTCTTATTGGTAACTTATCGGAAGACAAGAACAATGCAATAAGAGATATATGATTTGGAAGCTTACTTGAAATCCAATGTGGTCAACTGAGGAGGCAATTATGTCGTTGGTTGGTGGATCAATTCAAACCTGAATGCAACAATATTGAACCTCACGGTCAAAATTTGAAACTGTGCCACGGAACATTTTTAGATGTCGTGGGTGTAAAAGATGGAGGTATACCAATACAATTGGATGGACCAAGTGAAAATATTGCTGAATTACGAGATATTTTTTAATCAACAGTCAAAGGGATCAACATCAAGACGCTTGAGGATATTATAAAGCAAGAAGATAAAACCAGCTGGATTTTCAAGGTTTGTAATAAAGTTGATTTTGGCACATTTTGTTAATATGAATATGTTAATAATATTAATTTGGATGATAACAAACTTTAAATGACTTTTAATAAATATATTGGAGCTATTTCTTAATAAACGAAAGTCTTAAAAACCATACCATTTATACTTATAAAATATGGACTTTCAAATTGGAAAAAGATTCTTTGCAAAATCTGTTTAAAATGTGTTTCTGAAAATAAACGGTGAACCGGTATTTTTTAAATGGTTAACCAATTATGACCAGAGAGCAACAATTTACCTAAACTCTAACCGTTAATGAAAAACGAAAAAATGGAAAGTCTACTGAAAACTAACGGTGAACCGTTTATTACAAACAGTTAACTGATAATATCCAGAGAAGTGACTTCATACAAGTCCTTAACCGTTTACTTAAAACGGATAACTGATGTTCATTTTGCCGGATACTGGAAACTAACGGTGAACCATTTATTATAAACGGTTAACCGATAACATCCAGAGAGTCACTACATGTAAAATCTTAACCGTTTACTATAAACGGATAACTGGTGTTCATCTTGCAGGTCTCTGAAAATTAATGGTGAAAGGGTAACCTTAAACGGCAAACCATTTATTTGAATTTTAGCCCCAACGATAACTTTGACCAGCGCAAACAGTTAACCATTAACGGCTAACGGTGAGCCGTTTTCGGGTCGACAGTCAGTAACGGCTAGTTTTTCAGCTCCAAATATAAATAAGTTCATTCAAATTCGAAGTAGACTGATCATAACACCACCATTGCGCTTATACTCGAGTTTACAATCTTCATAGAGCTTGAAACATATTCTTAATTCATCTATTCACACTTTGGGCATTGATTTGTAATCTTAAATATTTTGTGAGAGAAAAACAGTTTGTAATCTTTCTTTTTGAGTGATTATAAGTGTTGGGATACACTTGGGTTAAGATATTAATGATAATCTCTTGTTGTAAAGGTTATCGACACCTTGGAAATCAAGTGTAAGCAATTGAAGCCTTGGAGACTTACTTAGTGAAATCCTCCTGCCCGAAAAGCTTGGAGGCGTGGACGTAGGTGAGGTTGGCCGAACCACGTAAAAACCCTCGTGTTTGATCTCTTATCCTTTTAAATTGTGATTGATTTAATTATCATTGTTTTAAATTCGTTTTAGATTTGCATGATATTTTTATTTTTAGTTGAATAATTTTTAAAAATTCAATTCACTCCCCTCTTGGGTTACCTAGTTAGTATTTCACATTTATACATACACCCATTATTATATTAAATCATGAATATCAGTTATATTTCTTTCATATTATATTCTATTATGACACCATTTGTATTTTTTTATAATATTTGATGCATAATTATATAAAACATATGAAGTTACTGTGAAATATGAGCACATATCAGCCATTTATCAAACTCATTCATGTTTGCTATTGTTCATTGTACAAATAGCAGTTTTGATATGAACAGGTTGCGTTTACGTTGTTTGCACTAGCCACGTTGGTATTCCCAACAAGTGCTTATATATCACATTTGATCTGGCATCCGTGCAACAATGTTCTCAATGTTAAATCACTTAATTGGGTTTCGTTTTGTTATAAATGGCTGGCAAAATCCATTGGCAAATATAAGAATCGTGAAACTACATATGTTGGGGGATGTCTTCTTTTCCTACAGGTAAGATGATTTTCATAATTGAATTTTAGCATTTTTCTGGCCATGGATGGCTATTTATACAGATTTTCTTAACTGTAATCTGTTTATACAGATTTTTTACCTCTATAATATTGCATACAACTGCATTCAGCCTGATGGGACCAAAACTCCTATGACATTCTGGAAATAATCAATGGTGAAGAGGTTCATGAAGTGGTTGAGATCTCAGGGAGGGATTGTAAGTAATACAGTAAATTTTATTTCAGAGTGCTTATTGCTATAATTACCATAATAATGTGTGAAAATGGCATTATCCTTATTTTTTATATTATTTATCTGATCAATTAAACAGATTCAGATGCATACCACTAATGCCGATGAAGCTTCTCAATCAAAAGCTATTAGACATCTCAATTTTAAAGAAATAATTCAGAAACAAATACTTTCAATCAGGATACTGACATTTAAGGTTGATTATCTATTTGATGCGATATTTGACCAAACTAAAATGCTAAAAAAATTGCTACATCAAAGTCAAATTATAGACCGAGTTGCCCCTTATGTCCATCATCTTACCATAGATAACATTAAAACTCCTTCCAACGAGTTTGTGTCTGCTTAAGAAAATAATGTTGGAGCTAAGTTTATTGAAATCTCATCAAATGAAAGTTCAGCCCGAGGTTATGATAAGATAAACTCTCCTTATGATGGCTCCAGCTTAAACACGAAGGAACGACAATTAAATCAAATATTGAAGACATTAGAAATGGCTATGGATTGTGAAAAGACAAATGCATTACCCTCAAAGAAAATAGAAATGTCCAAGGGAAAACAAAATATGATTCTTAAGGATCTTAAGGTATTAAAGTGTCTTTGTTATTGTTGTTTTTATATTTATCATAATTGTATATTGTGACATTACCTCAGAATATGTGAATTTTAATTTTTTTCCTTTGGTAGGAGGGTCTTGTGATGATACAATCAACTGCAAAGGGAATGCATATTCAAACTTCTAAAGAAAATAATGTCAATCTCAAGTCTACCCAACCTCGATTTTTGGCTGGTCAATTTTCAGTTCCCACTCCATTTACTGAGAATTAAAAAAAGCTTATTCTTTACCTTTTTACGACAAGTTGGCTGAAATGTATGGTCTAGTAATAATGAAATGTTTTTGTAAATGGCTAGATTGTTTCGAATATAGATATAAATCTCTTAATTTTGCTTTTATTCATTGTAATAATGTTATTTTTTTCGTGATAAAGGGATGTTGTCGTCCGTACAGAATACAGCAGCATAACACAGAGCAGTATGCATTCCGTCATGCCGAGAGCATGGATTGATGGTGATGTAATACTCTATGCCTACTATGTATAATATTTTAGATTCATTCAATACTAATGATGCCATTATTTTCAATTAGTATATATGTGCATATCTCTTAACTAATGTTCCACTTTGGTCGCAACTGTTAAAAAAAAATTTCAGATTATTACTATATACGCAGAATACAAAACTATTGAAGAGGCCCGAAAGGATATCACCTCTCCTCGATGTTGGTTCTTGCCATTATATTATTCTGTAAGATAACCATAAATTAAATATTTTTAATTCAATCATTAGTCTTTAAATGAGATCATGCAGATTGTCAACTAACAAAATGTTTTTAGTCTTTTAATTTTTGCCTCTTAAATTTAACGCAAGTTGTATTGAGTGACTCGGGTGATCTAAACCCATATCATCGAGCTTCTAGGTTCCAAGAGCGCTACATGCCCCAGTTGGAAACTTGTGAAAAGGTTTAGCACATAACACGAATTTTTTTTAATGAACTTTTTGTGGTTTGTATTTTTACATAGTTCCTTGGTATCTTTTTCATTTTACTAACCTGATAACAAAACATTTTGCCATTAATTGTATTTACTCTCTTACAACTGCAGATTTACGTGCCCATACATTGTGAAGCTCATTGGTACATGCTTGTTATTGACATTCTTCGTCAAACTACTGATATTTGGGATTCATTGGAATCTCTCAGTCAAAGAGAAAAAAATGATTAATCAGTCATTGACAATTGTATGCTCTTAGGAGGATTGACTACATTTGTGCTTTAGTCGGAATTTGATTAAATAACATTCTAAATTTTGTTAACAGTTATTCTGGTTGATGTTGGTAGCTCGTCTCACTGGATTTTTTGCTACTTAGAGAGGCTCGACTTTGTTTTGGTTCAAATTTCAATTTTTTGCATTTTCAACTTGGTCGTCAAACTGGTTTGACACAACAGCCAAATGATTTTGATTGTGGATATATACATTGAAATATATGGACAATCCCTCTATTGTTGCTGACCAGTCTTATCAGGTATATGCTTTTTTTTTTTTAAATCTTGAACATTGATGATTCTGATATTTAGTTCATGATCAATGCTTTCTTCAGACCATTTATCAATCATTATGTTTAATGATTCTGTATTTAGATTAATAACAATGATAACAGAGGAGTACTGCAAAGAAGTAAGAAATATTAAAGTTTTCTCTATGAAGAGTACTTTTAAGGCATAACTAGGAATACTCGATAATTTTTTTTCCTTTTAAGGATGTATTAAGCAAGCTGTTTTTAGAAGATATCTAGTTTTGAAAGCAATAAGACATACTTTTTAGCAAGTAAACAAGCACCTAAAAATATGAATTGTTAAAAATCTGCATATGTAAAAGGCTAAGTATTTATATTTAAGAAGTATTATTATATGTTGCAAGTCAACTACCTTTTGTGAAAAAATAAGCTTGCAACTAGTAATTAGGTAACAACCATTGGAGTCATGAACGATGTGAACTTTGTTATTTTTATATAAATTCATCTTGTAAGCATATAGAAATTGTTGTAATTAGTGTTTCGTTTTTGTTAGCACGATTCGGATTATGCTCGCATCCTGTTGGCACTCTATCTAGCACAATCTCCACTTAATGATATTAGGCATAAACTCATGCTAGATGCTTCCAATGGATATGGAAAGTGTAGTGTTGCTGACTCGCAAAGGGCCCCTTGTAAACAAACTTCAGAATTAAGAAAAGTTGCCAGAAATATTACAATCCACTAAAAGTAAACTAAAATAAGATTCTGACCCTGTGTAACCCTGCATGCTAGTTATTCATTTTTACATGTTTTTAGTGGGACGTCAATTACACTAAATGTAACTTAAAAGAACATTCATGAGAAAGAACACCGATCTGACCATATGAAAATACAAGATTCAATTAGGCTGCAATATGACATTGTACTATTTTGTACGCTGTTGGGCTCCAATTCCATTCAATTGTATCGCTTGTGGCATGGCATCTGGTATGATTTCAAAATTTTAATTTTAATTTAAATTCAACTGGAGCAGAAGAGGATAGTGATGGAAACGTGAAACTAATTATTGAGATCAGAGGGGAGTCCGAAAAGACGGACATTGTCGGGTTTGTATGTACCTCAACTGTCAACGTCAATCAAGTTATTTCCTTCTAACCACACTTTTGACGACTTATCAAAGCTATCTTTCTTTGTCAGAGGCAACTTCCGTTAATTACCAGTTGAGTCATTCTTTGTCGTTGTAGGTGGTCGGTCTCCTATTACTATTACTATTACTATTATGTAGTCTGGGCAAAGCTTACGCTACATATAACGTAACAAACGAATATAGGCCATTGATTTTTATATTTCTTAAATTCAATGGATAAAAATAATTTTAACATAAAATTAAGTAAGGTGAAATAGATATTTACAGAAATTTTATTTTTAATCATATGTTTACTTATTTTTTTAAATAAGTCTTCTTTAATTCTTTATAATTAAATGATTTTTTCATCCATCTTTTCTATATTTATTTTGAAACGTTATAAAATTTTTACAACATTTTTATAAAGATTTAAATGGTTATTATATTCATAAAGATCCACAAATTTTGAATATATTTTTGCACTTATATTTATAATTTCTTGTCTCTTTTGAGACATAAACTAAATTTTTCTTCTAACACACACACACACACACACATTCAATCTATTTTCCTTCTTAAATACATATTATCAATGCCATCACACAGATTTTGTAATCTAAATTTAGTATCATGAATTATAAGAGATATTATATGTAATAAATATCTTATAAATCTAATGAATTATTAAAAAGACAGTACATTGAATAAATTACAAAAGCTTCTAATAAAAAGATTCTAATTCTTTGATCTTATCAATGATTCAAATATATGGAGAAATAATCAATTAAATTGAATGTCACTATATTTATTAAATAAATTAGAAAATTTAAATTTATCTATAAATGATATAGAAATGGTAAACAAAATATTAGAAATTAATAATTTCAATGAAGGAATATAAAATAAATTAAAAAGTTAAGAGATCAAGTGATCAACTAAGGTGGCGTTTGTTTTTTAACTTAATAACTTAAAATGACTTAACTTAATTAATTAAGTTATTTAGAGGTGTTTGTTTTTATAACTTAATGAGATTTTTTAGATAATTTTGATTTAATAAAATAAGATAATTTTTTTAGCTTTTTACTTAATGGACAAATTTGAATTAAGTCAATTACTTACTAATGTAAAAAATATCCATGTATTATAATTTATTTTTCATGTCTATCCCAAAACTCACCCATAGACATTTAACCCACATAAAATATCCTTATTTTTTCTTTCTTATATTATATATGACAAAATTTAAAATTTATGATATTTTATATATTAAATTTCTCAAATAATTATGTATTCACTTGAATATAGTTATACTTATAATATTAAAATATTGTGGTATTTAATATATTATTTATTTGACATTCAAATTTAATAAGGATACAAATGTAAAAGTACATATTTTCAGCTTTTTCAATTAAAAAAAGCAACTTAATACTTATTTTTTGAGATTCAGACGAATTAATACTTATATTTTGAGATTCAGACGAAAAAAACAAACATATTATTCAGATTCAGACATTCAAATCTATTCAGAATTTAGACTAATTCAGATCTATTCAGATTTCAGACAAAAAAACAAAAGCCACCTAAGTAAAGAATTTAATAAAGTTAAACAATTCATAAAAGACTTCAACATTAAAAATTATGATATATTAAACCAAGGGATTATTAATATAATGAATAAAACTCAATAAATATAAAATTAAACAAGTTATAGATTCAATTAAATAAAATAGAAAAAATTGTTGAGCAGTTTGATACTAACTTTGCTATAAATATAAATGAAGAACTTCAAAAAAATTGAAATATTGCAGCTTGGGTGTAAACAACCTGGAGTATAAATAATCTGGGATATAATGTAAAATATTAAAACTTATTGACATTTTTAACAATTATTATCTTTTTTAAGGGCTTAAAAATTTATAGCTGTAATATACAACTAATGCAATGTAAGCTTTGCCTGTAATCTGAGGAATACTAAATATCAAGAATAATGAGAGAAGGATGAGAGAATTACATCTTCTCTCTCTGCTGTCAGTTTTTTTTTCCTCTCTTTCCTCTCACCACATGCTTAATTTTCTCGTACTTCTCATTTTTCTTGATACTTAGCATTTTCCTATGTTATCTTGGGTATTTTTGACTCATTTCCTTGGGGTCGTCGATTGCACCATCTAATGCCAGTAAACGTTGGATGCCATGGGGAAGAGTATTACTAATCCAAAAAAAAAAGTTGCAACAGTCAAATAGTAGCAATATTGCAAGTAGATATTTATATATCTCTATGGAAAGATCTTTTTGGCTGATCCTTTTCTTTCCCTTAATTTTTGATACATTGACAAATGACAAGCAATCTACGTCGATGGTTATTAATTTCATCTAGTTGTTAATTAATTAACAACCCTGATTTTTTAAGACTATCTTTGTTTGATTTATTATTAATAAATTAAATTCCTGGCTTTATGACACCACATAGTCCCATAAATAATCTTTCTTGATTGTCTTACTGCTGCACCTCTATTCTGCCTTTTTTTTCTTAAGCTTCTTTCTGGATAATCTTTCTTGAAGTGTCCTTCTTTATGACACAAGAAACCTCAAATCCTTTGGTTTTTCTTTGTTCTTGTCTTGTTTCTTTTTCTTACATTCTGATCTGTCTTTTGTTGTTAAGCCTTGACCTGATTCATTTCCCAGGTGATCTTGTTTACCCTGTAATTTCTTTGTGTTGAGTGTTGATTTTACTTCATCCAGAGATAGTGTCTGCCTTCCATACATCGAGGCAACCACAAAATGCCCATAAGATTTTGGTAGAGAGCTTATTAATAGAAGGGCTTTATCTTTATCATCAAAGGATGCATTAATAGTTTCTAAAGTGTCACACATTTTGTTGAACTCATCTAGATGGTCATCTAAAGATGTGTCCTCCATCATTTTTAATGTGAACATCCTCTTCTTTATGTATAATTTATTTGCTAGGGATTTCTTCATGTAAATACTCTCTAGTTTGGCCACTTCATGTAGATACTCTCTAGTTTGGCCCACAAATCATCTACAGTGGGTTCTTTTGCCACTTCCCTTATAACAAAATATGCAAGACTCAAGATTATCGTTCCTCTAGCCTTTCTATTAATCTCAGCAACCTATTCATGAGTCTTTGATGAAGAGAGCGCTTTTCCCTCTTTTTTGGTTACTGGTTGAATTGCATCACCGAGCCCCTGAGTAACCAGCAAAGTTTCCATTTTCACTTTTCACATGTTAAAGTCATTCTTTCCGTTAAACTTCTCAAGGTCGATCTTTGGTGTAGCCATACTAGGATATTGATTTGTTAACCTTGCTTTGATATCAAGTGTAGTGGTTGGGTTGCTCAGCAAATTCTACAGCACCCAAATCACTACAGCTCTGTATAAGAATTTCATTGAAAACATCATTTTGGACTCGATGAGCCACGAATAAAAAGCTGAAGTTAATTAATAGTAAGAGAAGCAAATGCGTAATTGATCGATACCCAAGAAAAGCTACGTTTAATTTGGACTTGAAGGAGAAAATAGAAGAGGTTATATATTGATAATGGACGGTAAATCGCAACTCCGTACTTGACCTATTTAATATTTACTTGACCATCGGGTTTTCCAATTCCAATGAGCAACGTTTTGTAAGCAAACAACGCTGTCATTTATTAATGTTTTAATGAATAATTAACTCATCAGAAAGTCCATGTAAAAGCACGAATCATCGCATAAGAAATTGTACAGTGGAATTTGAATTTTTAAATCCACCTCTTTAATTCTAATGCATGTTATTATGGAGTTATATTCACCAAAATATGAATGCAGCTATCGTTAGCATCTTGTTTGCTTTGGTCGAGAATAATCATATGTGATGAATCGATGATGTTAAGGATGGAGCTGTTAATTCGAACCCACCAGATGCTCCTCACTCCCATTTGTTGTCGTGTCAGTCACCACTTGATTTGAAAATTTTAAACTCAATTATACGCACCTGGTTAAATGCCAAAAATGTGTATGTTGATTAATTCATATCATGACTGATCTTTTTATTGTGATGTTTTTGTGTGCATGTGCGTGTGCGTATTTTTTTTCTTTTTTCTTTTTTAATTTTGATGGTAATGTCTTTGTAATTGGTATTAATAAAACTATTGTTTATTTCGCAGGGGAAAAGAAGAAGAAGAAGAAGAAGAAGTTGTCGATCCAGAAGGAGAAATGAAGGGAAGACGTGCGAGTTACCTGCCTCATAAATGAGAGAGGCATAAACAATTTTTGGATTCGGTCATCAGTGGGGTAGTAGTAGGAAGTGGCCATGTATGTGTCTATGGGTCATGAGAATAACGAGTTAGCATACAAACTACTTATTTTATGAAGTTTATTTTCATAATTTTAACCAACAATTTGTTTATATATTTTTTGAAAAGGTGCAGTTATTTGAACCCTTTAAAATATTTTTTAGACTCATTTTTAAATAAAATTTTTTATTATTAAAATGTTCTTGATGGAAATTACTATTATAGACAAAATAATACTTTTTTTAAGTACATAATGATAATTAAATGCAAAAAATATTTACTACTTCCTTTTTAATCCATCTCTTCTCAAACAAAAGATTGAATGAAAGGCTTTAGTTATCTTACATCATCATGTAAGATACATGATTCTTCCAAAGTTGTTAGATAAAAATTTAACGGTTGTGAAAATAACATAATTTTAATATTTTATATTTCCACAACCGTTGGATTTTCATTAAATGGGTATAGAAGAATTATATATCTTACATGATTATGTAAGATAACAATTTCTGGAATGAAATTGTTTGATATTTGGGAATAATTTCTTGATGAGAAAGCTCGAATTCAACCAATAAACTATTTTTGTAGACTATTCTTCGAATTTGGGTTATTATCCTCTATCCCTGGTCAACCTGAATTTCTTTGTATATATTAAAAGTAAAGAGCCAAGAGAGACAAAAACGAATTGTTAAAACTAATGTGGTTACTAATATTGTTTTATCATTGCTGGGGTTTCATTAATCTTCTATATGCTTTTAGCGATTTTTTAATTTTATAATAGGTCTGAAATTGAAAAGAAGATTTGCATATGATCACGTTATTTACAGCATTTGTAAAATCCATGGAAAAAGAAGTTGCAGAATCATTATAATCTAATATACAATGAGGGTGATTAAAATGATTTTGTAAAGGAAAATATAATTTTTTTTTATTTTTTAAGTGAATTTATTAAAAAAATGAGGAAATCAGTATTTTTATCGATTCAGACAGTCCTTTCCCTTGTTGAAAATTAATTTAATTGTAATTTAACTTAAGTGACTAAAACCAATTGCTTTAGTAGTTTTAGTCATGGCCCAGGTAGCAAAAACTTTGAGTACTTGCCTTGCAATAGTTAAGTTTATTAGACACGTTTTTAATACGTGTATAATATGCCCATCTAATTTATTTTAATTATTAGTTATTTATTTACATAATGATAATTAAATGTAAAATTATTTATTTATTTTTTTAAACGTTTTTAATACTAAATTTATCCTTGTATATTTGACCTAAAAATTTATCGTTATATGTTTGGCCCCATCTTTCTATTTCTGATGGAGTTACCACTTCCAACATTTATTTTTACTTCAAAGAGCTATATATATCTTTTTTTATATTTAGTACAAAAAAAAAGTAAAAACACGCGACTGCGCATGACAACTATCTAGGGTTTCCACATCCACCGGAAACAGCAAACTAGCAAGGGTAAGTAGCTATATATAATAAATGGAAAATTATTTTTGAACAAAAGCAAGATAAAACTATAACCAAATATATTTATTTATTTTTTTATGTTTTTGTGAATTATGAAATTTTATATCCACGTTTTATCTTGCGTTTGTTCAAATACCATTATCCATATAATACAGATAGATAGATAAGTACGGTACTGATGGAGAGCCTCAGCCTCAAACTGGAACAATTTCACTGTGAGGAGGGTCTGCTTCCTCGACCCAAAAAGTGGTGCTCGAAGGTTCAGCTTCTACAGTATCTTGCGACCGCAAGGTGCTGCGCGCGGCGACGACGACGATGAAAGTAGGAATGGATTCAAGAAGCGGAAAAACCAGCTACAGAAGCGACGGAGAGTGTTGACAAGTACATGAAACCAAGGAGAAAAGCATATGCAAACGAAGTAGGCAATGCAAAAGAGAGGTGTTGGAAGCAGCAGCGAGGCCAGTACTGACACAGCCAACGGACCAGAGAAGTCTCCAAACCTCAGATGGGTTGGCAGTACTTCGAGCGAAACGTTGAGTGGGATATTGAGAGAAGTGAGAAGAAAGAATAGTGTCAAAATGGCTAGAAACAGCATGGACACGGCCTTGAAAAAGAAATTACGCTCATGATCATTGGCAACGAAGTTCAGTACTGAAAAGAAACAGGTTTCATTTGAAGAGTTGAGAACGAGAAGGAAAAGGCTTAGCATAGGTGGAACAGTAAAGCGCAGACCATTTTCTCCTGTGCCTGGCTAATTGAAGTTTTTTAACCCGATCAAACCTACTTTGTGTTGCATCCATTGCCTTCTTAATTTATAGTTGTTCTTTTTTTTTTGTGTGTTGCATCCAAATTCATTGGTCTTATCAAGCATGGCACACAAAACGCGTCAACGAAACCAAAGAAACCGCGTTAAAGTTTCACAGGCATAAAACGATGTCAGTTGCTTCGGAAGCACTTTCTAATTAACATGCTTTTATTTTTTACGTTTTTAAATTAAAAAAATGAAAATGGTTCTTGAAAAACACTGTAGGACTGGGCTAAGGTATCTTTTTGGGTTTCCATGGGTTGGCTGATTAGATGGGCTCAACAATACGATTGATGATTTTTTCATTGGGTCTTGCTGTAGACACATTATCCTGCAGATTCTGATTCCAGTTATTTGAGTGCTAAATTTGAGGTGCATGAAAAATGAAGCGTCAAATTGTGCTCTTAACTGTTCAATTTTAATTTGTTGTTATTAACATGATCTTTTTTTTGAAAACTAGTGTTTTACTGCCTGACAATTAGTGAGCAATCTGTTTAGGGGACTCCTCCAGCCAAAGTTTATTATAATGGGATCGACAGCCTATATCAATTCTTGACTTGCGCCTTGAAAAATATTAATGGATCATTCTTCATATTTTATTTAGATGCAATAAGTTAACGCGATGCGTCCATTTAGTTTTATATTCTTCAATACAAATAAAAATGGGTGAAAAAATGTGCCGAGGTACGAGATGTTGTCTTCCTCCCTGGAGTCTGGAGAAAATAGATCGATTTAGATTTCAATTGAAAAGTGGAACAATAATCTGTGTCCCCAGAAAAAATGCTTGCGTCAGTGTGGGGCTTGAAAGTATGCTAGAAATTCTTCTCCGTTTTTCAGCTACGTAATATGCAATGAATCAGTGTCATACTAGGTAGGTTACGTTTTAAATAACTTACAATCCAAAAAATTATCATCAAGTCCTTGTTGTATTATCGATACTTATACCAATTTGATTGACGATAAATTACCGTAAATGTAACCTAGCAAAAGCTAATGAGTTAAAGTTTAATCGATCATTACCGTCAGAAGAAAAAAAAGAACTGTAGCACGATGAAGGCATAGTGGGGTATTTAAAGAAGAAGAAGAGAACGAGTGTTACGATTAATCCCCTTCTTATTTCCATACCATCTAACGTCATGAAAGTATGTATGACTGTAGCTGCTGTTACTATAGTTAGGGACGTTTCTTAGTTGCAGTCAGCATAAGCAACAATCCAATGTGAGGTATTTGATAATTCACTATGTGAATTTGACGTGACATTGATTTGCATGCGACTAGTGTTTCCAATATATGAGAAACTGTATGTGAGGTGGACCATTTTTTGTCTAATATAATTTTATGTATATTTTGGTTTTGAGCCAAAATAGTGATAGCTGATAATCGGCCTGAAACTGAGAGAGATTTGCATAGATTAAACAATGTTTCCAATAGAAGAGACTGTTCTTGATGTGATCCAATTTTCTCCATGTCACATTATGTATTGTTTAATTAATTAGTGCATTGATTTAAGTGATTGATCCATTAATTCGGCCATCTCCATCTCCTTCTTAAGTTATTGGTATTGGATTCAAAAAAGCTTTTGCAAGTTTTAATTTTTACCTTTTGGTTTATATAATATCTTTAAGTTATTTCCAAAATTGAAATAATTTTTTTAAATACAAGTTAGAATTTTATAAAAAAAAATTACTGATATTTGAACGGCGACAAAATAACCGTAAAATCATATAGTGTAATAGTGTTAAATAAAAAAAGCAGTACTTAACATTATAATGCCATATGCCATATGATTTTACGAATATTTTTATCGCCATTCTATCAGGATCTTTATCATTTTCCTTATAAAAAACATGAATCAGTCATTCCATGAAATTTATTTTTGTTAAAAGATGTACGGAATAGACCCAATTTTAGATAACAGTCTAACAAACAAATGCCCCCAATAAATAATATCTCCAGTCACCCCGTATTATAACGACGATGGGTCCCAAAGGCTCTCTTTGTGTGTGCCTTGGCCCAAATTTGACATCTTGCCCTTCTGATTGGGTTGTTAGGCCCATAATCAATAAGATTCTTCAGACGTACCCGCTTTGGCTTGTATAAATATAACGTACATATTATCACCATGCATGACCATTAGCATAGTGGGAATTTTCATATCATGATGTGCGTTACGTCATATCATTAATAACAGCAACACTAGAAGTAGAATGGCGTCGTCGGCGAGTCACGTTGGAGCGATGAACGGCGTGCAGCTGTTATGGCGGAGGAGTGGTGCTGGACTTGTCTCCGAGGAGCAGCTGCTGCGCGGTGGAAAAGGTGGAGAGGAGCAGATGGCTAGGGTTAGGGAGCTGATACTAATAGTTTTTACTCTTTTTTTATTATTAACTTTGATTTTTGTAAAATGTTCTTGGTAGGTTTTGGGTTAGGTTAGGGTTTTTTAATTGATTGATGAATTGAATTGAAATGCCAAGATGCAAACTGACTTGTGAAATGGGTATCTGGATAATTTAGTTCTTGTCCTTCTTGATGGATTGGTTTCTTAATTTCGTCCCATTGTTGTTTTTATGTGATTGTAGAATGTTGAAGTCAGTGACTATTTAGTAATGGTGATTTGTGTTACAAAAACAAACCGTGAGATGACAAGGTATATATAAGTTAAACAACGAAAAATGAGCTATTAAAATTCCCAAATGAAAAGAAAGCGAAACAGAAGGGAGATGAAAACAAGAACATAAAAACGAAATAGAAACCGAGGCCTGCACAAACAGTTTACTTAAAACAGATTTACCACCTCTACTTGAGTGCTTAAGGTCTACTGGTATCTGTCTCCCAGGATACAACGGTTATGAATTTCCGGCCAAGCACAGGCTGGAAACTCCGGCGGCGAACCACAACAGCGTACTCAATCAAAGAAAGGACGATGAAGAAGGAAGGAAATCCAAGTGTGCTTTTTGCTCGGTTTTGCAAGTGGAAAACCAGAAGTGAAGGTGCCATTTTATACTCAAGGGAGGGTGTAACAGTTGCATTTGAATTGAATTTCTGTCATTATTTTTCCTGTAACAGCCAATGTATTTAAACATTACAATTCAATATTCAATTAAAAAATTGAATTACATAACAGCAAAAATTAATTGTAAAGCTGTTACTTGTTTGAATTCAGAAAACGTGTATGACTGTTACACAAAAAATTAGAAAGGAATTAAAAAAACGTGCCAAGCTTGCATGGATGATTTTGGGCAGACATTCGTGTACGCAGGACGTGCGGGCGCACACGGATTCAACTAACCGGTCTTGGATTTACACCCCCCTACGCACGCGCGTGTGGAGAGAGCCTTTATCCTTATAATTCTTAGCCATGCATAGTTAAGTGTTTATATATAAACACTAATCCCTAGGCTTCTTTTTCTCATGTGGGACAAGCCTCTTTCCTTTCAAATTTTCAACTCCAAGGGTGACCTTTGAGAGACAATTTCTCATTCATCTAAGCACCATTTTGAGGAAATAAGTTTATAATTTTCAAGTATGAACGGAGTAGAATCCGAACCTCAAGATATTTTTCACTTCTGTTAAGTGAAACCCACTCAAAATGTGCCCTCAAAATAGTATGTTATGCTATTTTTTTTAACAATCCCCCACATGAATGAAAATTGGCAGTAAAACAAGAAAACCACTAAATTTTGACATCAAAACCATTTTTGACTCTTAATAATTGAGTTTATTGGATTGATACCTAGCACAGGATAGGTATGTGTTATCCTTTGAACCTTCCCTTGTAATAGTATAATTACTTTACTAGCTGATCAGTAGGCGCGATATCTTTGAACTGTTCTGCCATTAGTGTAAAGGATCATATACTACACATAGGTATTTCTCCTAACACTGTTGAGTTCTTATGATTATGTTCGTTTTGGCCTTGAACATCTGTCTGGTTCTGCAAGAGTTTCTGAGAGCTAAACCCTTTATAGCTCCCTTTGAAGCAGCCCCACTTCTCTCTCACATAGGTGATATCTTAATTAAGAGTAACCCGCATTACTCCGCTTGAATTTCCGACGCATAAGAATCATTAAAAGCCTAGCTCAACCTTATTCCCCACGGGCATCACTGATTCATCATAGGAATGGTTAATGAGGTAATCATTTCAAGAGAATGACCCCCACAGTGATCCATTTTTAGTCTTTAACAAATAGGTTGTCTAATTGAACCTAGATCTTGGGATCTTCAGTCTACTAGGTTAGGTTTTCCTTCGTTATTGACTAATCAATCTATAGGTTTTAATCCCATTCCCCTCGATGATTTTTCTATTAGCTCTCTATCTAACCCTTTAGTTAGCGGATCCGCAATGTTATCCTTTGACCTTATATAGTCAATAGAGATAATTCCAGTAGAAATAAGTTGTCTAATAGTATTATGTCTACGATGTATGTGTCTAGGCTTACCATTATACATATTGCTTTGTGCCCTACCGATAGCTGATTAACTATCGCAATGAATACAAATCGTAGGCACAGGCTTTGGCCATTTTGGAATACCTTCTAAAAAATTGCGTAGCCATTCTGTTTCTTCACCACTTTTATCTAATGCAATGAATTCAGATTCCATTGTAGATCTAGCAATTACTGTCTGTTTAGAAGATCTCCATGATACAGCTGCACCTGCTAGTGTAAACACATAGCCGCTTGTAGATTTTGAA
Organism: Citrus glauca; assembly: GCA_029633175.1. NCBI lineage: Eukaryota > Viridiplantae > Streptophyta > Magnoliopsida > Sapindales > Rutaceae > Citrus > Citrus glauca. Next base: position 1,967,923 of record JAQOOD010000003.1, on the reverse strand, counting down.
TCTTTTACATCTGATATCCAGTTAGCATCACTAAATCCTTTTAATACTTCTGGATACCTAGTATAGTGCAGTCCATAATTACGAGTATATCGAAGGTACTTAAGTACTCTTACGATAGCTTTCCAGTGATCAGTTCCTGGATTACTCGTATATCTACTAAGTTTGCTTACTGTATAGGCTAGGTCTGGTCTGGTACAATTTGTTAAATACATCAGACTACTTATTATTCTAGCATATTCAACTTGAGAAATACTCTCTCTTCTGTTTTTCGATAGATGAATGCTAGTATCTAATGGAGTTTTAGACATAGTATTATCCTCTTTATTAAATTTCCCAAGAATTTTATCTATATAATGACTTTGACTTAAAATAAGTCCATTAGAAGTCCTTGAGATTTTAATTCCCAAAATGATATCTGCAAGTCCCATGTCTTTCATGTCAAACTTAGACTTCAACATATTCTTGGTAGATTTAATCATGTCATCATTACTTCCCAACAATGAGCATGTCATCAACATATAAACATAAAATGACATAGTCATTTTCTGTTTCTTTGACATAAACACATTTGTCACACTCATTGATCTTAAAGCCACTTGTGATCATCATATGATCAAATTTCTCATGCCACTGTTTCGGTGCTTGTTTCAAGCCATATAATGACTTAACCAATTTACAAACTTTCTTTTCTTGTCCTGGAGCTATAAAACCTTCAGGTTGCTCCATGTAGATTTCTTCATCTAAATCTCCATTTAGAAAAGCCGTTTTTACATCCATTTGATGTATCTCGAGATTGCGCAAAGCTGCAATTGCTATTATCATCCGTATGGAATTTATTCTCGTAACAGGAGAATAAGTATCAAAATAATCAAGGCCTTCTCGTTGTCTATAACCTTTAATTACAAGCCTAGCCTTGTACTTATCGATTGATCCATCGGCTTTCATTTTCCTTTTGAAAATCCATTTATACCCCAAAGGTTTATATCTTGGAGGAAGGTCTACTAGCTCCCAAATATGATTTTGTAAAATTGATTCAACTTCATTGTTAATGGCTTCTTTCCATAAAGTGCCTTCAGCTGAAGTTACAACCTCTTTGAAGCTTTGAGGTTCATTTTCTAGCAAATATGTCAGAAAGTCTGGACCAAAAGACTTTTCTATTCTAGCTCTTTTGCTACGTCTAACCTTAATTTCTTGTTCTTCTTCTTCTTCTGGTGCTTGATCATTTTCTTTATTTTCAAGTGTTGTTTCATGAAATTGTTCAAATTCTCTCGATTCCATTCTAGAATTGCAAGGAAACACATGTTCGAAAAACGAAACATTTCTTGATTCTATTATCGTATTTTTGTGGACATCTGGAACTTTAGACTCATGCACCAAAAATCGATATGCGCTACTGTTTTGTGCATAACCAATGAAAATGCAGTCAACAGTTTTTGGTCCTATTTTCACTTTTTTATTTGAAGGAACCACTACTTTAGCAAGACACCCCCACACTCGTAAGAATTTATATGAAGGTGATCTACCTTTCCATAGCTCATACATGGTTTTATCTTCTCGCTTTCGGGGTATCTTATTTAATAAATAATTAGCTGACAAAACAACTTCTCTCCACATATTTTGCGGTAGTCCAGAACTTATCAACATTGCATTCATCATTTCTTTTAAAGTTCGATTCTTTCGTTCTGCAATCCCATTAGATTGAGGTGAATATGGAGCCGTGACTTGATGTATGATTCCACTTTGTTCACATAATGACATAAACGGAACAACATACTCACCACCACGGTCACTCCTTAATTATTTGATTTTCCTATTAAGTTGATTCTCAACTTCATTTTTGTAGAGAATAAACTTTTCTAAAGCTTCATCTTTGTTTTTCAATAAATATACATAGCAATATTTTGTGCAATCGTCTATAACGGTAATAAAATATTAATTACCACCTCTTGTTTGAATGGATTTAAAGTCACAAATATCACTATGTATTAAATCAAGTGGTTCGGTGTTTCGTTTGATTATTTAGAAAGATGTCCTGGTTAGTTTTGCCTCAACACAAGTTTTACACTTATGTTTCAAATCAATTTGGAAATTGGGAATATGCTTCATGTTAATTAATTTTCGCAAAGAATTAAAATTAACATGTCCTAATCTACCATGCCAAAGATTAGAAGACTCAAGCAAATAAGCAGAAGATGTAGCTTTATTATTAATCGTTGGTTTAAGAGTCATTACATTGAGCTTAAATAGCCCATCATTAACATAACCATTTCCCACATACATCCCATTTTTAGACAAAACCACCCTATCTGACTCAAACACCATTCGGAATCCATGTTTGTTCAGCAGCGATCCAGACACCAAGTTCTTCCGAATTTCTGGCACATAAAGCACATTGTTCAGAGTCAGTTCTTTCCCAGACGTCATCTTCAAAATCACCTTCCCTTGACCCTCAATCTCAGATGTGGCCGAAGTCCCCATGAATAGCTTCTCTCCATTGGTAATTGCTTCAAATGAAATGAACAACCCTTTGTCCGAGCAAACATGTCTGGTTACTCCTGTATCAATCCACCATTCTCTTGGATTAGAGCCAATCAGATTCACTTCTGAAATCACTGCAGAGAGGTTTATGTCTGAAGCATGTTGAGTGATGTTTTCGACCACATTCGCCTTTCGCTTCTTTTTAGGCAATCTACAATCCGAAGCCTTATGACCCATCTTATCACAATTATAACATTTTCCTTGAAATTTTGTTTGTTTCTTGGAAATTCTTCCTTTTGAGCCCAATTTTTTATTTTTATTTTTAGGTCCATGTTCAACAAAATTTGTCTTTGCCATAGAAATAGCCCCTCTTCTTTCTGCATTTCTGTTGTCTTCCTCAATTCTAAGCTTAACAACCAGCCCCTCAATATTTATCTCTTTTCGTTTATGCTTCAAATACCTCTTGAAATCTTTCCAAGCAGGAGGCAATTTTTCAATAATTGCAACAACTTGAAAAGTTTCACTTAGATGCATCCCTTCTGCAAGGATTTCAGATAATATAATCTGAAGTTCTTGTACTTGACTTATTACAATTTTAGAATCCACCATTTTATAATCTAGGAAGCGACCAACAACAAACTTTTTGGTACCCGCATCCTCGGTTTTATATTTCCGGTCTAAGGATTCCCATAGCTCCTTGGTTGTTTTCTTTCCTATGTATACATTATACAAGGAGTCACTAAGGCCATTCAATACATAATTTTTACATAAAAAATCCGAATGGTGCCATGCATCAATTGCACTTGCAACTTGAACATCCGTTTGACCCTTTTTGGGCTTCGGAGCATCCTCGGTTAAGAACCTCGCAAGGTTCAATGTGGTCAAGTAAAAGAACATCTTTTGCTACCACCGTTTGAAATTCTGGCCATTGAATTTTTCAGGCCTTTCCGCATGATTAACAGGAATCGCCACAGAGGCTGGTTCCTTAATAACAGTTGGTGCAGAAACTGGGACATACGGAACATCATCACTGATTTCAGTTGCCATCTCTTTGATGATATTAAAAATCTGTTTTAAGATTGTTACAAAAACAAACCGTGAGATGACAAGGTATATATAAGTTAAACAACGAAAAATGAGCTATTAAAATTCCCAAATGAAAAGAAAGCGAAACAGAAGGGAGATGAAAACAAGAACATAAAAACGAAATAGAAACCGAGGCCTGCACAAACAGTTTCCTTAAAACAGATTACCACCTCTACTTGAGTACTTAAGGTCTACTGGTATCTGTCTCCCAGGATACAACGGTTATGAATTTCCGGCCAAGCATAGGCTAGAAACTCCGGCGGCGAACCACAACAGCGTACTCAATCAAAGAAAGGACGATGAAGAATGAAGGAAATCCAAGTGTGCTTTTTGCTCGGTTTTGCAAGTGGAAACCAGAAGTGAAGGTGCCATTTTATACTCAAGGGAGGGTGTAACAGTTGCATTTGAATTGAATTTCTGAATTCAATTTCTGTTATTATTTTTCCTGTAACAGCCAATGTATTTAAACATTACAATTCAATTGAATTTAAACAATTCAATTAAAAATTGAATTCAAAACGTAACAGCTAGTGAAATTCAATTCAATTGAATTAAACAATTCAATTTTTCAATTCAAAATCGAATTACATAACAGCAAAAATTAATTGTAAAGCTGTTACTTGTTTGAATTCAGAAAACGTGTATTACTGTTACACAAAAAATTAGAAAGGAATTAAAAAACGTGCCAAGCTTGCATGGATGATTTTGGGCCGACATTCGTATACGCAGGACGTGCGGGCGCACACGGATTCAGCCAACCGGTCTTGGATTTGCACCCTCCCTGCGCACGCGCGTGTGAAAAGAGCCTTTATCCTTATAATTCTTAGTCATGCATAGTTAAGTGTTTATATATAAACACTAATCCCTAGGCTTCTTTTTTCCATGTGGGACAAGCCTCTTTCCTTTCAAATTTCCAACTCCAAGGGTGACCTTTGAGAGACAATTTCTCATTCACCTAAGCACCATTTTGAGGAAATAAGATTATAATTTTCAAGTATGAACGAAGTAGAATCCGAACCTCAAGATATTTTTCACTTCTATTAAGTGAAACCCACTCAAAATGTGCCCTCAAAATAGCATGTTATGCTATTTTTTTAAACAATTTGTGCATGGCTGCATTTGTTTACGTGTCACCAGCCTCATTGTTTTCTTTTTTTTTTGTTCAAGATACCCATAATCGAAACTCAATGAGATCAAAATTCACAGAAAAAAGTCATCATTTTGTCCTGCTTTTGTTAAAGTGTAATGGTCTGCATAAGAATTTCATTGAAAACATCATTTTTGGACTCGATGAGCCACGAATAAATAGCTGAAGTTAATTAATGGTAGGAGAAGCAAATGCGTAATTGATCGATACCCAAGAAAAGCTACGTTTAATTTGGACGCGAAGGAGAAAATATAAGTGGTTCTATATTGATCATGGACAGTAAACCGCAACTCCGTACTTGACCTATTTAATACTAGGAGAAGCAAATGCGTAATTGTGTGTGTGTGTTTTTGTTTTTGTTTTTTTTTGTTTTTTTATGGTAATGTCTTTGTAATTGGTATTAATAAAACTGTTGTTTATTCTGCAGGGGAAAAAAGAAGAAGAAGAAGAAGAAGTTATCCATCCAAAGAAGAAATGAAGGGAAGACGTGCGAGTTACCTGCCTCATAAATGAGAGAGGCATAAACAACTTTTGGATTCGGTCATCAGTGGGGTAGTAATAGGAGGTGGCCATGTATGTGTCTATGGGACATGAGAATAACGAGTTAGCATAAAAACTATTTATTTTTATGAAGGTTATTTTCATTATTTTAACCAACAATTTGTTAATATATTTTTTTGAAAGGGTGCAGGCGCAGCTATTTGAACCCTTTAAAATATTCTTTAGACTCATTTTTAAATAAAATTTTTTATTACTAAAATTTCCTTGATGGAAATTACTGTTATAGGCAAAATATATATTTTTTTAAAGTACAGAATGATAATAAAATGCAAAAAAAATTTGCTACTCCCTTTTTAATCCATCTCTTATCGGACAAAGGATTGAATGAAATTGTTTGATATTTGGGAAGAATTTCTTGATGACAAAGGTTGAATTCAGCCAATAAACTATTTTTGTAGACTATTCTTTCAATTTGGGCTGTATATTATCCTCTCTCCCTGGTCAACCTTTAATTGTATATATTAAAAGTAAAGAGCCATGTGGGACAAAACCGGATTGTTAAATTAATGTGGTTACTGATATTGTTTTATTATTGTTGGGGTTTCCTCCGTCTTCTATATGCTTTTAGCTTTTCTTTTCTTTTTTTTGGTATGTCCAAAATTGAAAAGCGGATTTGTATATGATCACGTTATCTTTTTCAGCATTTGTAAAATCCATGGAGGAAGAAGTTACAGAATCATTATAATCTATTATATAGTAAGGGAGATTAAAATGTGTTTGTAAAGGAAAATAAAACAATTATATTTTTTAAGTGAGTTCATTAAAAAAATGAGCGTAGTGGTATTTTTATGGCTTCGGATAGTTCTCCCCCCTGTCGAGAATTATTAAATTGTCATTTAATTTATATTACTAAGCTGCCACCCCATATAACAATTGCTTTACTAGTTTTCGTTGCGGTCCACGTAGCTATAACTTCGAGTACTTAGTTTGCAATAGTTAAGTTGACTTAGAGAGAGACTAGTTAGAAAATAAAATTTTAAATTATCGGCATTTAATTTTTTGATCATGCTAATAAAGTACCTGGCATCAAACATAAAAGTTTTATGTGCAATTTTTAATTGATTGTAATTATATGTGCTGAATTCTTGATTGATTTATTAATTATTATATAATTATAAGCTATAATGTCAAATTCCATTATTGATGAATTATATTATTTAGAGCCTTGAAAAGTATAACTTTGATACATTTGAATTACTTTTCATCAGTTCTATATAATTACCATTACTCAGAATACATAGTTATGTAGGTAAAGCTCCTAATATCCCCTTATAAGGGGAACTATTTTATGCTTATATATATAACATATCATGTTTACAAAAGTTTTTATTTAATTCGAGTACTATAAAGTCTTGCGGTCTGCCCTACTCAGCAATATTTGTTTTATGACTTTGTTAAGTAATTTCATTTAGTTGACATTTTATCCGTAAATTTACTTATTGTGACCTAAAAAATTATCCTTATATATTTGACCCCATCTTTTCCGTTCAGATGGAGTTACCACGTGCCAAACATTTATTTTTACTTCAAAGAACTATATATATCTTCTTCTTTTTATATATATTTAGTACAAAAACATAAACAAACATGGAAAAAAATAAAAGAAAAAACGTGCGACTGCGCATGACAACTATCTAGGGCTTCCATATCCACCGGAAACAGCAAACTTGTAAGGGACACTATTAAGTAGCTATATAAAATAAATGGGAAATTATTTTTGAACAAAAGCAAGATAAAACTATAACCAAATATATATATTTATATATTATGTTTTTGTGAATTATGAAATTTTATATCCACGTTTTATCTTGCGTTTGTTCAAATACCATTATCCATATAATATACAAAGATAGATAAGTACGGTACTGATGGAGATACTCAGCCTCAAACCGGAACAATTTCCCTGTGAGGAGGGTCTGGTTCCTCGACCGAAAAAGTGGTGCTCGAAGGTTCAGCTTCTACAGTATCTTGCGACCGCAAGGTGCTGCGCGCGGCGACGACGACGACGAAAGTAGGAATGGATTCAAGAAGCTGAAAAAACCAGCTACAGAAGCGACGGAGAGTGTTGACAAGCGCATGAAACCAAGGAGAAAAGCATATGCAAACGAAGTATGCAATGCAAAAGAGAGGTGTTGGAAGCAGCAGCGAGGCCAGTACTGACAAAGCCAACGTACAAGAGAAGTCTCCAAACCTCAGACGGATTGGCAGTACTTTGAGCGAAACGTTGAGTGGGATCTTGAGAGAAGTGAGAAGAAAGAATAGTGTCAAAGTGGCTAGAAACAACAAGGCCACGGCCGTGAACAAGAGACTATGTTCATGATCAGTGACAGCGATGTTGAGTACTGGGCAGAGAAAGGTTTCATTTGAAGGGTTGAAAACAAGAAGGAAAAGGCTTAGCATAGGTGGAGCAGTAAAGCGCAAATCAATGTTGGAGACCATTTTCTCTCTCCAAAGCCAAGGTTATTGAAGTTTAACCCGATCAAGCCTAGTTTGCGTTGCATCCATTTGCCTTTTATTACTTTCTTTATATAATCTTCCCCTTTTTGCTTTTTTGCGACGTTGGGGAGGTCAGTGGGTGGAGCTTTCGCATGGCCCACAAAACGCGTCAAAGAAACCGCGTTAAAGAAAAGTTTCGCAGGCACAGAACAATTTCGTATTTGACTAACGACAACTACGCAGATCTTCCCTCTGAAGAAAAAAGTTAAAAACTGCTATACAAACACAGAATTTATTTGTTCTACAAATAAACGAATCACAAAAAAGTAAAATAAAATTTATTTTCAGTTATATATACATTTATCATTGTGGTCCGCCTACCGTGCAACAGTTGCACGGTACCCCATTTTTTGTCTTTCCTCAACTCAGTCAATAGATCAACGGCTAAAATGTTCAACGGCCAGGATGTGTTCAATTGGTTATTAACACTTAAGTCTCTACTGTTTATTACAAAATTATAAAAACTAAAATTTTTTAAATATTCACTTACATAATTTCTGTTGTTTTAAAGTTTTTAAAGTTTGATCCATTGACTTAATTTGATCATAAAAATGATTGATGGTGTAAATATAATAATGTAATATCAAATAAAATTTTTAAACACATGAAAATTTGATAAATGTAAATAATATTTTTGTTAAATAATATATATTTAATGTAAAATAAATAAATTGAATATGTTTTAAGAACATAGGTTATTAACCTTGATACTTTAGAAAATTATAAAATAAAAAAAGTGAAATTTCAAAATAAGAAACATGTAAAAAGTCTTAGGTTGTAAAATTTATTATTTTAATATTACAAAACTTTACTTTTTTATTACATGTTTGTTTTTAGCATTAGTTGACATGTTAGTTTATTTATACATACAATATGTTAATTTACTTATAAAATATTAATATATATAGCTCAACAAAGTTATAGAAAGATAAATAAAGAATAATATAAAAGGAAGTTAGTTTATTTTTTTAAGAATATTTCAAAAGCATTTGAGCTTTGTGTTTCTTGAGAATTATCATTTTTTTAAAGATGTTTGAGCTTGTGAATCTTACTGTAATGATAATTTATTGTATTCTTGATTAAAAATAATTAAATGGTAAATTTATTGATTTCCAAATGCTCTTTTAAATATAGGGTAGTTACTTAATTTTTATTGTATTAGCCTAAACTTTGTGATGATAGCTAATAAATAGATTTAAATTTTTCTAAGTTCTAAATGGATTTGATTACAAAAATATAAATGACATGTTTGTTTTTATTTTTAAATATCTGAATATAAGTGACATCTTATTTGTTTTCATAAAAAAACAATTTCAATTTGGTTATTTGACATTTATATTCTTGTAAATTAAAACAAAAAAAGAGGATTACATTTTATAGTTTAGGAAATAAATTATTTTACAAACATATTTTTTTAATATAATATTTATTTGTCATTTAGACATTTTTTTCATTCAAATAAAAGTTACAAAAGTTTACTTTTTCTATTCAGATGTAAATGTCTGAAAATCGGATATAAGTTTAAAAAAACAAACAAATATATTTTCGAAAATGGTTGAAATTAATAAAATTTCAGATTTCATAAATTTAGCAAATAATCTCTAAATGCATATATGAGAAAAATATGTATACTCTTTACTTTTTGACATGAGTATAAGTGGTAAGTTGTTTTATTTTTATAAACTCAATAAACGCAAAACATCTTAAATAGAATATTTAACCATTTACCACCTTGAAAGTGTTATATATACTTAAAGTTTAAATAAGTATTTATTTATAGTGTTTTCTGGTACAATAGCTTTTATATGTTACAAATATTTATAAGGTAAGCATTTGAATGTTTTGATATATAATTCATGAAAAATAATTTTAATAACATTATTTTTTACAATTTAACATAATACTTATATACACAAAGCATTGTCACTAATAATAAATTAATTTTTTTAAATTCAAATTGAATTTATGTTAAGTATTTAATACCAATGAAATTTGAGATTAAGAAAAATTATAATATAACATCTAATAGCCAAGCATGAAATAAAGGTATTTGGAAGGAAAAAATTTTGTTTTTCATTCATATATTTTATTATTTAAATAATAGTTACAAAATTTTACTTTTTCTATTCAAATAAAAATATCTTACAATAAGCCTTCATATAAAAAAGCAAACAAACTAAAATATTAAAACATCTTAAATTAAGACTTCAGACATAAAAATGAATAACCCTAAGAGGAAATAAATTGAAATTTAATGCTAAAATAATGGAACTAATAATCCTAATTTACACATGGGTT